>JAWNOU010000036.1:7622500-8125000 GCA_035045725.1 Drosophila ezoana
AAAAAATAAAATAAAGCTGCTGCGCCTGCCAAGCGACTTCGTCCTCGTCCACGTCCACGCCGTCACCCGCATCCTCGTGCACAGTGTGCTCATAAAAATATGCTTGAAATTGGTTTGCGATGCGAGGAAAACAAACGAAAAGCCAGAAAAAATCAGCTTCAAATGTGTTTAGGCCTGGGCGAATATGCGCTACCCTGCCAAGAAGTCGCACATATGGCTATATATTAGTTCATATTTATGCTAACTGCTCTAGTGCAATATACTAAAAGCTTAAACTAAATGTAAGGCTGATGAGATTTTGAGTTTAACAAAATTGAAGTTCTGTCGATGGGACACTTCTTGTTAGCATATTACAGGGTATACAATACAAAAACTCTTAGCTACATTTAATGTCGCCAACGGCAAATGTCGCGGCAGGCGCAGGCCATGTGCTCCAAGGACCACGCTCCACCGAACAGGAGTACATCTAGAAGCCAGAGCAGACTAGCTGCATCTTCGGCTGCCTCTGCGGCTGCCTTTGCGGCTGTCGCAGACGAATCGTTCGCTTTTGATTGTTTTGCAAACAAAGCGAAAGCGAAACAAGCGACCAAGTAACCAACCACCCACACACACCCCAACACACACACAACCACACACATAGCCCACACACTTTTTGCTTTCTTCTTTTTCTTGTTTTTTGCCCCAAAATGAAAAGAGAAAAAAACGTGGCAACTTTTTTCGAGGGTGGATTTTCATTTTGTATGCTTCATGATTTGGAACTTTATTCGCCAGTCGCCCCTTGCCAAGCCGTAAACATGTGTGTGTGTGTGTGTGTGTGTGTGTGTGTGTGTGTGTGTGTCAGTATGTGTGTGTGCGTATGTTTTTGTTTGTATGTGGATTTTTTTTTACCATTTCATTATTTGCAAATTTATGCGGGGTGGCATTTTTGTGACTCAGTCGTTTGTTGTTGTTGCTTTTGTTGCTTTAGTTGTTGTTGTTGTTGTTGTTGTTGCTTTTGTTGTTGTTGTTGTTGTTGTTGTTGTTGCTACTCCACTTCCATTCCGCCCATCGATTTTCGGTTTTCATGTCGAGCGATTTTTTTATGTAGATTGGCCATTATGTGGAATTAGTTTTTCTGCTGGATTTTCTCTTTTTGCACTCGTTGATCGCTTGCCCCGTCTGTGTGTGTGAGCTTGTGTGTGTGTGTGAGTGTGTGTTTGAGTGTGTGGCACATAGCAATGGCGTGCGCCATAAAATGTTATTGGCTGCTGTTAGTAAATGTGAATGTGTCGAATGGTTGATGGGCTCTGATGTGGCCAAGTATTATACATATTATATATATATATATATATATATATACTCTAATCAGAAATAATAAAGGTTATTAAACATTAATTAATAATAGATAAGATCAGAAATGTAAAGAAATTATTTTGCTGTGCTTTAAGCTAAGACTTAAAAGGAATACAAGATTTTATATTGATCTAAAACAAAACAACAGCTATATGATATGAGGGTTTGAACCGGCCGTTTCCGACATATGTGCTGCATATGCCTGCAACAGAAAGAAAAACCTATGAAAGGTTTCAAGAAAAACTGAAAGCTATATCAACTCGGCTGTTCATGCTGATCTAGAATATACATACTTTAGGGAGTCGGAGATGTCTCCTTCTACGCGTTTCACATTTCATGAGGAAATTATAATACCATCTACAAGCATATAATAAATTATTTAAATATACAATAATTTTAAAGATTGTTTATTTATATGTTTAAATCTTTAACTTGTTTTTGCTCAATTTTGTATTGAAAACTGTTGGAAATTGGAGTTCAAGCTAACTCGGGTGCGTTTTAGTTTTTCTACTTGGGAGAAAAAAACACTTGACCCGATCAAAGCCGGGTAATACTAATATTTATACGTATATCCGGCATAAAGGCTCTTTCTCAAGCTGTTGTAATTAGTTATAAAACTCGTGAGTGTTGACTTTTTTTTTTGTATTTACCCAACAAAAATTCCATCCAAAAAGTACAATGACCGCATACAAAAGACTACGTTTTTATCGGTTGATCAAACAAAACGTTTCCACAATTCAAATATTTTTTAATAAACGCGATCAAGACTTATTTGTTTAGCATACGCAGCGGCAAACTGGACCCTATTTGAATAGTTTGATGTCAATAGGAGAATTTTAAAAATAAGCCCCGATAAGCTAAGCTCTAGGGTCGGGGAATGCCAGAGATAATTGTAATTGTAATTGTGCTCAAGAGTAAGTGGAAAAACGTTTGCTCTATATATATTTTCCAAGTAAGGTATAGCTGATGTTAGGCAAAAGCTTAGCTTTGTCCAAAGTCTACGGACGGAGAGAAGGCAATTTTTAGGCGACTTTTCTATCCTGTTTTGACATCCAAAAAGAAACCCATAATGGACTGTTGGAGAGAAAAAAATTAATGTGCTGCCAACGATTCAAATGTTCTATGCAAGATTCTCTGTTTTTGTATGAGTGTGTGCGTGCGTGTGTGCGTGTGTGTGTGTGCGCGAGTGTGTGTGTGTGTGTGTGGGGGGTGGTTGCTGGCCGCATAAATAGCCAGCCGTGGGCTGAGAGGGTGGCTGCTGTCTTGGGTGATAATTTAACAACAAACGAATGCGAATGCTGTTTTTGTATTTTACTTTTATTTTTCTCTCTCTCTTCTTTTTTTACACACACACACACACACACACACACACACACACTTGCTGTGACACACACGAAGAAAGTGCAAAAAGCAAGAAATTCACATAAAAATATACGAGTACTCATTATGATAATACGAAAATAAATGACAGTGGTGTTTATACTCATAGTATTACGGGCAGTTCAGACTTAAAGCAGGGGGCAAAACGAAGGGCAAGCTAAATATGGCGCTGGGTTAATTCCAAATGCGAGAGAGTCTGTGTGCATATTGCCTAATAGATAGGGTATTTGAAGCAAAGCGATGTCCTTCAAAATAATCAAAGAAAATACATCAAGATTGACAAGCCCAAAATGGGCTCCTTCCTTGATTAGCCATCAGTCTTTCAATCAGCCAGTCAATCAAACAATATGAAAGTCAGTGAATTGGCCAATCAGGCAATCAGTCAGTCAATCAGGCAGTCAGTCATTCAGTCAATCAGGCAGTCATTCAATCAGTCAGTCAGTCAGTCAATCAGTCATTCAATCAGTCATTCAGTCATTCAATCAGTCAGTCAGTCAGTCAATCAGTCATTCAATCAGTCATTCAGTCAGTCAATCAGTCAGTCGATCAGTTAGTCAGTCCAGAATAAACAGTTTTATATATAGAGATAGATTAACACCAAATATTGATTAAACTATATTAAATATACTTCTGTTCCTTTTAACTCATGTAGGGTATCCAACTGTCTGTGCTGCCCATTGGTTGGCAAGTGTTTTATATCTGTCATGGCTTACATTAGAAAATAAAATATGCTGTCTTTGTTTTGCCTACGTTTTATACCTTTGTTCTTGGGCTAGCGAACTGGGGAGGCATACATATCTAATTCAACTTTTGGCATAGGCTTTGTCCCCTACCCCAGTTACCGTGCCTTGACTGCGTCTAATAGGCTCGTCTATTTTTCGTAAGCAGTTCAATTTTTTATTCTCGTTCGGGCTGTCTGTTCCGGCTTAGTCTTCGGCACAAAATGGCTGCCCATTAGCGACATATTGTTAAAGCCTTTGGAGGAGCAGGAGCTGCAGCTGCTGGCTGGCCATTAAGCTAATCTTTTTTACCATCCGGTTGCAGTCCGCCCCGCAACTGCAAAGTAATGGAAACCCATGGCTATATTGTTTAAGTATATTAAAGAGAATATTGTTCAGTCAGTCAGAACAAAGAGTTTTACATATATATATTATAGATAATGAAAATCAAGCAACGAGAATTACCATCTAATTATACCCTGAACACATTAAAAATGGGTAAAAGGGGTATAATGTTTTTGTGCAAAATGTAAATGTATGCAACAGGCAGAAGGAAGCATCTCCGACCCCATAAAGTATATATATTCTTGATCAGCATCAATAGCCGAGTCGATCTAGCCATGTCCGTCTGTCTGTCCGCCCGTCCGTTTGTCCGTATGTATGAACGCAAGGATCTCAGAACCTATAAGAGCTAGAGACTTGAAATTTTAGATGAAGGTGCTCCTGGTGCCCGCGCAGAGTTTGTTTCCGATGAACGATAACTTGCCCCGTTTTCAAGTAATCGATAAAAATGTATATCGAAATCCTGATTTTTAAGCAATTTTGGTAAATGGAGCTAGAGTCACCAAACTTGACATGTAGCTTCTAGAATAGTATATATATCTGCATTTGGTGTTGGAAGAAGGGGGTTCAGGGTATCTCCTAGTCGGGAGCTCCCGACTAGAACCTCTTACTTGTTTTTTTGTAGTTTTGTGGGGAATATCAGGAGGTATATAAAAAGAGAAATATTTATTACTTGCGTATCTGGATCTTAAAGTTTATGAGTTATGGCTAAAGAACAAAGTGGAAATGGGATGTGATATCGACAAAAAATGAAGAGCTTGTTTTGCGTATAAGTCAAGCTCTTGTACTTTCTGAGATCGGACATGGTTTACTTAGCTTGTCGTCGTGATCAAGCATATATGTATATACCTTATGAAGTCTGCTTGCAACATACTTTTACGCAACTCCACAACCCTTTTTCGCAATTTCGATTGGGTACACGGTGTAAAAAACCTATCTAAATCAATTTGAATAATTGCGTCTGCAATTAAGATATACATATATGTTCTATAACCCTCCTTATTTAATTTACATGCAGCACGTGGACTTAATTGTCTCGTTTGGAATATTAAATCGGGTCCACTTAGAATAAAATTACAATATTGCACTTTGCGTTGAGTTTCCACCTTAGAACTTCACATAGACCCACCATAAAAGGGCAGCAGGAATGCAGCAGGCAATAAAATGTACAAGATAATTGAGTATTAAAAATCTACAAAAGGCAACGAGGGGTAAAGAATAAATATTGGAATTATAACTTTTCTGTTACACGCTCAACCTACCGTTTATGTAGTTTCTTTGCGGATTGAAGGGATTCCTCGGTGAACTTTTCTTTGAACAGATATTCACGCATTCCCATGATGGCAACGACCATATAATGCTTCCAATCTAGAGCATTCATATCGAATTCAAATTTTAACCGATCCTGTGGCGACATGCACTGTAATAGCCGATCAGAATTGCCCATCTCAAACGTCCAGCTAGGGCAACTAAATGGGAGTAATATTTTGAGGCTCTCGTGTATTTTACTGTAGATTCTTTTCATTCGCGGCTTCTGGCCTTTTAGGCGCAAGCCCATATCAATAAGAAAGGCAGGCAAATGGTGATAGAGTGCTGTCAACAGCTTGAATAACCACAAATTGTTGGTTAAAATTACGAACGGGATCCATATCATTTGATTAACTGGATAAATATGCCTTTTCTTTACATACGATTCCGTGAATTGCCCCCAGTTTATCGAGTTTTGAGCGGTCGGAGCAAAGTTGTAAATAGTTGGATCTGGTGCAGGAACCCGGCGCTGGGAAGTTTGCCAGGCGCTGGACAGGATTAAATTGACACAATAGTCAACTGGGACAACATTGCCTCGGGCTTCTTTATTTGAGGACACGACGCGTAAAACGCCAGCGGCACAGCCATATGACAAGGCAAGGGGTCCATAGAGGTTGTCAATGCATCCTTGAAGGGGCTCCTTATAGCTGGGAAGAACTTAAACCAAAGAGAGACAAAAATATTATCAAAAGGAAGCTTGGCTATCCATCCTCACATACTCATGGCTGGCCGAAATATGCATATCGGTAGATCGCCAGCCTCCCTTTGCACCACCTGCTCCGCCAGGGCCTTTGTGTAGGTGTAGGTATTGGGAAACTTGCCAAGCAGGGCCGGTGTCATTCGGTCAATCAGCTCGTCGCTCAGCTGATCCTGCAGCGCCAACACCTTGTCAGCCGTGCAGCTCAATAGCTCGGGATAGAAGCACTCGCGGATGTGCTTGACCGGGCAATTCGAGAACGCCGTGGACACATGGACATATGCCTCCAGGCGGCCCATCTGCTTGGCTAGCTGCACAAGTAGACGAGTTGCACGCGTGTTGATGCTCAACGCCACGCTAAGCGGCTCCACAAAGTTCACCGTGGCTGCACCGTGCACCACCACTTGCACCTCCTCAGTCAGCAGCTGCCTGTCTGGCTCGCTCAATCCCAAGTCCGGCAGTGCACAGTCCCCATCTATGGGTATTACCCTCTCCAGGGAGTTGGCCTTCAATTTAAGCAGTTCGGTGAACATCTATTTCCAGGAGCATTGCGTAAGAGTTCAATTGTTTCTTCGGATCATGGGCTTACTTACGAAATTGCTGCGAAAAGCAGCCATGCGACTCTGGATATGCTCGCCACGTTTAGGCCGTATTAGCATATAGATGCGTTCCACCTCCGTTGTTCGCAACAGTTTCTCAATTATCACTGAGGGACACACATGAATAAGAAAAAGAATTGCAGTTTAAACTTAATTAGGTATCACACACTAGACGCAATTCGGTTGTATTCCATAAACTGTGTCCGGCATATTCCTTTTTATATAAAGGATAACCTACATTTTCCCAGGAATCCGCTGCCACCGGTCAAGAAAATAGTCTTGTTTTTATAAAATTCAGTTATATTTGAATCCATATCGCCAAGAATAAACTTTTGAATAATCCGCTAAAGATGATATCGAAGCAAGAGCTCGAATACTCAACTGAATTTTTCGTGCTCATGCCTTTTATAGAAAAAGATACTTTCGACTGCGATTGTATAAACTTAAAACGACAAAGTGCGGATATCTTCGATACGCCGAAGATCTAATACCTTTAAAGGCATTTGCTTTATAATTTAGAGAACAGTAAAGCACTTAAATGCTGAGTTTGATGAAAATAGCTTGGAAAACACAATATATATATAGAGATATATAATATAGAAGTCAGATATTGATAAGATTTGGCTCATATATAATCAGCTATATGATAAAGTAATCCAACTGGGCTGCTGATATAGAATATATATTCTTTATGGGAACGCGGAAGTCTCCTTCTATGGGTTACACATTTCATGGCAAAATAATATACCCTCTAGAAGGGTATAACAACGTAACCGATGGTGTTTTAATGTAGACATGCGGACATGATTTAAATTCAAATACGTCCATATCAGACACGTGTCCAATCGAGTTCAGAACGAGCGGTCATAGCAGAAAAAATTAGGTATAAATAATTAATTGATACTTTGCATATTTTAACTAGCTGTGCAGTGCAATTGCATTCACTGTATGCGACGTCTAGTAGAGGCGACGACTAATTTTAGTCATTGTTTAAAGGGCTTTCCCAACAACAGCAAAGCCCGATGAATGAGTCATCCTAGCTGAGCTTGATGCTGCTCATCAGACATCCTGCCAGATGCTCCAAGTGCTGTCATCTGTCCTAAAAGGACTCTGTTTCACTTAAGACAGTCCCGGACCTAAATTTAGATTTAAAGTATATACATATATACTATATAAATGCGAGGTAAAGTAAGTATAGATACCCTATCCTATTCTCTATATGCTCTTTGCGAATTTATATCTTTTCTTCTGGTATGTACCGAACCTATTCCAGCATGGTTTTTTTTCTCAAATTGTATTTTTCTGGTATACCCTTATAGAGAGTGTTACAATTTTGTTTGGAAATGTGTAACGCATAGAAGGAGACAACTATTCTATATTATATCGGCATCAATAGCGAAGTTGATATAGGCTGAGAACTGATTTAAAGTCATAAAACTTTGCATAGGTACGTATTTCTATTGCAGACAGTTAATATGTTTGACTCGGCCGGGTCGGATGACTATATAATATATATCTGTCAGATGAACAATCGGTCGAAAAGTAGTTTCTTGTTTGAACAACTTTTTTGTTCAAGATATATCAAGATATCTTGACCAAACTTGGCATTTATTAGTTTTACCTTGCTCCTCATATATATGCAAAATGATATCAACATTTTTGCAAAATCTTACTTACATTGGCCTTATATATTATGCCATAGGAAAGATATCGTAACCGTTAACTATTTTCCCTGTTCTACATAAGTAAAATACATTTCATTTCAAGTTAATCATGGGCTTGATTTGCCTCAAAAGTTTGTTAGTTTAATCTAAAGCACAAATATATGATTCGGTTCGTGTTCTGGCATAACTGAAGATAATATATACAAATGCATGTAGCAACGTTCTACAGGGGCAGCTGCATTTTTCGCTACAGTTTTTAATTTGATGTTGGCGAAATCCGTTACATTTTGGTCATAAAACTCGTCTGTTCTAATCCAGGGGTCAACAATTAAATGCCATTTGCAATGGCAGCGCTGAGATCGCCGATGAGCATTGTGGACTCAATGCCATGGGCAATGAATAATTATTTAAATGTGCCAACTATTTTGAATCAAGACGAAAAAAGGTCAAGCTAGGGGCGAGGGGTCAGCCGCAGACCCTTCGCCCATTCGCCCATTCGATTGGTCGTCCCAGGACCCATTCTGATTGTGATCCTCGAAACCATTTCTCAGCATGCAAAACAATGGGAAATGCGACAAGCAAAAATCCTTTTTTAGTTTTCCATTCTGTGTGTGTGCGAATCGAAATTGTTACAATTTAGAGCATTTCTGTTTGTGCAGCAATAAATTTGAAAATTGCAGCCTCTGCCCCTGCCCCTGCCCCTGTCCCTGGTCCTGGGCCTGGTCGTGGCCACCCCTATGAACCCCGGGGCCAGCATGCTGCCTCCTTGACGCTGCGTCTTATGCGTGACCCCGAATTCACGCAATTCCTGTGACACATTCACAATATTCGCATTAATTTTAACCTCTGCCTGATGCTGACGCTGACAAGGGGTCAGCGCCGGCGACGTGCGCTCTCGTTGTTTAACCAATGACCATTGGCCAACCCCCGACCCCGGTCACGGCCCCGAGCGCTGGACTGAAATCCGCATTTGGTTCTGTGTTGGCGGCACTGCACCGCAGGGGTCACGAAAGTGTGAAAATGTATAACTGCCAGCCGGACTGATTAGATGGTCCGTGCTCGAGTACACTCGGGGTGAGACCGTTGGGCATTTTTGGCGCTTATTCCGAATTGCCAATTGCCTAAGCTTGGGATTTAGCACAGAAACAGCCGCAGCCACAGACGCTGCTCATTATACAATGAACTCGAACTCGTAGTCGTAGTCGTATTCGTATTTGGGATTCATATTCAGTCAACAATTGTGTTGGCCATTGTGGAAATGCGTTTCGATTTTAATGCGCCGACAACGACCCAAAACGGCGACTTAGTGGCATTCATTTCAGGCGCATTACAAATGTAACCCAATGGGGTACGACCAACGAAAATGATTTGTGTCCAAAACCAAAAATGCATATGGCCGTATGCGAGACTTAGAGGTCGATTCTATGCTAAGGTTTCAGAAGCTTCGACTCTTGTCTAGTTATACTTCCAGCTGCGGTTATCACTGAGAATAGTTTAAGCGTCGACAAATATATGTAACTACATTATCAAGTGAATTTTCATAAAGCTAAAGATTGGGACTCTCACCAAATCTGTGAGAACCATTTCCACCAAGGAGGAATGGATTGGGAATGTGAGTGTTTCTCAAATAAATTTGAACAAAGATCTTTGAAAATGAGTTTGAGACCGAACAAAAAAGTTGCATACAAACATTTTTCGAGATTTTTCCCCACTTGCGGGTGGATCACAGCCCGTGTATGGGCTTAACTTTGCTTGGAGGTAAGTTAACAATAAAAAGAGACATTTAAAAAAAGGATCCAGAACCAGGGTAATAAATGTTGACAATATGATGAATATTACAATATGCAATATATGAATATAGGATAGGAAAATTCACTTACGTTACAAAAAGAACACTTTTTTACACGGATTAACAAATTTACCATTGAAAAGAATCTTAATTATATATTTGAAATAATTTGTAATCTTTTTCCTAGTTCAACGATTCTTTTTAGTATTCCTCCAATATATGCATACTCAAACATTTCGTTTTTCATTGCACTTGGGCCCAGCTTTCCGAGCGTTTTTACGGCATCCATAAAAGCAAACCTAACAAAACTTAACCCTTTGGCATGGCTAATGAACAGACACACTCAATTCCTGGAAGCGAGTTCGAGTTCAAGAATGTTTGAAAGCCCTCATAAAGAATGCACAGACCAGCATTTAACCCGTTCGGGCAAAACGGCCCAAGAACTTTCGCCAAAGGGTTAAGGAAGTGCAAGTATTCGCCGAGCAAGGTGAGGAACAATGGGCGTCATAAAAAACACAACCGATAGATCATAAAGAACACAAAGCCTGCGACATTAGCTGGAAACAAAAAAAAAAAGACACACACACACACACGCACACACAGCGTAAGGCAGTTTCGCCGGAATTCGGCAAGGACAACGAGAAAGAGAAAGCAACAGGACGAGGCGGTGTTTCTTTTTTTTTTTCTTAATGGTGAAAGGGTTAAGGTACAAAAAACAGCAGCCGCATCCGCCTCAGCTAGAGTCCTGGGCCCGCATTAGCTACCTGCATAGGCCTCTGGGCCATAAAAAACTGAATGTTTTATGGTTTTTGGGCAGCTCTAAAAAACGGCATATTACGCGGAAGTGAGTTTTTGGCCTCTTGGCTGTGGCTGTGGCTCAGTCGAGTCGCAGTCGAGTCCTTGGACAATCGTAACTAGAGCAGTCTAATGAGGATTGGTGAGCAGCTCGAGTTGTAGCTATTTGAGGCGTTGACGTCTGCTCGTGTTAAGGAAGTTTCTCGTGATTTTCCAGTAATTTTCATTGTTGGGCCATCGGCCAAAACTCATTACCTGGACATGCAAAATATCTATCTATGCATGCACGTAGATCATAAATACCGTACGGACAGGCCACGAAGCCACCGAAACGGGCAATTGTCCTGCCGTAATGCGCGTTGTCCTTCACGCTTTTGTTGCTTTTCAGCTAGTTTTACGGCGTAACCATTAAGACAAACAATCAAAATTAGAGCAACTATTTTGCCCGGCTCATGTATCTGTATCTGTATCTGTATCTTCTGTATCTGTATCTGTTGTTGGGCCTGTGCCTGGGTCGCGGTGTTGCTCTAGTTTCCTTTTTTAATCCTTCGGTTTTTCATGCTAAAAAAGGATTTACGGATGTGTCCTGCTCGCTGTTTAGCATAATACTTCTGCGAAACTATACCCGCACCTCTTGCCCAAGTGGGCGTATCTCAGCGAACACCAAGCCATTTGATTTATTAAGATGCAAACTCAAACTTGCTCAGCAACTATCTGCAAGGGACTGGCAGATATTAAAGGCGTTTTAGATGTTCATAAATTGACAATTGAAAGAAATCCTATCCTTAGATAGAGTTTTCGGCTGTACAACACAATTCAATTTACCGCAGAATCAGATCTCAATTAGGACGCACAGTAGCCTTTAAAAAACAAGCTGGAAAACTAATTAGGATCAAAGAGAGAGAGATGAAAAAACCACATACACGCACACTCGAAAGGAAACCCAAAGAAAATGCCACATCATCCTTAGCATGAAATCAGCTTAAAAACTCAAGGTGATATCTGAGGGGTCTGAGAGGTCAGCAGAAAAGTGCGCCAAATACAAACAAAACTAATTGAGATCGAAAAATGTTTGGGGTGCGGATTTGGCGATAGGCTCATCTATTGAAATTCGGTCAACCACAAGATTCGCATTTGCATATGAGATCTTGATCTCGAAAAACACCACCGGAGAACAAAGCGTGCCGTTCACAACAAGGACTAAGGCTAAGGACTCTAGATCTTGACGATCTCTGTTGACATTGCCCGAACAAAGGCTGATGCAAAGCCAGCATATCATTTCCATAGAGCACTTGAACTCTGTGCTCTGAGCAAATTAGACGACAGTTGTTATCACGATCATCAATTAAAAGGTCAAGCGTGACGCGACTGGACATGTGCGAACTTGCGGACTGGCAGACTGGCCGGTGGATTTGAACCAGCGAGCGGACAGCGGCTGCGCGGCTTAAGTAACATTTGTTTTGGCTTTGCGACAACTTTACATAACTTGGGCGGCTCCACGCACGCCCGCGCCCGCCTTAAGCAGCGCTAATCACATGATCAACACTGGATCAGGATCAGAGTCGCTGATCCTTGATCCTGCCGCATGCTGCGTAATGTTGGATTATGCAGTCGCCTAGCCAAAATTTAAATCACTTTTAAATCTCTGGCTCTGGCACTGCTGTCGCTGTTTTCCTGCTGCTCTAGTTTCCCGGCAGCCGCGGTTTGTTCGCGGATGCGGGATTAATGAACGCCGTCGCAAGTCCGCCCACGTCCAGGTAGTCGTCTCTTTAATCCTTTCTTCAGCGCTCGCAAATCCGCTGCAAAGTCCGGTTGCACTTCTTCTAATCCGGTTGACGACGTCAATGATGCGCGTCTGCCTGCAATGCTCCGTCTCCGTCTCCGGCTCCGGCTCTGGCTTCTGTCCGGCTACCTGGTCTGCCAGCTTCGCAGCGAGTGTCCTTTGCGTGTATTTGCATATTGTCGTAGTTTTGTTTGCGTTTTGGGCCATCGTTTGTTTTGCAAATATTTGCCTTTAAATTTGCGTTCAGCTTGTTTATGTTTATTAAAATTTAGCTAAAATAATTATGCAGTAAAAGCAAGGAATTATTTAAAAAAAAATAGCTGACATCCAAAAAATATATTAACTAAAATATAAATATATTATTAAGGATATTACACATTAAATCTGATTACGTATCCATTAAGAATAACCTTTTTTTTTATTCATTTGCAAAAAGGATACTTTGAGTCTTGCGTCATTCAATATGTAAATGTGCAAAATGTGTAATGTAATATCTTTAAAATCTTATCTTTTACATAAAAATAAATCAACTTTTTGGTCCCGATGTTCTCCTTGTCAAATGTTCTTCCAATATTAAATTTTTAAAATTTTGAAAAAAAAGCTGACACATATTAATCAAGTATTGCATATCTGGAATACTGAAAATATCTCGCGTTGATTATCCTATTAATCAAAACGTTTTTTAAACTTAGGGCGAAAAATGATTTATTTTTAAATATCCGTTTTAGGTTCTGTTGTTTTTTATCTTACTAATGCAGCTTAAGTTTCTGCTTATGTCGAATATAATATTGGAATTCTCGATCGGTTTAAAACCCTCGCTAAAAACTATATGGTGTATATATAGTTTTCGTCTCTTAATATGCATTCAAACATAACCTCAATGACAGCACCTTAACGGTTAATTTCATGAACATATCATTTGGAAGGCAGAGCACAAAGTCGTTGCAAACATGCAACTGGCCCAGAAACATGATGCATTAATCTCTTTGTCGTGCTTCATTATTCCATGTTGCGCTCTATCAAAATCGTACTGTGCAATTCAAGCATTGCCCCAAATTCTGGGCTTTAAGTTGCAGCACAGAAAATAATTACCGAATGCAGCAGCCTACCACGCCCCAACACAAGCAAGAGAAGGACTCCATGGAGCCGGCAGTGGGCAGATGCCAAAGGCAGACGAAGTGGACCAAAAATCAATAATCAATAATGAAGCAAATTTTGGCAAAAAACAAAAAAAAAAAATAACGACAGCTGCAATTGCGAAGTGCAGCAAATGCAGCGCGTAGCCAAAGGATGCATATTAGACGCACACACTAGGACGAAGAGAATGTGCTCTATGGTGAAACAAAGAGAGAGAGGGAGTGGATGAGTGAGAGATAGAGTGAGCGAGAGAGCTTGGGGAGGCAGCGACCAGTCACTGCGCGCCGATTTTTGGGGATGGGGTGCATTCCACTCATTGCTTTTGAGTCAGTTACAGCAAGCAGCCGATTTGAGTGCAATGTTTTTGACGTTGTAACTGTGCGAAATGAGCATATTGTGCTCTCTGGCTCTCGGCTCGGCTGCTGTGCGTGCGTTAGCGTGTGTATGTGTGCGTGAGTATTTTTGTGTTTTTGCTTTTGTTCATGCATTTTTGACATTTGTTTCTTTGCATTTGAGTTGATTTTGGACCAGAGCTCTGCACTATGCGGAGATTTTTCAGCTATGACTAGTGTTAGTTGAGCACGAATTCGTGTCAGTCGTGCTCAGTGCCTCGCATAAGCCGAACGTCGTTCAGGAGCAACCATCAGCAATCTCAGAAAGGACGACGAGTTCTTCAAGCAAAACGAAAGCGAAACCTAAAACACAGTAGCTCTAACAAAAAACAAAAAACACACACACACACACACATTAAAAAACTACATAACAAACAAACTGCCAGTGAATGTGTTAAATCTTGCTACGAAAAAGTATTAAACATTAGAAAACGATTTACAAATTATTGAGAAGCCTTCAAAAAAGAGTTTTTTTGCACATGCGCGAACTCCGCACAAAAAAGCTAAAAAGCAAAGGCAAAAAAAAAAATTGATAAAAACGACCAAAAAGGAGCAGCCACCACACACCAACGCACCTACGAATACGTGTGCGTGTGCGTGTGTTCGTGTGTTCGAGTGTTCAAGTGTGTGTGCTTGTACGCTGTGCGCGTTTTTAGTTTCGCACGCACGTTTATCGCAGTTTTGTTTAATTTAACGGTGCCGCGGTCAAGTGTAGAGAGCGCGAGAGCTTTCATTGCAGCAGCTGCCGCTCCTGTTCCCGATTCCCGTTTCCCGTTTCCCATTTGGGAACAAAACTTTTTGAGATTTGCTCAGCAGAGTCGCTTCAGGTACGTAAACATCACATTATTTAACAACAGCTTTATGGTGCATTTAACCTTCAGCATGTTGGGAGCTCTCTGGGCGGCACCTACATAAATAAAAAGTAATAGTAATAGATTTACAGTTAGAGGAAAGTGCACTCCACAGCAACCGTGGTGCAGCACATAAACAAACAAACGAAACAACAAGCGAAAATTTTGATTCAAATTTCGGTGGAACAGCGCAAATAACAAAATGTTGAGGCATGCCGATAAACATAAATCGCGATTTAATAGTTGTGGTGGGTGCTGAAAAACGTTAGGGAATATTTTTGGGAAAATAATAAAAACAATTATAGATCCATTGTATAACAGTATTTGGTAAAGTCCGAAAATAAACAAATACTATTGCCAATATACAACTAGGTTTTAGCTTTGTATTTTAGACTATTTGTTATACGTAGCATGTTTATTTTACTTTTTGTCGACCATATTTTTGCCTAATAGATCTCAATTATATTTAAATATTTTCTAGTTTTAGATTCTAAAAATATCTAATACCAAAGTACTTTCGGCTGCGTTGTTGAAGCTACATTTGCCCAGTTTATACGTATTTTGCCACACTGAATATTAAAGAAACTTGATTTTTTATTTGGTTTTCTTCAGTTTTTGAATTTTCTATATTTCGTTGGTTTTCACAGTATCGGAATCACCCATCCATTCTTTTCTTTCCCCTTCCCCCTGTTGTTGTTATCGAGTGCTTCTTTTTGTGTCTAACCTTAAAGACAAACACACAAACACACACATACATACACTTATACTCTTACATATCATTTGCTAAAAATGCAAGAGCAAAAATTCTAAAACAATATTTCAAAATCTGTCTGGCTTTTAGCCGATCTGGCGAACTTGTTTTTTGCCCGTGCAGTTTGCCAGACCCCACAGCCCCTCCGCCCCTCCGCCCCTTCGTCGCAGAGCGACCCCCGGCGTGCGCCGCCTCTGCCCTCAGTTTAAGAAGCCTCCCCGCTCGCCCCCGCCCCCGCCCCCCGTTCGCGCGCTCGTTGCCTGGCAGCTAATTTTATTTGTTTACATGTCCGACTGCATGTTGTATTTTTTGCCCGCCTTTCTTTCTCGCCTCGTCCTCTGGCTTTTTAGCAATTTCTTTTGATTTGCTTCTGCTTTTCTTCTTTTTAATATTTAATTTTAGACACCCGACTATAATTCAAAGTCAACGCTGCAATTTTTTATGTCTATTTCGCTTGCGACTGTCAAAAGTGCATTTCGACATAAACACAGAAATGAAATTCTCTTTATTCCTTTCTTTTTAACTATTGTATTTTTTTTGGCAACTCTTGCTTAAATGATTGTCAGCTGTTTTAGGATATTTTTAATTTGTTCCGACAATGAATATCTTTTTGGCATTGAAAACCCAATTCCTATCGAATTCCATGCAGTTTCTTAGCCAAAACACGCGCGATCTATAAAAAAAATACAAAAAAAAAAAAAAATAAACAAAAAAAAAAACAAAACAAAAAAAAACGTTTGCAACAACTAAATATAAATAATTTTTTATAATGCACATTCATGCACATATGTGCAGCAACCCCTCCCCCCCTCTCCCCCCATTCCCCTCCTTCAGCCAACCTCTCTGATGCCGTTGCAATTTTACAACAAAAACATTTTTTGTGGCGCATTTTCTGCGTCTGAAATTTTCCATTTTTGCCGTTTTATTTTTACAAGGGGGCGGTGGCAGCTGTGGTTGTGGCCTGTGTGCACGGGGGCGGGGCGGGTGCACTGGGTAAACGGTGGTAAGGGGCCGGGGGGTGGTGGGGTGGGCCAAACGACTAGCACATGTTTAGTTTACTTTGCAGTTTCGGTTGCGTTGCATTCGCACTCGTTTCTTCACCCCCCCCCCCTCCCCCTCCGATCCCCTTCTGGCCAGAAGGCGCCTCCTGCCGCCCCTTGCCTCATCCTGGCCTATGCGGCTGGCGTAATATTCATTTTACACTTGGCCTTTAGTTTGTGCCTTTGTTATTGTTGCTATTGTTGTTGCTCTGCTTCTTCTTCTTCTTCTTCTTGCTGCTGTTGTTGGGTGTGCAAAAAAGTAGACAACCCGCAAGCTTTTCGCTCGCTTTGTTGTTGCACTGTCAAGCCTAGCTAAATTAAATAAATATGCTAAGCACATTCTACAGCGAGCAACTTTTATTGTTGTTGTTGTTGTTTTGTTAGAAAACTTTTGCAGCGCCAAAAATTTCCTGTACCATCAATTATGCATAAGTATTGCGAATATTTTCTGCTACCAGTCGACGCTTTACCTCCAACCCCAGCCCCAACCCCAACCCCCTACCCCAGCCCCAACCCCAACCCCTACCCCAATCCCAATTACCATATCGTCACCCCCTCAACTCCCGTTCCCATTCCCATTCCCGACTGTTGCTGACGTTTTGCGTTTTTAATAATATTTACTTAAAAGCACAAACAATTGGCCAAAAATGCGGCAACTGCACTGAAATTGCAATAGGAAAAACGAAAAAGAAAAAAAATATATAGAAAAATTAATGGATACATTTGAAAACTACGCAAATCAAAGTGAGGGCAGAAAAAAATGCAGTAAGCAGAGAACTCTTAACAAGGCAAAAAGTACAGCAGCAAAGAAATATGTATACATCAGTTTTGTATAGGTATATAGTATATATATGTATATATGTACAATTTATTCGTGGAACACAGAACTTGGTTTTTAAATAACAAATATATCAAAGATTAGATAGTTCTATAAAAAGTTGTTAGTACACAATATGAAATTTTAATAAAACACATATAACACACATTTTTTTCAAGAAATATAATAGATCTTGTTAATTTTTTTAAAGTTTTAACCCTTTTGGATTTCATTTCGAATAATTTATAAGCTTTAAGGAAAAGTCGTTTTTTTGAATATATTTGTGGGCCCTTTTTATTAATATTATTTAAGGATCAAATATTTTTCCCTTCAAGTAGAAATATGTAAATTTTTAAGTTCTTTTTTTATGAAATAACTTTCAATTTTATTATGATTATTCTTGATTTTGTGATAAAAATTGGGATCTTCTCTTCAAAAATACGTTTTAAAGGGGAGTACCGCTAGTAGCTTTGAGGGGAATACCCTTAACCTCTATAAAAGCATTGTGCACATTTTTTGTTTGTAAAATTTTCATTGGCTTCGGCACATCTATTTGCGTTCTATGATCGCCTTTTCCGACTTTTAATAGAAATGCAGCGCACAGCGCACATTTAAATATACATATTTATTTAAACAATAATTAAAACTAATTTATGCGCTTCGAGTGATAACAAATCGCACTGCAATTTTCGGGATAATCAAGTGTTGTGACAAATTCTTCAGCTGTGGCTGGCTCGTTAGATAAATATATCTAGCTGGATATATGTAGCTGGGCATGCTTCCGTCTCGCTCGCACTTGCTGTTGTCAGTTCCATGTAGTGTCGACAATTAAGTTAAATCCTTTTGCTTTTTACTATTAAACGCGAAATATGCGAATTTCGCGGGCTGCGCCTTCTAAACCAGACCAAATCCATATTCGCTCGCTGATTAACTTTAATCCACTGCGAGACCGTTTTTGAGGGGAAAACTCGACGCGTTTGCGTTGTGTTCTAATCTGCATAGCTTAAGCTTCGTGGCCCGGATCATCCAAATCCAATGCGCGTAATTTTTATTTTATTCTTTTTGTTGTTCTCCTCGTTGTTGCTCTAATCCAGTTTGAATGGATCAAGAAGCTGGGTGAGCGCACGACTCGCGACTCGACTCGCGACTCCGCGACCCGATACCTGACTTTCGGTCACCTTTTCCACATCTAATCCCTTGACGCGTGCGACGTCTACCTGGCCCATATATAAGCCACAACCATTTGCAATTCGCCAGTCAGTCACACGTTTGTTTATCCACCGAGCAGACGCACAGCATCCACTCCAGAAACGAAACACTCGCAGCGCACAATTATTGGAATACATTTGACGTGCAGCGCTAGGTGAGACCCCGTAAACAAGGATAGCCCGTACTCCCTGCCCACCCCTCGCCAGCCATTTTGTCCAAAGCGAAACTCACTCAAGCTGGCCCACCCCACTCTGCTCTCCTGGGATGGGGTGGCACGCTTAGGGGTGGCAAAAATAATAAAAATAGAACGAAAAAGAAACAACAAAAAAATGAAGCAAAAAGCATAAAAAACTCGACGCAGGCGCATTGAGCAAACATTCAACTAACAATCGCAACCGTCTTCTCTCTCTTTTTTCTCAACAATTACAGCCTTAACACACACCAGCAACATGCCGAACTGGGAGACGAGCACAGCGGCGCCCAGCTATGAGCAGCACAATGCCTGGTACAGCAGCATGTTTGCCGCCAACATCAAGCAGGAGCCCATCTCGCACCATCATCATCATCAGCATCACGATAATAATCACAGCAACAGCAACAGCGGTGCGAGCAGTCCGCGGCAATCCCCGCTGCCGTCACCGAATCCGCCCAGCACCCAGCTGGAGCAGTACCTCAAGCAACAGCAACAGCAGCAGCAGCAGCCCATGGATACACTGTGCGCGGCTGCGATGACGCCGTCGCCAAGCAACAACGATCAGAACAGCCTGCAGCACTTTGATGCCACGCTGCAGCAGCAACTGTTGCAGCAGCAGCAATACCAGCAACACTTTCAGGCAGCGCAGCATCAGCAGCAGCAGCAGCATCATCACCTGGCACTGGGCGGCTTCAATCCGCTGACGCCGCCGGGTCTGCCCAATCCCATGCAGCACTATTACGGCGGCAATATGCGCCCCAGTCCGCAGCCGACGCCGACAGCAGCGCCAGCTGCGGTGGCAGCGGCAATACAGAGCGGCGACAAGCTGCAAGCGCTGACGCCGCCAATGGACGTGACGCCGCCAAAGTCGCCGGCCAAGTCGCAGCAGTCGAGCGCGGAGCCAGAGAAGGAGCACGATCTCATGTCGAACTCGAGCGAGGACATGAAGTACATGGCCGAGTCCGAGGACGACGACAGCAACATACGCATGCCCATCTACAATTCGCACGGCAAGATGAAGAACTACAAGTGCAAGACGTGCGGCGTCGTGGCCATCACCAAGGTGGACTTCTGGGCACACACACGCACCCACATGAAGCCCGACAAGATACTGCAGTGCGCCAAGTGCCCGTTTGTCACCGAGTTCAAGCACCATCTCGAGTACCACATACGCAAGCACAAGAACCAGAAGCCCTTCCAGTGCGACAAGTGCAGCTACACCTGCGTGAACAAGTCCATGCTGAACTCGCACCGCAAGTCGCACAGCTCCGTCTATCAGTATCGCTGCGCCGACTGCGACTATGCCACCAAATACTGCCACAGCTTCAAGCTGCATCTGCGCAAATATGGCCACAAGCCCGGCATGGTGCTGGACGAGGATGGCACGCCCAATCCCTCGCTGGTCATCGATGTCTATGGCACGCGGCGCGGACCCAAGAGCAAGTCCTTCTCCGGCAGCGGCTCCAGCTGCAGCTCCACCAGCAAGCGCAGCAACGCATCCGCTGCCGCAGCAGCCCAGCAGCAACAGCAGCCCGTACTGCAGCCGGTCGCAACATCGCAGCTATCGGCAGCTCTACAAGGATTTCCCATGCCAGCAGCAGCAGCAGCAGCCGGAGCAGCCGCAGCACCAGCAGCTGTGGCGCCCGTTTCCCCACCGTCGCCGGCCAAGAGTGTGGCCAGCGTGGAGCAGGCGCCGAGCCTGCCCAGCGCCCTACTGCCTCCGTTGGCCAGTCTGCTGCAACAGAACCGCAACATGGCCTTCTTCCCCTACTGGAATCTCAATCTGCAAATGCTCGCTGCCCAGCAGCAGGCGGCAGTTCTTGCCCAGCTGTCGCCGCGCATGCGTGACCAGTTGCAGCAGCAACAGCAACAACAGCAACAGCAGCAGCAACAGCAACATCAACAGCAGCAGCAACAGCAGCAGCAGCAATTGCCAGCTCACAG
Source organism: Drosophila ezoana (assembly GCA_035045725.1). Lineage (NCBI taxonomy): Eukaryota > Metazoa > Arthropoda > Insecta > Diptera > Drosophilidae > Drosophila > Drosophila ezoana. The sequence continues at coordinate 7,643,243 of JAWNOU010000036.1, forward strand.
CGAAAACGAGGAGGAAGAGGAGGAGGAGGAGCATGAAGATGACTTTGAGCGCAAGTCCGTGGACTCGGCCATGGATCTCTCACAGGGCACGCCCGTCAAGGAAGAGCCGCAGCAACAGCAGCACCAGCAGCAACAGTTGCCGCACAGCAACAACATGGCCATCAACCTGAAGCTCAAGGACGATGACACGCCGTTGATAAGCAGCAGCAGCGCCTCCCGACGCAAGGGGCGTGTTCTCAAGCTGGACACGCTGCTGCAGCTGAAATCGGCAGCGATGTCATCGCCGGAACAACCGCTCAAGCTGCCGGCGAGTGTGCTGCCGACTGCCTCGTCGCCCATTGCCGGCAGCAGCGCCAACAAGCAGCTGGCGGATGATCCCTGCTCGGGCGCCAGCTCTGCGGACGAGTCCATGGAAACGGGCCGTGTGCCGCAGGTCAACATCAGCGCCAGCTCAACGGCCTCCAGTTCCGGCAACAGCTCGAATGCCAGCAGCAGCACCAGCAATCCGACTGCGGCTGCCACCGTTGCCACCTCTGGCACCGTGTCCAGCTCATCCTCATCCTCGACGACGACAAGCAGCAGCAGCGCGCCGGCGATCTACGAGTGCAAGTATTGTGATATTTACTTCAAGGACGCCGTGCTGTACACCATCCATATGGGCTACCACAGCTGCGACGATGTCTTCAAGTGCAACATGTGCGGCGAGAAGTGCGACGGACCCGTCGGCCTCTTCGTGCACATGGCCCGCAATGCGCACTCCTAAGCGGCCCCCAAATTTGTTATTAGATATTATTTTTTAATTATTATTAACATATTTCGTTGTCCAGAATTGTAAATACTCGTAGTTTAAGTTTGATTTTGTTGTCGAGAATTGTACATAAGCCAAAAACGCACAAAAACGCTACCAACTAACTCTAGACCTAAGCCTTAACCAACCAGCCAATAGATCCGTGTCTAACTCTCTAACTGTAGCTCTATGTAGAAACTTTCCCAACTTTCTATCAACTCTCATTTTCTGTATCTTTTAGTTTTGAGGCGCACAAAAGCGTCGCTAACCGAACAAAAACCCTGAAAAAGGTTTAAAAAATTCTTACTTTAAGTCGACATTAACTTAAAATAATTTGTAAGCCTAGCCAGCAAAGAGTCCAAAGTCAAATTACACAGCAGCAATTAGTGTATTCTTTTATTTTTATCAAAATAAATGTTTAGTTTTTAATATGAAACAAAAAAAAAAAAAGAAACAATAACATGCGAATACTTTTTTCTTTTAAATATTTCAGTATTTTGTTAGCCTAATTTCGGTTTTAAGTTGAGCCTCGATATCGAGTAAATAAATGAGCTTTTATCAAGAACATTTTGATTTATTTCTGTTTGCCTTATTTCTGAAACTCTTTCGGCATAATGACAATATTTTTGATATCGATCAAAAAGAAGTACAAATCTAGAGATTTTATAACGAATCCTCAAATAAATGTAAAAGCCCACAACATTTTTAAATTTAATAATAAAAAAAAATTATTATAAAATAATTAGTCATAAGCATTGTATAAACGAATATTTACAAAATATTGATTGCCAACTGAGCAAATGGATCAAAATTATAGTTTACTTAGCTTCTAGTTGTGAAATGTAAACCAAAGTCAAATCGAACTTGAGACTTAATGCTAGCCCAGTGTGAAGAAACTTGTTTTCAAGCAACACTTGTATATTAAAGTAGACAAAAAAGTTTCCCAAATGTTTTTATGTAATATGTAATAAAATGAAAAAAAACAATATACGATGTAAAGAAATGATCCGACTAGTTTTCTGATTCCCTAAAGTTTCTCCCTCTCTTCTGATCCGTGCCAGATGTCAGCGCTCTATTCGGAAAATGATTTATGATAATTTCGCCTACACAAAAACCACACAATATGCTGCAATGTTTAATTGAAAAACTGCTCCATCATGTGCTAAATGGCCGGGCATTATGTGAAAAAACTGTGCGGGCGACCCAAGCAAATTGGCTCAAACAGAAAAATATGATTGCCGAGGATCGTCTTAGAATCTCCCTTGATCCATCAACGTCTGAATATTTTGCGTGAAAACACACAATTCGGCTGGCATATTAGAGGGTTGGGGTGGGGGAAATTGTATAATAATGAAAAACTCATGAGCACGCGCTTTGGGCAACGCCTTTTCCATGACGCAGCCGGAAGGGATCATGCGTTGATCGAGAAGATCGCTTCGGGGAGTTGTTCACTCGTCGGAGCTGCGCGCAGGCGCCGAGCACGCTTTTCACACAAATGTCGCGTGCTCTCCGAGTGGAAATTTGTGTTTTTCTTTGAGATCCCTCGGCGCATTTTTGGGCCTTCTATAAATAGTATTTCCAGCCGCCTTCTGATTGGTTGAATATGATTTGAGCGCGTCGGCAGAGGCGACATACTTTGAATATTCGTTCATTAAGCATTTTACAATATTTTCAATTTTCCGTTTTTCCTCATTAAACTTGTGCACCCAAAGCCATAATTGATATTTATGAGTGGATAGGAATGGAATGAAATGTTGTTCGACAATTGACTAAAATATTTTATGGTGGTCCTCCGACTGCGACTTAGTCAAAACCCATAGATCTAATCTGAAATAAGATTTTGCATATCCCCTTAGACGGCCAGTGCCAGATTCTTGTCCATTTGAGCGCACTTGGATTGCTAATAACCCAATGGACCTACAGCCTTGGCTTGTGGCAGTCGCAAGCCAGTTCAAAGATGTTTATCTTCCGCACAGGACCCTAGCCACATTGTGCTGCCCGGCGATCCTCGCTCTGGTCGCTCTTATCTCGGCTTGTGGTATTGTTGCATCCCTGCGACCTTTGTTCGGCTCACAGACAAAAAACTCTCAACACAAAAGGCATCTTCGTTAAGCGAAACTAGCCGGGGTCACTTAGGACATCCTACGGTCTCAAATAGTAGTTGACCGACTGACCATTTGAAAGGTGTAATTTTGGTTTTTGATGTTGCGCATGCGCCATTTTTCCGGTTTCCATACGAATTCTTGCTCCCTCTGCTGGCAGCTGTTGCTCATTTTGCACCTTTTGCTATAAAAATTCTATTGCGATTTTTCTTTGACTTAACGAAAGGTTTTGTTTTCTTCCTACTAAAAGAATACGCGCCTGGTATACTTTTTACAGTATTTAATAAACAAAAAGTATATGAAATCCTTTAATGTGTCAGCTATAAGGTTTCAATACTGCAAGGCTTAAGATAATTGTTTAAAGGTATGTTTTAAGGAATAACTTCATTTGTTTTGTAATAAGTTGGCATTTATTCAGTATAAGTCTTTTGCTTCGCATCTCAATGATCTTTTTAAGATAGTGTAAGTAAGGGATATATTTATAGCATTTTTTTCTTCAGAGTCTTGTCATTCCACAATGCTTTGTTGTTTCTCAAAGATCTATTGTCTAAAAAGATCTGTCGTTCAGCTCGAATCCAGCTTCTTTTGTCGAGCTCACATTTAGGAAATCAGTTAAAATATTTACAATTATTTCGTTTCCCTCCACGATTTAATCCAACAAAAGATCCTCAAAAGGCTGAAAAAAGAGACTCTCTCCTTCAATCCTGTTCAAGCATTGTAACTAAACTAATCGAAGTTAAATGACACGAATTTAAGTTCATGCCATGGAATCCATGTGTACGGGATTGCTGCCAAATCGCTTCTTGCGAAGATCAGGGTCTTGCCGGTAGGTGCCTATGTCCGATTAGGAAAGGTCCTGGCAAAGTCTGGGACGTGGCTTGGGAATCATCCAAATCGTCTTGCCAGAAGATACTTAGAATTGGAGGAGTCCAAATGCGGAGTAGATTACGAAGCTGTCATCCAATCGATCTCTCAGATTGTTTTAAATAAACCACATAGATTTATCTGTAGAAAAAGTCGTATTCATATTTATTTCGATTAAGTTAAATATAAGCTGTTGATTAAACCACAGAATTAGCTAAGCAAGAAGGTTCCCTGTTATGGATCATAAAACTCACTCAGAAGAAGGATTTTTAGTAACCGTAAAACATAAAGCTTTTGTCTAAACTAAGCATGAGTTTCGAGATTTAAAGACGTAATTACTGAAATTCGGCATTAAAGTCTCTGCACTTGCCCCGGCTCCCAAATTTTCAATTGAATGCATCCATTTTGTTGTGGCCCTTCATATTTCGTCTGGCTTATCCTACAATCTACATAAGAACCGCAGCCAGCACACAATGGTAAACATGAAAGTATTATTAATGCCACGAAAAAAGAAAATCTCCCACAGGGCCGAACATAAACTAGGTATTTACAGCAGAACCACCCCCGGAACTAACAACAGCAACAATAAAGGCTACAAAAAAATCCACCGAGCACACGCCATATTGAATATAGTCGGTTGGGACTGGGACTGGGACTGGGATTGGGATTGGGGTTGGGGTTGGGTTGGTGTCCGGACTGGGCGTGGGTAGCCATTTTTAGACGCGTCTGACGACGAACAGCTAAAAATAAGCCAACTAACAATTCCAAAATAATTCGAGGGAGTTCGAAGTTGGGTCGAAAAGTGTTACAAGGTTTTTCACTATGCCAAAACTGCCAGAGCGGGGGGGGGTTAGTGGTTGGCGGGGTAGAAGGTACGGTGTGTGTACATGTTGTGTGGGTGTTTAGTTGATTAACACACGCAAGGGTGCCGTTAAATGCAAGCGATACACTCACCATTTATAACTGCGCTGGACCATGGATCATGGGCAACACACGCTGCGAGTGCTGCGAGTGCTGCGAGTCCTTTGAGTCCTTCGGCCGCCCGAGCCCTTATCAAACAGCCGTTGCCGATGAGCTGTTGATTGCCATTTTGCAGAGACGGCGCCCACATTGCCAACGACGACGACACGAGACGCACACAAAATTGTTCAGGTTTACGCATTAACATTACAAAATTGCCATCGACCAGCATCTGTAGCCAATTATGGTCTGGCCCCGATCCTTTGAGCGTGCCCTGGCTCAATCGGCACCTAACATGAATATCCCAATCCTGACTCACACACGCCGAAGGATTTGCTGAATAGCCGATAATTTATTTCTGTAAACAATTTTCACTGGAATTGCGCTCGCTCCGCCAACAACTTTCCCTTCTTCAACCAGTCCCTAGTCCCCAGTCCAACAGCTGACCAAGGTCCGTTGATGATTCCTTATGCGGTAGGTGGAACGAATCTTTAAGTAGTCGCTGTTAACAAGCCACGCTCGCGATGACCACACGGCAGCCAGGTGAGTGTTTTGGCATGAGCTAAGTTATGTTCATCAGAATGGGATATTTCTAAGGCAGACTATTAAATATATCATCATGGTTATTAGAAAATATCATTATATTCGATTTCTCTATGGATTGTTTTATTCGGCTTACGTATTTTGTGTAGTTTATGTCTTAGGTAGCAGGTCTAAGTGGGAGACAGTTGGGCGTGGTTTTTGGTATTGGGTATATTTGGGCATGTGGGCCAAAATTCTCCTCCTTAGTCTCCTGATGGGATCCAGGAGTTCTTTAGGTCTCCTGCCAACCAACGCAGAGTCGTGCTTTAAAGAGTTTTGACTCTTTTTCCGATTGGATGGGGCAGCCAAGCGCCAGATCTTTATAGAGTATCGACATATGGTAGCCAAAGTTTGTAAGTAATCTAACGAGGGAAAGTTTTCTACGGGGGCTTAGGAGCCATTTTAGCTCAGCCAGTATATTTTCATTTAATCAACCTATTCTGAAATATGTGCATCCTGCTCAAAAAGAAGAGTCCATACCATATTTAAATATTGAAATGCAGAAAGGCGACAGATGGGATTGACTGTTTATGCTGATTAAGAATGTATATCACTTATAGAATTTATAGAGTTAGAACTGTCTCGATTGCAAACAAAAAGTGTTTTATCTATGGGTTGTATTGTATTTATGGTATACGTAGATAATCAGCTAGAATCGTTAGACTAACTTTTTCAGTCAGAATTTTCAATCATTTCGAGGGTGTAGAAAGTGCCTGCATTGGAGTACGAACCTTTCTACCTCCATATCCTGCGTCCTGTGTGTGTATCCTCAATGCGTGCGCCATTCAAATTCCAAATTCCAAATCAATTCAAGTGCAAAGCCAAAACTAATTGCAACACATTTGATGTTAAATATGCAAAAGTGCACACAAAACGCAGGCGGGTGCAAAATAATGTGCATGCATGATAAATACGTGCATAAATATATGCTAAGGGGTAGCACCACTCAAAGATACCCATTAAACCAATAAGGCTGGCAAAAAAAACTGTTTATAATTCCACAATGTCCACACTTTACATGTAAATTGGAATGCTCCGAATGTATATATGTATCTTTCCTTTTTTTTTTTGGTATAAGTGGGATAGAAAGGAAGAATCGCCTACATGATGAACATTTTGAGAGATAGAAAAAACATCTGCCCCTGATGGCACTTTAGTTAACGAAAAATAACAATGGTTAAAAATATACATAGGCATATATACATATATATATATATGTACGTATGCATGCGACATGGAAACAACAAAAAAAATCACATTGTTGTTGTTATTGTTGTTGTTGTTGTTGTTGACTGGCTGTGCCATCGATAATGTCCAGCATCCGTTATAGAGAAAAAGGAAGTTGAAATAAACGACGCCAGCGTGTGCCTCAGTCTGTGCGTATATGTGTGTATATGTATATGTGTGTGTATCTGTGTGTGCTGTGCGTTTGTGGGGGTTGCACACGCGTCCTTCTCGCCCCGTTGTCCTCCTCAACTGTTTGCACTGGACAGACAGACGGCCGAGTCCTGCGGACTCGGACAGCCGTTGGCTTCCTTCGTTCGGACAGTTCGCTACATTTGCCGCGCACAAACAATAAAAATTTGTGTGGGTTACTCGATTGAGTTCGATTCTCTTTCTCTATAAATATATACATATATATATATATGTGTTTAAATGTGTATTTTTTTTTTTGCAGCCTTTCCTTAGATACTATTTGCGCTAGGCCGGCGACGCAGATGTCGGCGAGTCAACAGAGTAATCGTAGAAGCCTGGGAGAGAGCATCCATTGCTGGAGTCTGCACTAAGAAGAATACATAAAAAGTTGATAGACTTATTTAAAAAGCCTTAAAATTAGAAAGAAGACGAAACAAGCTGATAAGCGTACTATAGCATTATATGTACATAGTATGTCAGATATCTGCCTTTCTCTAAAGTCTACTAATTATTTTAACTTTACATACCTCATCCCCTGAGACAGTCCCTGAAGAGCTAGAAGAATACTTAAAGAAGTATAAGTACATTAAATGTTCATATTATATCAGTATATCTGCATATCCTTCAGGTCTCCTTATAATTCAGCTTAAATGCTACCTATATACTTCTGTATTTCGTATACCTCTTACCCTTCGACGGCCGCTGAAGAACAAGAAGAATACTTTAAGAGCAGATATGTGTACCCATCTATCAGATATCTGCCTATTTCTGTAATCTACTTAATCTACTTTAATGTTACCTATGTACTTCCGTTTTTCCGTTTATCTCATCAACTCCCGCAGTCCCTAAACAAGAATAAGAATCTTTAAAAGCTGATATATTTATCTATATACAAATTATATGTATATATATCATGTGTATGTATCATTATATCATCTATCTGCCAACTTTAACTTTACCTATGTACTTCCGTTTTTTCGCATACCCCATCCCCTTCGGCAGCCCCCGAATAACCAATCAAAATGTTTGCAGCTCAAGCCGCAAAGTCAAAAAACGCCTATTACACAATCGAAAGCGAACAGTTTCACGCTTGCCTCATAAAAAACGCGATTACGACCAATAAAAATATAGAAAGAAAAAAAAAAACAACACAAACCCAGCAAAAAAGTACCCAAAAAGCAACCCAAAACGCAATCAAAAAATGGCACGAAATGTGCCCAAAAACTGCAAATGCCGAAAATAGGGTGGGTAAGGGAAACCACCCCTCGGGGAGGGTTGCAAAATCCATAGAAACCATTTGACAATGTATGCTGAATGCCGAATAGATCGATATTTTTTTTGGCTAGTTTTTTCGTCTCTTTTTTTTTTTTTTGTTGGCATGTGAATAAAAAACAGGTAGTTGCCATTGTTGTTGCTTTGGTTGTTGTTTTTTGTATCTTTCAGTAACAGATACTTTTTGCTTGAGCAACATGTGTCTGAATAGATGCAGTATCTGCAGTCTTCGGCCTGGTCCCGAAATCGACTTATTGGTCTTTGTGCGCCCAGAAGTGCAAATGTCAGCTGGAGTTCTGTAATGTGAGCAATTGTATATGCCCTGTCGAGCTATCATTATCGGGCCGAGAACAACTTACAGGTGTTAAATGATACCGTCTCCTACCAGGACCCACAAATCCTGGCCGCTTGTCACTGCAACTCACATATCAAGACGTTAGACATTTGATGGGCGGATGTGGGTTTTGAGTTACTGTACGTGGCCCGGAGCCGGAGAACGTGTAGCCCCTCCTCCTCCTCCTCCGCTTTCAGCAGGGAAATCAAGCCTTTACTCTCGCCAGCCAGGTGCTATTCCAGCTCCGACCGCATCCATCAGAACTGTCGCCTGCGCGCATATTTGTTCAATGTGAAGTGCATCCATTATGCTGCACATATTTTGCTATGCATCCATTCAATTGTCTGGGCCTCAGCACATTTTCCAGCTGGTCACTAATTCGATTGAATTGTGGCCGGTCGAAAGGGGGCAACAGCTCGGCTTGCCACATTGCCATTGCCACATTTCCATGTGGCATTTATTTTTGCCATATCAGCGCAGCGCAACGAAATCATTTTGTTTGCCTTTCATTCTCAAATCCGAACATTTTGCGTACCCTTCCAATAAGGTGCTATTTTGAGGCATTTTAACCCCTTTTTTTCTCACTCTCTCTTCTCACAACATTTTGTTAAAATCACCAACATTTTCGGTGGTGGCTTCTTGTTTCCAAATGCTGTCAACAAAAACAGCTGCTTAGAATTCGATAAAAGGCCGTTTCGGCTGAGAATCATCGCACGTCGAGATTAATTAGTCATACGAATTGCGTAGTTACTTTCATTAAAGTCACTCTCAAGTAGAGAAATGTTTAGGCTTTTTAAGCTGGAAAGTGATTCAGCAAGTTGAATTATTAGCACAGATTTTGGATGATATAATACGCTTAACGCTCTCTTTTTGGCTTTCAATAACACATTTTATTCAATATTACAAAAAAGCTATAACACACTTATTAGCCTGATCTTTATAGAGCCAAAGGGTAACTTTTTTTAACAATTTGCAATTGTTCACTTATTTTTTTAAAAAATCGAAAATCGCAATAAGATAAGACTCTTTGATGTTGAAAGATGTTAGGTCTTACCTTTTTATGCCAAATTACATTTTTTGCCGACATTAAAAGATATTAAAATTATACTAATAATGAAAAAATTAATTTAGTTTAATCTACAATAAGATCATGAAAAAAAGTTTTATTTCATGAGCAAATCTAGGAACTTCCAGGAACTTTCAATTTTGATTCCGTAATCCAAGCAACAAATATCTTTGCTAATCCGAACGAAGTATTATTGTAATAATATTTTCATATATTTACCAAGCGGCCATTTTTGTCGCCGTAGAGCCAACCCTCAACGATGCATGTGCTCATTTTTTCACCAACACATAATAAAAGTTTTATATTTTTAAAAGTGTCGAAACACACACATACACGAAACCTCCACTTTTCCATTCCAGCCCGTTCCCCTTTTATCCCCGAGAATAGATTTGATGCCGCCAGCGAAGGGCACAAGAACTCAATATTAAGGGCGCTCCCGAAAAGAGTTTAAATTATTTGTTCTTATTTTTAGACAGCCCCTCTCGCATTGTCTAACAGCACCTAAGTCGATTTAATGGTGGGCCAATCAACGCGCGGGGATTACACAAGGCATCAGTCGGCATCTTTGGGCATCTTTGGGCGCGTGGCACCGCAAGATCCCCGGCATTGAACTTGAAAAAGTGCCCGAAACGTGCCCAACAACAACAACAACAACCGACGCTGAGTTCACCCTTTCAACACGTTGGGCAATCAAGAAATCGCGCTCCGAGCAACCCTTCCGTCTGTCGCACGTCTTTATAAATAGCCTAAGCCGATTGGGGGAACCCTTCCTTGATCTTTTCTTTCTACGAACAGCCCGAGCCCCTGCCCCTAACTTGTTGCATCATCATGCTCAATGCTCAATCCTCATCGACATGGAGTTACCCTCATCATATCGAGTGCACACTCAAATTAACCACCAATAAAAAGGCACTTCATAAAAAAAAAGGACTTCCGCTTTTTTTTTCTCGTTGCTTGATCCTTTGTGCAATGCCTGTTGCTCTCCCCTTGCCGCTTCCATGTTGTTTTTTAAATGATGTTGTAATCGAGGAGTCACGTAAGCACCCCTAATGTGATTTTTAGCGCCACTTATCGCGCACTTTTTATTATTTATAGGGTGTTTTTTGTTGTACTTTTTGTTCGGTTTCATTTTTTTTTTTTTTGTTTTTGTGGGGGGTTAACAAAAATTGACATGGTAATTGGTGTAGATATCATGTTCTCCGTGCGTACTCATTATGTTGTTAACCTTTGTTGTGAAGTGCACAACATTTTTTATAAGGGTGCTTGAGCTGGGCGTGGTTTTGATTTTGTGATTTTTTACAATGGGCTCTTTTGCAAATATTAGGCAAATTATAATGGAATTTGAGTATAGGCAACGATCCTTTTAAAAAGCACGTCCTTTGCCCGATTTACAAGTTTATGCAACTATATTTATTTATTAATTTTTAAAACTTTAGTTCGTATCTGTGGTTCATGAACCGAACCAAAGGGAAAGAACCGAACCGTTGAGAAATTTAGTGTGTGCTTTGCAACACTGGATATTATTAATAATTTGGTACTCAGACATAACATGAAGTTAGCTTGAAGCTGAGCTGATCATCGAATGTATTCGTGGCTCGTCTCAAGTTTTAATTACTGTTCGAGGGGCGTGGTCATGCAGCAACATCTGCAGCTAAGTACTTTGGCTCGGACTGCATAATGAACTCATCATATAAAACGCTGATCGAATAGATCCTCGCTGGGTCCTGCTGCAACAAATTGCAGCTAACAATGAAGCCTGAATGGCAGTTCAGGTCCGTGCACAAATTCAAATGTCATTCAAATAACGGTCGCCAGCACAATGACGCTGCTAAATGGACGGGCACGCGGCCAGAGACGGGCGGAGTAGGAGAATAGAAGCCACGGGACACAGGCGGCAGGAGCAGCAGCAACGCCTGCATCTCATTTCGGCGCAAATCTGAGAATACGATTTCAATGCGACAGCGCGCCAATATCCTGGCACAGGATACGAACGAATATTGTTATTATTTTCATGTTTCATCCGGTTTCATGTGCTCGCTGCCTGTCCGCAATGCGTTGGCGTTCCTTCGGCTGGCAGGCAGCAGGCAGCAGGCGGCGGCTATGAAAACAAATAGAGCAAAGGACACTCAAACTGGGCCCCTGGGTGAGCCAGCGGTCTCGACTTCCTTTTGAGTTAAAACCACAACATAAGCCAAAGCCAAAGCCAACTGCCGGCCTGCTGCCCGATCTCCATTCCGTTCTCCTTCTCCGTCTCCTTCCCCGTCTCCGTTCCCACTCCTGTTGTTGTTTGCACCGATAAGCGTGACATTTTCATATTGTTGGCGATCTGAATTCGAGTTCCATTCATCATGCAACTGCCGACGATTGAAATCTCCAGGAAGATCCTGGCTGAGCCGCAGCACGCCAATCACACACTGACGGGATTAGTTGAAGTGAAGTTTTTTATCTCTCTTCTTTTTGCAAGCCATCGATTGTCCTGTGCTAATTGGGCCGATCGTCACATGGGTCCATCTATTCTATCAAAATGCAAGCGGATGGCCGTGAAATTGGAATCCGATCTCGATAGGGCAGTTGCGATATCCTTGGATATATCAATAATCTTTAGTTTTGTATGTATGAGCGTGCAATTGCCGTTAAATTTGAGCTGACATCGAGTCGTTAAAATTTTCAAATGCTTTCATATTTTTGTTTGTGGATCTTTTATAGGGGAACTTAAGAACACGATCAATGGATCCCTTTTATTTCCCCTATTTATCGGAAAATGATTGGTATGTTTAAAAACCCCAAGGATTTAACCAAAAGTTAAGCTCTTGCATGAAGTTCACGAGCCGAATCTTGGCTCAAATCGTGAACCGAAGCACATTCTTCTGGAATCTTAAAAGAAACATAGATCATATTATATTATATCATTTATAAAGAATAATTGATATGCTTTTGCGACATTTCTGGGAGAAATGAAGATGTTTCAACTGGGAAATACAGAAAATATTCATACTTGGTTAAAGAAAGATAGTTTAACTGGGAGATAGAAAGAAGTCAATACAAATACAATTTATATGTCTAAAATCAGTCTATCTTTTTACATCTTCCAAATCTTCTTTGGTTATAACCCTCGTAAAATGTTGTCATGAAATGTGAAAGACATAGAAAGGAAAGTTTTCGAAACCGTAAATTGTATAGATCCGTATGTATAATGTCCACCCGTCTATTTCTATTCAAACTACTCTTTCTCTCTTTCTCTTTCAGGCAGAACATATGAACAAATCGACCAGATGGGTACACTATATAATATAGCTGCCATAGGATCGATTTACACTATTAAAGGTATATATAGGTTTTTTATTGTTAAAGATATTTTGACCAAAGTTAGGATTTAGGTGTTTTATCGTGCTCCTTACTTATAAGTAGAATTCGATCAATATCAGATTAACATATCTGAAAACCCTTACTAAATCAGATTAATATGTTATATATATCGCTCTTTCCTGACTTTATGTATCTTTATGTATCGTCAAACTCTCCATATCAGCAGAATATCTATCTAATGATTGGAATAAGAAACCCTTAAGCATTATGCTGAGTGTTAAATCTAAACTGAGGAACACACACATGCTCGCACATTTGAACACATCTTTTAAGAGATGGGGCAACCAATTTTCATGGCTGAGAAATTACAAAAAACTACCAGAAATTAGTGCATAACTTCATAACTCCAGTTTGGGACAGATGGCCAGGATTTGACTTAACCGCCCGCGCTCATTTAAATGTCACTTCAGCAGAAACACAAACAAATCCCCAAAGGGACCGGGCATAAGAATATCATTTGTAAGGCAAGCCAAAGTGAATGCATATTTGAACTTCAACCCAGGGTTGGCGTCGAGGCCAGGGTCAGGCTATGGATCTTGATCTTGAGCGTGTGCTAAGGGCAGCAGCAGCAGCCAAATGCCATCAAGGGTCGCGACATTGGCGCGCAAGATTTGTGTGTTTCCGGAGCGGGTCGTAGACGGAGTCGGGGTCGTAGACGGAGTCGGAGTCGGGGTCCTTTAATTTCCTTGGCTGGCTGCCTGCTCCTTGGCGAGCGTAATAGCGTAAACATTTAATGGGAGCGTGCGCTGCGCACGCGCAACATTGCCTCACCCCGAACCTCGGTGTTAGCCTCGGCGCGATCCTCCCTCGAGCTCGTGGCGTCTTTGTTTGATTTCCTTCAGGATTTGTGTATTGCCACTGCGTCTTATGATTGATTGAATGCTTTATACTCGAGTCTATGTAGTTTTTGTATTTATTGTATTTTGACGATTTTTCATATTCATGATCATAATCTTGTGGCATTCTCTATAGAGCATGAAAAGTACTTAGGGGGAGAAAAATAACAGATTTGCGGTTGATAGTCATGTAGAAAAATGCATTCAGATTCAAATAAAAAAGTTCGTGGCTAAACATAATGAAAAACTGATTGAAGACATTCGAACACAGAATTAAGAATCTTTATTCAAAATATCCTCTCATAAATTATGTTTTTACTTTGATCTAGCATTTTTACTTTCTTGCTATATTTGTTGTTGCATATGCACACAGTTTTGCATATATTGTGTGTTTTTGTTTAATAATAGAAAGACAAAGTTTTTAATTATTGTTATAAAAGAAAAAACAAGTTGGTTTCGGGACTGTCCGACTAGCAAGTACCCTGAAACTTCTGCTACCAAAAGCAGCTCTCGCTTCCTCAAGCTTTAGCGAAGAGATATTTAGTTGATCTGTATGTCGATATCGATTTTTATCGATTGCTGGGAATCGGGGAAAGCTATCAATAATTTGGAAAGAACTTATACTACGGGGGCACTTATGTTCAAAATTTCTAGTCTCTAGCTCTTATAGGTTCTAAGGTCAACGCGTTTATACGGACAGACTGACAGATACACGGACATGGCTATATCAATACTTTATAGGGTCCTTCTGCCTGGTACATACATTTACACCAAACCAGTATACCCTCGTTTAACTAAGAGATATTGATTCTTCCGATATGTTTTTAAATGAGCTTATCAATCAAGATATAGATTTTCCGATTTACCAAGCAGCTTTATCCGAAGCGGTTATAGGGGAGTATATATATTCAAATTTTCGGATATCTAGCTTTAATAGCGTCCACAAAAACTAATATACTCCTTTCACTGTGTGAAAGATCCATCACAAATTAAGTTGAGCGATTCCAAAGAATTGCAGCGACAAACTTGCGCGAGCAACTGCTGCGGTTGGTTGTTGCAAGGATTGTGCTGGTCCTGCTGCTGCTGCCATACATGTGGCACACTTAACACCTCCAATTCATAATGAATGAGTTAAGAGCATCAACAAACTAAACATTAACATATCGCGCGACTTCTGTGCCGGCAGCTCTGCAGCTCTCGTGACGCTTGGTGAACTGCGTGTCGGGGATACGCCTGCATGGCGGCGACATTGGCTACCCGGGAACAGGACAGGACATGTGTTAATCAAGTAGCAGCCTCAGCGGCGCATAACTCAACTGCAGACTGCAGATGTATGCAAGGAAGCGAACGAGTAAACAGCTGCAGCTCCCATTCCCGGCAAGTCGCCTCGGCAAGGACTAAAAATAGTTGCTGGCAAGGTGCAGGGCGAAGCTGTGGTGATCTGCCCCGGGGGATTTATGTGACAGAATTCTCGTGTTTACGCTTAATTTTCATTTAATTTTTATGGGCGCCAAGCAGAGAGACGGCTGCCGTTTTTAAAATATTGGGAGCAATCGTTCGTTGCCTGGCAAATTTGGCCATTTGTCTTGTTGCCAGGATCCGCCTGACATGGATCGTTGTATTTACGCTGGGCAAACAAAAAACGTAACATGATCTAAAAAACCAATAACCATTGGCAAAAGAAAAGGTGACAAACAAACAGCAGGAATAAAAAGCGCAATTGTTGCAGCCTGACAATTGAATGCAATCCGGAAATGTCCTGTGCTGCTCGGACAAGATAGATCGCCCAAGTGGGAAGCTGAGAAACTCAACTCAACTCCAAGAGAGAGGGAGAGAGGGAGAAAGAGAGAGAGAGAGCGCGCGTTGGCAATCTCAACCCCTATTTGGAGTGAAAACTCATTAAATGCAGCAGAGAGCAGAGAGCTGGCTGCAGTTTTGGCTCAAGATCGCATCCCTGTCCCCTGTGTAAATGTGGCTGCGACATGCCTAAGTAAGTCCAAAGTTGACCTCTAAGACGACCTCAAGATGTGTCTGTCTGAGCGCGCGCGCTCGCTTGCTGCTCCTTTTGTGCATGCGCCGGTGTCATTGTTTGACCTTTTCTGCTTCTCCTTCTCCCTTTTTTTTTCCCTTGGCACCCGCTTGCCTTTGTCTTATGCTTGCGTTTTGATCCTGGCCCGTTGTCAATGCCAAAGGGCATTGCAATAAATGTGATAAAGATTGCTTATTGTTTTTTTTTTTCTCCTCTGCAATTGCCGAGAGTTTGTGCCATAAATTGCCCGTAGCCAGCTGATCGGTGACCGTTGACCGTTGACCGCTCCGTTGGTGTCTCATAGCGTTGAAAAATGCATTCAATGATGCCTTAATTGTGGCACAGTCCGATCAACGGCAGCTGAAACTTTTCATTTCCATTGAACTATCTCTGCAATTGTGGGAGTTTAGCGTGTGTTTTCGAGAATGGGGCATATATTTGTGCTAGGTATGTTCAACTTGAGACTTACACGTTTTTAAATTATTAATCGAAAAGTTTAATTTATATCTTATAGATGTATATAGCTCGTTTGCAAGGACGTTGGGTTTCTATATTCCTGCTCTGTTAGTCTATGTCAAATTAGTTTTATAACAGGCTTCAAAAGATCTCCGAACATCGATGACCCATTGGAAACCTGTCCCGTTTTGTTTGAATTGCGTTTTCTTACTGTAGAGATTATTACGCCTTGTAAATCACATGTCGATTTGTATGCCTAGAAAACAAGATTATCGCCGTGTATTCATTTTAAGTATTTCGTTTTTCTCATAAAATCATTTAAATTTAAATATTTTGGCGCATTTTGTAAATAAATTCGGTTACACTGGTTGCTTTAATAATCGTATCGATATAATCATCGAAATTTTCTATTGTGAATACAGTGCGATAGTATCTCATTACGATAATTATTTTTTCTCATCCCTATCCGACCTCAAACCAGCTGTTCTTGCAGATAAAAATGCAAGACGTTTACGTTTACATATTTAGTTTTTTAAAACACAAGAAATGAGTCAATACAGTAACATTAAGTACACGACATCGCCAACGCCATCCGTGGTGTCTGGCTATTCGAGCGCATCGCGTCTGCATTCGCCTCTGCCGCCGCCCATTGGATATCGCAAGGATTGCCTCTCGGCAACATCAAAAAGCTACAAATATTTGCGGCGGTTGCTCAAATTCAATCAAATGGACTTTGAATTTGCATTCTGGCAAATGATCTACTTGTTTATAGCGCCACAAAAGGTGTATAGAAATTTTAACTACAGGAAGCAAACCAAATCTCAATTTGCCCGCGACGATCCCGCCTTTCTGGTGCTACTGATCATTTGTCTATGTGGTAAGTGGTTGAAGGAAAGTCGATTTTTCAAAGAGTAATATTCCCAATATGATTTTAGTTACCTCTCTGGGCTTTGCATATGTACTGGGCCTGTCCATTTGGCAAAGCATATCCTTTATTTTCTATGTAGTTTTCGTCGATTGCATATTTGCTGGCATTATAATTGCATCATTTTTCTGGGTGGTCTCTAACCGTTACTTGCGCACCAATAATCTGGAGCCGGACATTGAGTGGGGCTACGCATTTGATGTGCATCTGAACGCCTTCTTTCCGCCGCTAATGCTATTGCATTTCATACAGTTGTTCTTTTACAATTGGCTTATAAGCCAGACTTGGTTCATATCACGATTCCTGGGCAACTCCTTTTGGCTGATGGGCATGGGCTACTATGTGTACATCACTTTCCTGGGCTACAATTGTGAGTAGAAGCCATAAATAACAAAAACTAAACTAATCTGTTTCTTCGCACCTCTTTGCAGGTATTCCACATTTGAAGAATACGCGCCTCATACTCATTGCGCTGCCCATTATCTTTCTCTTGTATCTTGTCGTTACTATCATTGGCTGGAATGCAACAATTTCGTTTGTAAACTTCTATAAATATCGCGTGTATTGATGATTAAGTGACGTGGATTGTAAATTATTTTGCTTCTTAGCTGCTAGGCGCTCCCTACAATAATGACTTATAATACTAACTACTCTAGCATAATCCATGTTAATATATATATGCATAAAAGTTCAACTTTCAATGTCAATTGTTTTTTGGTTTTTATTAAACTACAAGTTAGAATAACAAATGCAGCGCCTTGGAGCATCTAAGCCAGCTGCTTGGGTTTCACAAATGTACGTTTCCGTTTGTTGCGCTTACGCTGCAGCTCCAAAGTATGCAATTCGGTGTGTACCTCTGCGAAGATCTCCTTTTGCTCCTCTTCGGGAATGGTGGAGCGATATTGCTTCATCAGGTCGTATTTTTCCCACGGCTTTTGCACTTTTTCGGCAGACTTGCGATGCTTGTCCTTCAGATACTGATCAATGTTTGCCACGCCAAGTAAGTTCTGCCGTTCCCAGCGCTCCAACCAGGGTCGTGGACGCAACACTACTTTTATATCGTTGACAGGCACTGGAGTTCCTTCCTCCAACGTTTCTGCTTCCATATGCTCATCAAATGTGCTATATTCCGGCAGTGCATCGCGCAAATAGAATAGACTATCGTCCAGACGCTTCTCTAGACGCAATACCTCGACTTTTTGTATGGTGGGATCGTACAGCTCGTAGACTACCTCGATGCCCTGGTGGTCAATGACATTGCGAAGAATAAAGCGTGCGCGAAGTCCACAGCGTTCACGGTGTATGCAAATACCCACGAATCGACTGGTCTTGCCGGCCGCATGAGGATCGGAGCTAGTCACAGCCAGAATGGAGCCCACATAGAACTCGGGTAGTTCGATTTGGCGCCGACGGTCTAGCATATCTAGACGTTCCAGCTTTTCGCGCACTGAGTTTCGCCATTCCACTTTGGGATCGGGCAGAAACTCTGGATAGACAAAGCGATAGTGTGCAGGCACAATGGGTTTTCGAACTGACGGACCAGCTGCTTCCGGCTGTTGCGGAACTGCGACTGCTGCAGCCTGCTGTGTCGGCTTAGTGGAAAATGTGACTGAAATTGTCGCGTGATCAATGCTTACGTTTAACGAAATTATCATGTGTACTCACCGATCCGTTTGAAGGTGCATTGTTGCGCCAATCTATGAGTTAAAATTCTAGCGTTAACGTTCATTTTAACATAAAAAAATGTTTAGATAATCAGGCCTAGCGATGGCTAAAGACTTCGACTCACACAATTATCGACAATCGAAACACTTCGTGACCGATACCCGGTTGCGTGACTAGTCGATATACGCAGCTCAAACAAACACCTGTTGATGTTTATGTTATCGATTCGTATAAAAAACAATAATATTTAACTAGATTTATTTACGAAAATAATCTGTCTTCACTAAGACACTAAATAGGATATGATTAATTGAATTTTAAGAGACACTTAATAAGATATAAATAATTAAATTTTAAAGTTCATTTAAAAAAGCAAATATTTTGCTTGCAAACTGCATAAAACTTTTATTAATATTACAATGCACTACAATTTGTACAAAACCAATTAGTTTTATCAATTAAAATGTACATGTCGATAATCCAGTTTGTTCAATATTAATTAGTTTGATCGTGTCCTTGAAACAATTTGTGTAAAATCTGTTTTAAAAAAAATAATATTTATAAATTGCACCAATTCAATATTATGTCTTTATAACTAAATATTGCATTTAAAGTCAGATTACTAATAATAGTAAATAATATATAAATAAAAAGGCAACAAAAGAGAATACAGTTGGAATAACGCCTCCTAATAGCGCCCTATTCAGTCATCACATTTAACAGTCAATAGGTGTGGTGGTAATTGAATTCGCGCCACACGTACGATCGCCCGCTTTATTGCTGGCACCAGCAAATCTTTGGAATCGTTGCGCAACTCCTTGTGAACGCCACTGCTGTGAACTCTGCGTATGTGCCTCTTGAGAGCCTGTCCTTGAGTAAATGCGAAACCGCAGAATTGGCATTTGTATGGACGTTCGCCAGTGTGAACCCGAATGTGTGTTATTAATCCATATCGCCGAGGGAAGCCCTTGCCACAGGTGTCGCAGAAATGAGTCTTGGCGCCTCTGTGGGATCTGCAGAGCATAGAAAAATCAACTATTATTCATGCACAGACATTGTTTGTAGACAATACTAACTTTTCGCCGCCGCCTTTACCGCTCTTGGTCTTGATGTGTTTCTGCCGCCCTTTAATAAGTACTGAACGATTCTTGCACGTTTTTGGATTGTAATTCAGCTTGAGCGGCGCCTGATCGATGGTCGGCTTTGCCTCCATGGCTGCCAGTTCACATTCAATGTCCAGCTCTTCGTAGCAGACTGGCGCCAATCCATTTCGTAGTCCACGTTCCAGACTGTTTGACGGTCTTTGTTTTTTTTGCCCCTCGCTAGACTTTGCATTCTGTTTCTTGTTCTTGGGCGCCACTCGCTTTGCGGCAGGCTTCCTGGCCAATTTATTAGGTTTGCCGTGCGGCACTGATTGGTGCAGGCTTAACTGAGAGTGCAGTTTAAAAACAGCGGGACAGTGATCACAGCGAAAGTCCTTGCTAGGGTGGTGTCGCATATGAGCCGTAAGTATGTGGTTCTGTATAAAAGATCGCGGGCAATGCGGACACTGGAACGGACGTTCGCCAGTGTGGATACGAGTGTGAACAGTCAGATCGTGACCGCGTAGAAAGCCCTTGCCACAGGTGCCACAAAAATGCGTTTTCTCACCAGTGTGGCGCCTGGTTGGCATATAAAAAACTGAAGGTTAACTTTGTCTACAAATTGTATGCTGCACATCACTCACTTCTCGTGCAGGCCCAACAGGTACAATCGTCCGAATCCTTTCTCGCAGTATTTGCACTTGTAGGGCCTTTCTCCATGGCTCTGTGGTCTGCGCCTGGCCGGGCTATTTGACTTGTGTCGCTTTTGAGGCACTTGCTCTGCAGATTTTTCATCCATCAAGGAAGGCTTATTTTCGTTGGCAACGGCTTCGTCTTGATACTGCGGCTCTACCTTAATGCTGTTCAAGTTGACCCCCTGCAGTTCCTTATGGTAGACTGCCTCCACGAAGGGCAATGCGCACTTGGCATTTTCCTTTTCCTTAATACGCAGCAGCTGTATTAGTTTCCGGTTGCTCTCCTCGCAGGTGCGTTTGAATTTATATGCATTTTGCGCCGCAAGCACGCAGGACAGGCATATGTGCTGGGGCAGCAAATCCTGCTGTTTCACCTCGCAGAATTCATTTAGCATTTCAGCCAGGCTGGGGTCCTTATTCGATTGTTGTTGCCGCTCGGCGAATATGTCGACCAACGTAACTGAACTGTCCATGCAAACACGGCAAAGTTGGTCCATCTCTGAATTGAAGGCTTTACATTAAAAACATTACAAAGAAATTCAAATTCCCATTGACGAAAAATTATGTATATACATATTAGCGTAAGCACTGAACTTCCATTCGATTCCGATAACCGATTTCGATATCAAGCTGATTTCCCCCGATTGTTTTTGCTTATTAAACAACTATTAAAGGGTTGCCAAGTAGTTTTACGATTTTGTAATTATAAAACGCGCCGATAATATATACTAGATAGATACTTAACTGTAGACTGGGGACTTTTACATTAATTTGAGCGCATCAGGTTACAGTCTGTCAAATAGCGGCAATTCTTGGAACCAGTTTACTTAATTTATTTATGTCTATAATAATGCTTTTAAGCACATAATCAAACCTAGTCTAAAACTGAATTGTAGGTAAATACATATTGTTTTATTTTAAAAAACATTAGAATATAAATTTGTAAACAACCGTGCTGTAAGCATTAATTCTTTGCAGAGAAATAGGATAGTTTTTTAAAAACATAATTAATTGTCAACCAAACTCATGTAGTTCATTCAAAAGGTCAATCGAACTGTTAACCGCGGCTTGCATTCAGTGTTGAACAATTTTATTACGCACTGGGAATGATTGGTTAGCATATATTAAGGAATTTAACAGAATTTTAAATATTTGGCGCACTAAGGCATTACCAATTTTTTTTTTAATTATTCACTATCATTCATTCATAATATACCACTAAGAAACTGGGCACGAAATTAAAAAAATTAAAAAAAAAAAATATATCGAAAATTGTTTTCACTTTTTTATTTGAATTATTTAAGCCCGGACCTTGAACCAGCTAATAATGTATACATAATAAATATTCTCAGAACGTAAGCAATATTTTCTGAATTAATAAAATAGCTCTCCTGTAGCCGCAAGGACCCTGGGACAATGTAGCGCCGCCCAATGCAGATAAGCTGCCTTTGAATCAATCTTAAGGGGCCATTCTGTTACTAAGTGATTCCAAATATGCACCATACGCGAGTCCTTGGTGCGCTCTAGCGTTAGATTCGCTCGCCTAGGCTCGAAAAATATAGTCCAGTTCCACCATGGAATTTCGTAAATATCGCTTACATTGAACACCTGAAAGCCGTTACAACGTTCGCGATTATTCACCATGAGGGTAACATTTTGAGTTCCACACAGCTCCCTCAGGACGCGCACTAAGACCATGGGCCCATTGTTGGCCCACGCGCTGCCGTT
The DNA here is from genome assembly GCA_035045725.1 of Drosophila ezoana. Classification (NCBI taxonomy): domain Eukaryota; kingdom Metazoa; phylum Arthropoda; class Insecta; order Diptera; family Drosophilidae; genus Drosophila; species Drosophila ezoana. Next base: position 7,665,408 of record JAWNOU010000036.1, read on the forward strand.
ATAATTCTTCTGGAAGTTCTGCAGAAATAATTCGCCTAGCTGATGGCCAAAGCCAGTAGGCTCCAAACTTATAACACTATTGCCAATGCTATCTAATGACTCGGCACCCGCATAATTTAGTGGCACATCCTCCAAGGTACGCAAACTCAGTACGTCCATGTCCAGGTAGACGCCGCCGAAGCGATATAGGGTTACTAAACGTAGTAGGTCGGATAGGTGATACATCAGAAAACTAAGTGGAATATATAAGTTAGCCAGAGCATCTGATTTACGATAAAAGAATTTCTAACCTCGAGTTAAATAGCTTTCCATTCTTGATCCAATCTGCCACAGGCGTGTCTTGTGCATACCGTTCTAGATTCAAGGCCCGAAACTGCACATTCTTGTAGCTCAGAAGGGCATCGACGATGGGCATTGATTTGGCACGATAGGTGGGGCAGGCAAAGAGAACAAAAACTTGCATATTTGGATTATGCAAGGAGGCAGATTCAATAGGACAGGCCTGATGCGCCTTCATACTACTCAAATTGTACTGGGAATCTGCACGATGACAGCTTGTCTCGATAAAGAATATACTGCGTCCTGGCGGAGGCTTGGAGCGCGACAGTAAGACATCCTCCAAAATAGTCAATCGGTTGACGATCTTGTAACTTTGATACGACAAACTTGATACGTTCTCTGATGAATATTTTATAAGAAGGAGTAAAAGTAGCGCAGCCAGACACGTTAATATTAGACGCCGCCCTTGTCCGTATTTGTTCAGATCTAACAACATAATAATGTTCAGTCTCGTCTGAGTATGTTCGACTTTCTAAATAAATAATTTTATTCTTTCGGCTTTTTTCTTCAAAATAACAGCTATCGCGATTAAGTTCAAGTTTAAGTTTAGTCAGCTGCGTTTATTACCATAACAAAATAGACCTCTAAAGTCAAACAAGACACCATTAAGGTCCAAGACGAGTGTGCGTATACTCTGCACACTGCTATATAATTTGTTGGGAACTGTTGCTATCGTGGTCGTTACATTTACTTAGCTGAAATGTTACACAGAAAGATAGTTTAGGTTCATGATGCATTTCATTTGTTTAAAGCAACAATGCCCTAGGCGACATCGGTTATCTTGTTGATTAAAAAATGTTACAGCAAAGAAGTTGAGTATCGCCCAATCAGATACGAACCAAAATGTGTAATGGGGCTCTTCTGTGCGTGTTTGACGCAGTTTAAGTTTTCCAACGATCTAGTGGAGTTTCAGTTGCCCAAGGCAAGAGTGTACAGACATAAACCAAGCAATGAAAACAGACTGCGAGCAAATTCTATAGTTTTTCACATTTTTAAAAGTCGTGACAATATCGACTTGTAGTGTTAACGTTATAAATTGATCAATAAATAATTCTCAGGTACTTTTGAATGATTTTACATTTGGACTTTATTTGACAATAACGGCAGGTAAGTTCTCCAGCGCAGTCAGATAGGGTTTTAGATTACTGGCGGCTTGATGATCGGGTGGACAGTTTTTCAGTTGATAAATGAACATTTGAAAAAATTGCTGCGTTAGCTATGAAAAAAATATGTAGTCTTTAAAACACATAAACATTTCGCTCATTTAAGTGAAGATAGTCATAACTCAAAAAAACACGATTATTCAGAAAAAGCGTTTAAAGTTTTCAAATGAGTCATTATTCTATGATAGGTATACTCAAAATATGAATGTGATTCTTTAAAATGCAATAAATATCAAATAGTTCTGCATCATTCAATTAAAATTCGGGTTAATTTACTTTAAGTCTGGCTCTCTTTAAGTAAATGAGTGATATATAATAAGTACACTTACCCCTAAGATTGGCTGAGTCCTTTCATGCACGACAATGCTCTCCAGAAGCACAGCTACAAACTTGGCATAAAACTCGCCCAAATGCATATGCAGGGCCTGCAGAGGAATCGGCAATACGCACACTAAAAAGCAGCGCTGCATAGCGGCTAGCATCTGAGCACAGGCATCGGCGCTTCGCAACAGCTTCTCAGACTCCAGCACAAGCATATGCAGGATGCTTTTAGCCCATCGAAAATTGGTGCAGACATTAAGCGAGGCACAGACTTCTAGGCAGGCCGCCATTTGATTCGGCTGAGTTAAATCACCAGCTATTGCAGCTTTGATTTCATCCTTATTAATAGCAAAATAATAGCCAAGCTTTGTTATGAATTGCATTAGGCAAATTGACATTTCCGTACTGGAGGCTAGTGACACGTTCTGTATAAGGCGCTCGAGCATATCATCGCACTGATTCCACTGTAATATTATCAGTTAGCATTGTGCGGATTTAAAATTATATAAAAAGCGCTTTTATACCGAAAAGACATCAAGCTCAGTAAAATGATCCAAGCACAGGCAAAGGCAATCCCAATTGGAATTTGTTTCGGCGATTGTGTCCATACTCTGCACATCCCTAAAGACATGCTCATAGATGACGCCTTGTATATTCAGTTGCTGTATGTCCGCAGGACGCTGCGTACAAATCGATTAAAAGCATATGAGGTATACTGAGATTCCAGATATATCTTACGCCATGGTTTAACATATGCGTAAAAATACGCACGCCAAGCTGCTTGTATTCCGACTGGAAGCACTCACGTACGTTGAGGCCCACAGCTAAGCTGAATGTTAACATCTGTGTAGACATTTTGACATCGTTTACGTAGCGAAGCTGTAAAGGAACTTCTTTAAACCTTAATATCAAGAGATCTAATTGTAATAATTTACCTCCAAGTATCTGACGTAGCCATGTACTGCCCCCAATTGACGCTTCCAACAATCCTTGTGTAGATTCCGCTCATAATAATTGAAAATACAGGATTCCTCAGCCTTTTGGCATGTGGGCACGAGCTTGCTTAGGATTTGATCGGCATTTTGCAGGACTTGTTTAGCGTCGCCTGCGTCCAGGCTATAAATCGTCTGTGACGCAGTCAGTTCACAAAGCAGCAGCACAAGCTGTGCACGCAGCTAAATTAACAATAATTGATGTGTGAATATGCAGTATACATAAATAATTGGTATTTTCTTGTGCAAACCTCCTGGTATAAGACATCATTTAATAGAACATCCTCGTTACTCTGTAGCAGATCATACAATTTGGGCAGCTCTTGTTTGAGCATGGAATGGTAAGCTTCAAAATGCGCCGGCAGAACCTGCACTTCATCTAGATCTTGTTTGAGGCTAGGCAGCATGCAAAGCTGCACCTGATCACGTATAAAAGCCAACTGTGGATCGTTTACATTGCTGCTGGCCATTGTGGAAGCAATATAAAACTGCAATTCAAAACTGATTGAAGATGACAAAATACATCTAATGTTATCGATAAGTATCAGCTGTGCGGCAATGTGACCATATGCAGAACAGAATATGAAATGGTCACTTGTTTTGTTTTTTGCACCTCGTCTGATAGCTGCATTTATTTTTGTTAATCTGTAAAATTGTCTATTAAAAGCTACTTGAACAAAATAATGTTAAAGCTTAAACTCGAGGCCTTAGGTCATCCAACGCCAAGCGATGTGGCATTAAGCAGTGAGTATAAATGCGCTGTCCAATACTAGAGTAAATCCGACTCTCATCCACACAGACCGCAAGGAGTTTGCAAGCACGGTACTGTGGCTAGAAGATCAGAAGATACGTCTCTATACGATTGAGGATCGCGAGAAATTGCGCAACTTGGAGAATATGGAAATATGGGAAGAGGGCTACAAGAAGTACTGCATTGATTTAAAAATGCCCCCATATGACACACAACTGGAGCAGCTCACCTGGATGGTGGGGCATGCAATGCGTCTAGAGTTTCTGGATGACCCGGCACAATACGAAGTGCTCAATGGTCAGGACTCCAGCCTGACAAAGAACAATGGCGCGCAATCGCAACAGAAAATTCAAACCATATTTGATGGCAAGATAAATGGTGAGTTCTTTGTGCTAAAAACAAATCAAGTGCATTACTAATTGCAATTAATCTGCAGTCCATGACAAGGAATTTATTGCTGGCGTTCGCGCCCTGGCCACAAAACTGAAAGTGCCCCATCATCCCAATCATTTGCTGCAATTGGAGGCTATAGCGCGAATTGTGCACGAACGCGTTGGGCCGGCAGCCAAGCATCGAAAAGCGATTACCGGCACTCCGTTCCCCTTCGACAAGGGCAACGATGTAGTCTCTGCCAACGATCCAATGCTCGATTACCCCATGCGCATTCTGCGCCTACTGCAGATCCAAAGTCTACGACAGCTACAAACTCAGATCAACGAAACAATTGTCTCTGTGCAGACACTGACTGCTAATCCAAAGACTGACACCAAGCTGGGAAAGGTGGGACGCTGAAGCGAGTCATATGTCTATGTACGTGAACAATTGTATTGAACAAATTAAATTTAACTAATACGTTTATATATAATGGTCATCAGCGCTTAAAAAATGGATGATCTCCCGTAATCTTTTTATGTTCCTTCATAGGCTCCGTCTTCGCCTTCAGGAAATCTGCATCTGCCAAACGGGCCACGCCCAAAACTCCAGCAACTGTTGAGTAAACATAGTCATATAAGGTTATCATTGGATATTTTTAGAATCTTTACCTGCCGCAATGCTTTTCATGGCGTAATGTTCCACAGGTGAGCGGCGGCGCTTTGCTTGTGCGAGGAGAAAAGCTCCAATGCCGATCATGCCGAATCCGCTTATTAGTCGACATGCAACGCAGTCGGCGGATTCCGAAACATTGTCGCGGTACCAAGCAGATAGTTTACCAATCATTGTTTCCGCAGTCGGCGGTATTTTCGAATTTTCCAGAGGTTCGTGTTTGGATTTGTTTTTCGGGTGCGATTGTTATGACAGTTGTGCCTAAATTTGTTCAACAAGCCGAATGAACGAACTAGGTCTATAGTTGGCGTTCATTTAGTTCTCTTGAATAATTTCAATTGGTCGTTTGTCGGCTTATCGATAGACACAAATTTATTAATTTGACTGTCCGTTTAGCTTTCTTGAAGATATTCTGCATTGTGTTGATCAACGTTTATGGAGTTCTGATCATGAGAGAATAGAGCTTACCTCACAACCAATCAAAAAAAAACTCGAGCAAACACTATAAGATAATTCATCCGTTGTCCTTCAATTTAAGTTTTGTATTGGGAATATATGCCCATAATGATCTGGAAATGCGTACTGGTAGAATAAGAAAAAGTGCTTTTAATAAAAACATTTTTCTTTTCGATTTTGATATTTACGACCACCCTGTGAAGGTTTCGCATTAAATATCGGCAGCTCGCTTCCACTGAGGTTCTTCATTTAGCGTCGCACTAATATTTTATCGGCAGACCACCGCATTCTATCGAACACGCAATGCCGACCGCCACACTTTACAGTGAAACAAACGCAAAGCAATAATACAAACACGAGCGGAAGAAAATCTTTAATTTCAATGTTTTAAGTTCAACATTAGCACTAACTCTATCTCCAAGAATTGTAAGTCTCGATGCTAATTAAAATTGGCTAAGTTTTCAAAGTTAGCATTATGTAAAAGCATAAGGAAATGTAGATGAATATTGATGCCGAAAATGAAAAAAATTGCCGACACGACAACGCTACACGCACACACACTCAAGCACACACATACACGTTTACAACACTAGCTTGCAAATGGCGGATGGTCCCAACAACAAAAACTGCATGCATGTACTATGTATCTGTGTATGTAGTGAAGGCAGAAATAGTGCTCTGTGATTTTGATGTGAAAATGTTGTAAAACTGTTGACGTTGCAAGAAGTTGGAAGTGTGGAAAAAGGCAACGGTAATTGCAAAAGTAAAAGCAGGTCTATCTCTGCCTACTCGACGTGTGCGTGTGTGTGTTAAGTGCAGTGAATTTGTTGTTTTTGTGCGACAAAGGCGACAGCGGCAGAGACGCCCTTTTGTCTTGAGCTTTGCGTACGTCGCCCTTTTGCATCCATCTCTTCTGACTTTTAACGCCCCCACTTTAATCCAGACCATCACTTCGTTGTCTATTTTTGTGTGTATGTGTGTTGGTTCGCTGTGCTCCATATCTATCAGGCAAAAGACGAAGACAAACAGCCGCACACACAAAATCGGGTTTAGGTCACTTGGCAGGCATATGCATGAGCATATATACATATATACAAATGTGTACGTGTATGTGTGTTCGCATACATTTCGAATGATTCTCTTTTCCTCAGTCTCGCCAATTAGGCGCTTAATAAGCCACGTTGAATATATTTTCGTATTAATACTTTCACTCGATGCAAATTAATTAAATGACATTAAAGTGCAAAATAATAAATAGTTAAACCCACCAAGCAGCAGCTGAAAATATTTATTTCTTACATTTGAATTTGATTTGCCAAGAGCTTGTGTGGCGCTGTCTAACAGACCCGGTTGTACACATACATACATATGTATCTGTGTAAGTGTGTGTGTGACTGGCTGTTCTTTGCCTTTGTTACGATTTTATCAAACAAGAAATAAACATAATTGATGTGATGGCCCCTATAAGTTGCATTCGTAATATGTGTGTCCTCATTTGTATGAACATTTCTTTTGACATTTACACATTGTTGGCAGACCAACCAGCAGCCCTGCCGTTCCTCCGGCTACCCTTCCATTCGCACTCAGCCTGACAGTTTCTCTCAAAAAAATCGGAAATAATGAATGTAATGTTCATTCATGCGATAAGCGTAAAAGTTGATTTTCTTAAATACTATTGAAAATAAACAGAGGCAATCAATAATAATTAAAGTGAATCGAAAATAGCTTTCAGTTTTCTAAATATTTGTTTGTAAGAAATGTTGAGTGAGTCATGTTAAATGCTACTTTCCGTACACAGATTCGGATTTTAGTGACCTACCTAAAAGAGAAAATGGGTATCGTCAGCAACGAACTTGATGCTCCCACGCAACACTCTCCACACAGCACGCTCTCTTTATTAAAGCGCACATAACATTGCATGTTGCATAAACATAAATAAATAACTCGGAGTACTTTCTATATTTATCACTTGCCCGTCGCGGCGGCGTGACTATCAAAAATAGCAAAAGCAAAATTGCATTTATGAATAACATAAAAACAAAGCCAACAAACGAAAAGAAAAAACCAGAATGAGTGCGAATGTGTGTGTGTGAGAGAGAGAGAGCGAGAGAGTGGCGAACACTTGCACCGTTGCCGTTACAGCAATGGTAGGGTGTGAGTGAAAAAATTCCATATGGGCAGCGGCTGCTTTTTCCGACTAATTGAACAACAACAAAATTGGGCCAAATTTGCAGTTGCCGCAGCTCGTAACCAGGACAGCAGTAAATTTAGCAAACGACTCGCCCATAAACATACATAATTATTGAGGCACACACATATGTGTATACATACATACATACATATATACTTGTTGCAGAAGTTGTTGCTTCTGCTGATTATAATTCTCTTTCTCGTAGCTGTGCCAGCAACCGTAGCCTCCGCTAGTTTTGACTTTCACACAAACAAGCTTATGTACGTATGTATGTATGTATGTATGTACACATTTGAGCACATTCCACAGCGGCGTTCTTCCGGTTGATGACCTTTACCGGCTTTTATTTGTAGTTTCTTCTTTACGGCCGCTGGACGCTCGTAGAAATGCCGCCTTTGTTGGCATCACTTAAGAGTAGCTGAAAAGCAGCCACAGCCAGTGAAATCGTTCTGACTGGCACATATTTAGCACAGAGCCGTTAAATGTTTAATGCCAAAACGATCATTAGACGAGCCAAGTCGACGTCACAGAAACTCTGGCCTCTGGCTATCGGTATGTGTGTGTTGTTTATGACGAATTTCCTATCAGTTCACACTGCAAGTCAACAGCGCAGTCATCAAAATTAACTGGAATTTATAGTGCGCTAATAAGACAATATTGACACAGCGGGTTGCTGACGCAGCCGAGAAGATAAGAGAGAAAGAAAGTAAAAATGTACTCCTGTGATTCCCCAACCAAATACGCACACACATGAAATGCAAATACATACATATACTGCAAATACGTAAAAATTAAAATACCAACAAAGTTTAACTTGCATACAATTGTATATGCAAGTAATATAAAAATTTATTAAGTTGGAGCTTCTCAAATTCTTATGTCAAGCAAACCTGAGCGAGGCAAAAAAAAAAACATGACGCCGATTCCAGCCAGTTGCTTGCTGAGAGAGAGCAACAACCTTGAATTGAATTTGCAATTTGTGAATTCTCCAACGCAGCTAAAAAGCAACAGCAGCCAACAGCTTATGGAGCACACTTGAAATTTCAAGTTCTAACTGTATGCGGCCGTCGTTTCTGTGTGCGAGCGAGTCAGCGATAGAGCACAAGAGAACACTGAGCTGAGCTTTAGTTGCTTCGTTGGCTTCGTCGTTGTCGTCGCTGCTGGTCGCCGCCTTCTGTCATTCGTGTTGTGTCCATTTGACGCTCTGCACAAGAGCCGTTCAAGCGCTCTTTGGAAAAAAGTGTAGAAGATCCCACATATTTGCTTTAGTGAGTGGCTTTTGATATTTTGCATACGTGTGCGTCAAAAGGTGGCGTGTGTATGTATGCATGTAACGGAACTTCTTGTTAAATTTGCGTTGGTGTTTTTTAAATGTTGGCAGTTTTTTTTTTTTTGTTTTTTTTTTTATGGTAACTGCCTATACTTCATCCAAAAAGTAAATTGTCGGCGTTTATTAATAGGTGTTTCTCGGCAAACAAATTATTCTGTGTTTATTCGATATTCTACGGGAATTTAATTAAGCTCAGGCAATCGAAAGACAAAGCTGGCAAGCACTTATCGATGCCTGTCATCGATCCTAGCCTGGAATATTCCAGCACTGACTACTACTCAGATATGTATGTATGTGTATGTATATATGTATATGTACGTGCATATATGCATGCAGTATAAAATGCAATAAACAACACATGATATAAACAAGTCCATATATTTTTTTCAACACGTCAAACAACAAAGCCGATAACAATAATATTTTTCGGTATCATTCACCGGCCGGCAAACTGATAAGCACGTACCATGCCCATTTTCAGAAGGCACACGCACAAAACCATGCACGAAAGCTTCGAGTGGATGACAATTATAATTGCTTTCGATTGTTATGTCGTTGATCTTGTTTTTTGTTTAATGTGAAACATTTCGAACAGCCCAACAGCCATTCACTAATGACAAAGCCACACGTCATCAGTAATCCCGAAAAAAGCTCTTCGAGTGCTGATAAAGTGCGCAAAAGAAAAAAAAAACCCAAATGGAAGAATAATCAGTTGTCGACAAAGATCTCTTGACAGCAGACAACAATTCTGAAAATTCACTTGGCTAAAATACTCATTTATATTTAATTAAATAAAGTAAAATACTCATTGATACACATTTTCAAGAGGTAAAAAGTAAAAAAGAATTGAGTCAAAAAGGTTGTCTTTATAAACATCGTATTAATATGTTTGTATTCGAATCATACACAAAAATACATATGTAGATGTTTTAAGGCAAGGGTTCTTAATGCCTTGTCAAGTCCGTTTCATTCCTGATAATTATTATAAGATAGTAACAAAAGTTCAAGGTATCGTTTTAAATGTGGATCAACAAATACTTCGATTTCTTTGAATGTTGTTCTTGCACTTCTCACATTGTATTTATTTTGTCTGTTGCAGTAAACCGCAAAGGAATAAGAACAGCGCTCTACACACAAATATCGACTGCTGCCGGCAAAGTATGCAAATATGGATTTCCACATACTGATTGTCATTGGTTGTGTGTTCGGCGCATCGCTGCTGTCGTTTCTGTTTATCAACAAGATCTTCAGGCGCAAGACCTTTGAGGAGGTTGTGGCCGAGAAGCGGGCACTGAGTGCCAATTTGTATGCCCAGAACAAGACTGGGGGCAATGGGTCGACTCAGCGCAAGCCCAAGAAGAAGGAGCTGAAGCGCGAGAAGAAGCAGCGCCAGCGGGAACAGCAAAAGGACACGGCCAGCAACAATGATCAGGAGGAACAAGACGACTATTCTGATGGGCATTCCGAGGAGCAAGGCTCGATTGGACTAGAAGAGGATACACAGCCCGGATTGTCCAAGCAGCATGTGGAATTCGAGCCAGATCCAGAGGTCATGAACGAGGAGGAGCGCCGCTCAAGCAATGCCGAAAAGGAAAACCAACCCAACAACAACAATAGCAAAAAAGGCAAAAAGGACAAGCGCAACGGTGCCGGATCCAAGCCAGCTGTGGGAATTCTGGTAAACAAGAACGAAGCTGTATCCGTTCGGCAAAGCCCCGTAGAGGAAACGCCGGCTCTAAACAACTTTGAGGTGCGTGCGCCCAAAGATGTGGTCGAGCTGAAGAAGCAGGAGCAAAAGGAGCGCAAAGAGGATAACAACAACACCGCCAACACCAAGCAACAGGCACAAAAGAAAAACGGCAGCGCTGCCAAAAAGGAAAAGCCACCAGTTGCCGTCGCCCTGCTCAGCGCTGCCATGGAACAGCCCGTGGAGGTGCCGCATGTGCCCAAGCAGACCATTCTCAAGCAGCAGCAACAGACAACTGGCTCACCCAAGCAGCACAACAATGTCAACAAAAACAAGCAGCAGCAGAATTCGCATGCTGGCAAGAAGCAAAAGGAGACGTCCTTGACCGCCAAGGATCTTGTGCAGGCGCTCGACAAGCTCGCCGAGCATCAGACTATTGGTGTTTCCGCGCTGATGAATGTCTTTGCGCGTGCCGAGCTGAATCGTTCCGAGATACAAATACTCATTGATTATCTGCTTAACAAGCAGCAGGATATGCCCGCCAATCACGGCGAGTGGTCCGATGACATTTGCCAGAAGCTGAAACGTCAGCTGCAGGAGAAGGAGAAGCAACTGGCCGAGGAGCAGGAGGCTTCGAGTGGCATCCAAGCCAAGCTGCGCGAACTGCGTCAGGAGATTAACACGGAGCGCGTCCAAATACACAGTCGCAGCCAGGCCTTCAATGAGAAGCTGCAGAGCAAAGATCAGGAGCTGGCCGCGCTCAATCAGGAGCTGGCCAGTGCCAATGAGAAACTGGCATTGGAACGCCAACAGTTCCAGGCGAAGCTGCTGCGCGAGAAGCAGGCCAGCTCGCAGGATCTGCTGCCGCAGCTGCAGCGCCTACAGCAAGATCTTGCCCACAAAGAGAAGATCATTGCGGACATGACCAGCTTTGTAAATGCCGAGGCGCAGCAGAAAAACGAAGTCATGCAGCAGCAGGCCCAGCAGCTGAACGCCTTAGAGCAGCAGCGCGACGAACTGGAGGCGCGCCTCAACAACAGCGTGTTTGAGCTGGAGCAGCGCAAGCAGCTCGAAACGGAGAACGCCGAACTCAAAGAGGAACTGCGTAGTCTGAACAATGCTCTGGAGTCTGCCAAGGCCGAGCTGACCCAGTCACAGGGCGAGCTAACTCGTGTCTGCAGCACAGAACTGCCTGGGCTACGTCAACAGGCGGCCTCCCTCGAAGCCAGCAACGTCAGTCTTAACCAGCAGCTCAGCCAGGCCAACAGCCAGGCAGTGCAGGCCTCCGCGCAGCAGTCGGAGCAGGCTCAGGCGCAGTCCGAGGCGCTGACCACCTTGCAGGCAGAGCTGCGCACGCTCAACGATGCGCAGGCCACGCAACAGCAACAGACCACCGATCTGCGGTCTCAGCTCCAGGCGGCGCAACAGCGCGCCGAGCAGCTGCAGGCCAAGGAGCGACAGCTAGAGCAGGAGCTGCAGGAGCAGCGCGAGAAAAATAATGTGAGTTAAAACTCTTTGAATACAACTGGAGAACTATTCTCAAAATGGCTTCAATTCTGTTTCACATTCTTATACAAATACCATATGAGGATTATAATTTACAAGGCTTGCAATACGATAATATCCTTGGCATATGTACTACACGTATTATAACTCATTTACTCATGTAAAATGTCCTTTAAATATTGCCTAGATTTACAATAACTTTTAACTTTTGCTATTTGCATTTATGTTCTTCTGTTTCCTATTGCTTTTGTTACTCCTTTTTTAATACTGCATCCCTCTTCTTCTTACTAATTGCCCCGTATTTGTGTTTCGTCAGGACGTTCGTATGAAAAATTGGAAGTTGATTGAAGCGTTGCAAAATGCCGAAGCAACCGCCAGAACCACAACAACAGCAAAGACGAAAACAAATACAGCGCAAAGTTTAGGCGTAAGTGCATGCACCACAAAACTATTATTTCCCTTATTTTCTTTTAATGTAGAAAACTTGTAATTTTGATATATACAAATTTACAGTAGACAGGCATAATAATGAGAGATAGTCGATAGATAATTCAAATACTAAATATAAATATTTCTTATTTCTGGAAGTAATGATAATAGTATAAATCAAATAATTGCTAAAATGTGAGAATGAAAGGATTATCCTCTTCAATATCAATTAACTCAATGGTTGTGATGATTCTAGTTATTGATCTATCACTTTCTATAAATTGTTGCCTTACCTAGCAAAGTAACTAATGTTATGCTGCTTTTATTTTTCAATTCACAGCAACAACATAAACAGTTGCAGCAGCAGCAGCAGCAACATGAAGAGCAGCAGCTAAAGGCAGCTGCCGCCAACGGAGGCGAGCTGAGCGCTGCTGCCAGCAGCTCGGCCAAGGCCGAACAGCAGCGCATACGCGAGCTGTACCAGCGCTTGTATCCTGATGCTGTGAAGGCACATGCTGCCACCGCACTGAATGCCTCCTTCGACGAGTGGCTGGAGCAGGTGCTCGCCACACACATCAAGCAGCAGCAGCAGCAGCAGCTGCCGGCAGCGCAGAGCAGTAGTCATAAGTCCACACAATCAAGCAACAGCGGCGAGAGCGGCAACAGCGACCACAATAGCACCCACAACAATATTAGTAGCAATAATAGTAATTCGAATAGCAAATCTTCCGCTGGTGCTAGTGCTGCCGAGCAGCAGGAGCTGCACACACAGAACCTAAAGCTGCGCAAGCGCAACGATGAGCTCACGCAGCTGGTCACAAAGACGGTAAGCGGCAGAGTCGAATACAAGTAACAATAATAATACATTTCTAATATGACATTCTTAATGCAGAGCAACACTCTGGTGGACTTGGAGCAGCGGGCACGCGAGCAGGACGAGCACTGGCGCGGCATTGTCAGCCAAAAGGATCAGCTCATATCCAAGCTGCAGCAGCCTGCCTCGAATGGCGAACAGGTGAGCAAACTTGTTGGCTTATTTGATCAAATAGTTGTAATATCCTTTGACAATTTCAGGACATTTAATGTCGCCGCGACAAAAAGCCGCCCTTAATAAATAGCTGAACCACAACGATAATTGACAACAATCTTAACGTTTGTCGAACTTCCAAAAGAAAAAAACTACAACAACAATTCTAACAATCTATTAAGTTTAAAGTTTAATATTAAATATATTTGAAACATAACATAACACAAAAAACAAAAACACAAAAAAATACAAAAAAAAAAAACAAAAAACTACAAAAGAGATAGAACAAAAAGAGGAAAAATATACGAGCCCAACAACACAGCAACATTTAACATTTTAAAGTAGCAAAAAAATAAATGGAGTAATTAAGTAAGGCTTTAAAGAATTATATATATATACATATATATATAACTAAAGAAAGCAAACAAAACTCGTGCAATGTTGAACACTTAAATGTGAAGCGAAGGAGTGAATTATTATTATTATTCAAAATGATGGACCGGCGAAGGACCTGTTGGCTGCTGTAAGGACTTGCTGGTTAGGCAAGGCAAGGCAAGGCAAGGGCGTCCTGCAAACTGAAGCCACGCCCACGTTCACACACAGATTGCTGCTGTTGCACTTGCATGCATACACACACACACACACACACATACATAAAACTTGTTTGTAATTTTGATTATTTATATAGATACACATATATTATATTATATTATGCTATATTATTTGTGTTTACCTGCATTTAAAAACCACTAAAAAGTGCGCGCTCACATTTTTGTATATGTTTTATTATGTTAAGCAAATGAATTTACAGTCAACTTGGATCGCAACTACTAAATAAAATCATAAAAGTAAAACAAACCTTATTGGAAAATTGAAAATTGTGCAGAAATTCGTATAAGTATACGTTGTTCCGTTCCGTTTAGAGAAATTGTATGTAAATCGTGTATTAATTTTTGTTCGTTTCATTTTGTAAACAGCGCAAAGTATTCAATGTAGCCGCAGCAGTAAATATGTTAGTAGAGCAAATGGTTAGCCCACAACAGCAACATTTAATTAAGCATATGATAAATAAAGCAAAAAACAAAACAAAAAAAAAAACCAACAAAAAATACTATTTTTATATACATATAAAAAAAATTATTAAAAAGAAACGTAATTTATAAGTAAACGCAAATTACAAACAAATACAACACACAAACGCAAAATTGTTGTGCGAAGGGTAAAGGTAAAGGAAAGCAAATTGGCAATTAATGTTAATACTTGTTGCATTACATTAAAAGTTAAATTAGACAAGAACAAATTGAATACACAATAAAATAAAACAAAAGCAAACAGGTCGCAGATAGCGTTCTTATCGCTGGAGCATCGATGAATCTGGCGATCTGTGCGCTGCATTATGAATATTTATGATGTATCATTTATGCTAAACGAGAATTAAATATACACACACAAACACACATATGAAAATTCAGTGCATTATATTTCTGTGTTTTACTCCTATCATCAAATGTAAATGTGCTTAATACTAAATGAAGATGTATTCTGCAAACTTGTAGTCAGCGCTTGGACGCCAGTTGTAGATTCTGCAAGGGAATTACCATATGGAATGGATACTGAAGTAGTTCTACGCACGAGGGCCGCTTCTTCGGATTCAATTGTAGACAATGCTTGACCATCTGTGCGGAATATAGAAAGGTTTTAGCTCTGCAGATTATTGAATCAAGCCAATCTATGTACTCACATGCACTAGCATCAGCGGATAGTAAATTGGCAGAGCCGGGTACTCGATGCTGGAGCTGGGATTGGCAATCGCGCTCATCTTGGCATTGATGTTCCTGATGTGCCCGAATGGAGTCTTCTGATATAGCAGCAAGTACAAAATGCAGCCGAGCGACCAAACATCCGACTTTGTTGAAATCTTTATCTTGGGCTGATTGCTGCCGCGCATCGGACTTGTGCCGCTGGAAATGTCGGTAAGTGCTTCCGGACTGATGTAGTTGAATGTGCCCGCCTGGGAGAATTTTATAATGCTTGTCGAGTCCACCGAAATGTTGCTGGCAATGCCAAAATCGATTAGCTTCAGCCGACCATTAACCATCAGAAAATTAGCAGGTTTCAGATCCGAATGAATGACACCGTTCTGGTGTATATAATTGACTGCCTGCAGCATTTGATAGAGTATGTTCATCAGATTATATAGTGGCAGGTTTGTCGTAAATCCTTGCAAGATCTTGTTCAAGTCACAGTCACCCTTCTCCATCACCATGTAGAGTTTCGATTCTTGCCGCAACAGTTGACTGTGTAGAAAACAGTGATCAATCACCGATTAATTTCAATTAATAAGGCACATTAGGGTATAATGGATGTGTTTTTGCTATAAGAGTATACTTTATGATGTGGAAGATTTAAGACATATTAAAATCAAAAAGTTTCCTTATCTCCTTATCGAGATTAAACTCTTCTTTCATGTTTAAGTCTTAGATTCGTATTAAAGTAATATTTACTCACTAGTCATAGAGGGAGACAACGCACACATTGCCCTGGAGCTTCTCGAGCAGTTTGGTTTCATTGAGATAGCCCTGCACCACAACCGGATCGGCTTGCAGATCTACCACTTTAAGAGCAAACTCCTGGCCCGTATCCTTGCGACGTGCCAAATAAACAGAACTTGAGCCGCCACAGCCCAGTTTTTTAACTATGACATACTCATGGTTCTTGATTTGCAGCAGATTGGAATTCGATTTCGATGATGTATCTGGTTTGTCAGGTACTGCAGCAGCAGACACAGGTGCGGACACGGACGCGGACACGGGCACGGACACTGCAGCTGACGAGCCCAATTCAGGCTTCGCCTGCTCAGCATGACGAAATGCACCATCAAGTGACTTTTTTGATTTGTTGGTGGTGGACGCTTCTGCCTTTGGCCGTGGCTGAGCGGGCGTATCCGGACTCTCGCTAATTGTGTCGCATAGCGAAAACGTAAGGCTGTCGCTTGTAAAGGGCGCGGCGCGACTGACAGTCATGGGCGTCTGGAAGAGCACCTTCTGCGATCGGAACTCATTTGCCAGTTCGATGCGAGTTTTTTGAGTGGTTTGCGTGCGCGTGCCATGCCTTGTGGCAATGCTGCACACCTGCGGCGTCACAAATTCCGTCTCGGGCTTGGCATGGGATTTCAAAGAGGCCGCTGGAGCAGCACGCATCGGCGTCTCGCTATCCACGGCCTTGCGCTGCTCTGCAATTATTTGCAGCGAGGAGGGCGGTGGTTTTTTAATTGGCAGCTGATGTTTTTGTTGCTGTTCCACTTGCAGATGTGGTGACTTATTGGTGTTGGTGCTGCAATTGATGTCCATGTTCCCAAAGCGGCCAAGAAACGACAAATTGGAATCACTCGGGCGCAGTGCCGTCGCCGCTGTGGAAGGCACAGTTGAGGTGCTTCCAGTCAGCTCATGGGTAGGACTCAGCACAAAGGAGTCGTTTAGAATGGCGCAGTTCAAATTGTGGTCGTTCTTATTATCCTCATCGTCGCTGTCTGAGTCCAGCATGGTCATCTCTGCACGTCTTCTGGGGCTGTTATTGAAAACTCAATGAAATTCTAGCAGCTTATCCTTACCCAAGGAAGCATACTTACAACAGGGCGTGAGAAGGGCCAGCTTGCCGGTTCTCCTTGGCCCCTTGGTTGCGGGCAATGCCTTTCTGATCCATATTCTCTTTGTTTCCATTGTCGCTGCAATTTAAGCCAGTTAGCAATTTCACTTTTTTATGGAAATAACTTACATTGCTTCCGGTTTCCGGCTACCAGCTTGATCCGCATCCTTTGGTTTTTGCGGCTTGCAGGGTGTAATGCTGTATTCATCTTCTGAGTCTGTACCAAATGCCAACAAATCTCTAACATGGCGTGGTGCAGGTGTAGTCATTTATAACCAGTAGTTGTTTTTTTTTTTGCAATTTTGTTTTACAATTGGGTCACAATTCAATTTGAATTTGTGCATCAACAAATCCCTCGGATTGTTTAATTTGCTTAGGGTTGCTGTTGTGTAATCGATACATCGATTCAACTACTCGTTATATCGATATATGTTGAATCGATTTCCTTGTTTTTGTTATCAAGAATTTAAATATAGATATCATGGCAAAATTGAATTACTTTTTCTTTTTCAAAATAACATTAAGTTTATTTAACACATAAATAAGAGTTAGGCAGAATTTTAATTTAATTTATTAAATTTAGAATTCAAATATTTTTATGAATGTTCGTTTTGTATATTTTTGAATATTTATTATTCACCATTGATATTTTTTTCCCATTAATAACCATCGATATTTTTCTCTAGCAAGTAACGAAAAAAATACTTTGACAGTAGTCTGGCAACACCGAAATTGTGTCAGTCCCAAGCGCACCGCCAACAAACAACAAACAAAGCGAATTTGTATTAGGTGCTGCGCAGTTGATACCGAAAAGAAATACAGACAACAACAGAAAATGGATAATGAAGCAACAGGCTCAGCTATGGCGGCCGCTGGGGCGCACGTACATAACCAGGACACGGATGAACTGCTCGATCCGGTATTGTTCTCGGACGACAATGGTTCATTTAAGCTGAAAACTGTGCCCGCATTCAGGTATGTACATACATATGTATGTATGCAGGCTGCCGGTGATGCTATGAATCATACTGTGGAAGGGGTGATGCATTTGCTGATATCAGCTGCGCAACTCAATTAACATATACCAATGAAATTGAATTCATTCCGTATGTATTTGTTTTTCCTAGCATACATTTGCTTATCTCCACGGCCATTTCATGTGTTGGCATTGGCCTGGGGGCGCTCTTGCCGGAGGATCGCCGCTGCGAGGCCTACTTTATAATGCTTTACCTTCGCGCCACATTCTGGGTGATCACCTTCGTAAGTGGCAAGTGTATATAAAGGCGTATTTGCTCTAACGACCTATCTCAATGATTGTTGCAGATTTTCGATCACTTTGTTAAAAAGCAACATGACGATTTACGCCTGAATGGCTACCACGATTTCCATCGCGACACGAACATGCAAAAAGGAATCCCACTGCAAATTGTTTCACTGTGGAACTCTATGCTGCTGGCCGTACAAGCGCTGATTCATCACTATTACGGCGATCAGTTTTGGACGCACTGCGCCGCCGGCTGGCTGTCGCCCATAAGCTATGTCACTGCTTTCAATGTGGCCGAGAACATGGTGCTCGCTGCCACCCATGGATGCTATATAGGTAGCTATGACCCTAAGCTATATTTGAAAACAAAACTTATGCGTTCCCTGTCATGTCCTGCAGATAAGGTGCGCAAATTCAACAAGGCTAAGTTGTCGCCGGATGTTTTGCGTGGTGCTGATCGTGCCGGTGGCTCGTTGGGCCTTATGCAGCCTGGCGGTGATACGGCAGAGCTGCTTGAGAAGCAAGCGGATCTTATTGCCTACTTGAAGGATCACACCCACAAGCTTAACCAGAAGCTGCATCAAATGCAAACGAATGTGCGTCCAGTGCGTGTGCCGCAAATACCTTAAGAATCATATAAAACCTGACAAGCAATACGTATTCCTTAGCATCTTACATCAAATATAAATATACATTTTATACATTAAATTTTGATTTCTATTTAGTTATTTTACGCGGTGAAGTAATATTCTTCAATCATATTAGCCGCTAACACAATAATACAGAGCTTTAACTTAAAAATTTTTAATTGTAAATACATAAGAAAGGCTCCTACTTAAATTATTGAAAGAAGTATTTTAAAAACTATAAATTAGTCGAACATTTCAAAAAATAGAATTTGTATTAAAATTAAAGATCACTCAATTTTAAGTCGACTGATCCAGATTGAACAATTCTGACGGTATTTCCAATATTTCCAAGGAGTTGTCCTTTGACGAAGTGACGACCTGCGGGAACATCAAAGGTTTATTTAATTTACAGCCCACTTTTAGATATAGCGAATAGCTACCTTATCGCCGGCAATGGCCAGAGCAAGAACTAAACGTCCAGGTCCTTTGAAGCGACCCAATTGACGACCAGTTTCCTTGTTCAGTACATAGATGAAGCCATCGTAGCAGCCAATGAGCAAATATCTTTCTCCATATGGGGCCATGGCGACGGCACCATTACCGCAGCTCAGCGTGTTGGTCATCGAACCGCTCTACATAAGTTGAGAGTAGGAAATTAGCCTTCAAATATGTATTTGTCTTTCAGATATTACTCACGGCAAAGTCGAATTTGAACACCTCGTTCTTTTGGGTGCCACAAAAGACGTGCCCATCAATTAGGAGTAAGCTGTACACATTGAGACCATCGGGTATGCTAAGACGACGCAACAGCAAGCCGGTGGCCGCATCGTGCATGAATACAAAGTTTCCCTTGCAGCCTAGCAGAATAATCTTGCGCACGCCCTCCTTGGTGGCCTTAACGGCGATAATCGACTGTCCAGTGGACAGCAGAGGCATGTCCATCACTTTGTTGGCCTGCAAATGCAAAGAGTAAATCATTTTAAAATTCGTTAATAATTAAAAAAAGACAAAAAAGTAGTTTTGTTACTCCTGGAGATGCGGGGCATCGATCCCCGTACCTCTCACATGCTAAGCGAGCGCTCTACCATCTGAGCTACATCCCCGTTGTGATTGCCCTGCATTTATTGGCCCATACAAGCTTTTCCAATTGCTTTAGAAATGCGTAATACCAAGAAATTCGATTTACTGACTGAATGTGCTTGGCATTGTAATTTGTGTTTATTGTTGATTCAAATGTGCAACGTCATGAAAGAAACAAATTGATATCATTTCTCTTTCCATATGTTGTACGCTCACCAAGTCTATAAATAGTCCACATTGCCAGGGAGCTTTCAAGACGTTTATAAATAGACTTGTAGCTGAAAACTATATATAATATATTTGACTATCTAAAATATACTTTGGGGCCCGTTTCCAATTTAACAAATCAAAGATAAGATAGCATTTTTATTCGACTGCGCTAAATTGGATTTTTATTATTTTAGGCTTACGGAAGATACTTTTCAGAGAATGGACCACACTTACTTACCACCTGGCTCACAATTGTACAAATCTATATTGCCTTGAGTGAAAAATTATATAATATTTTAAAACTTCTAAGAGCAAAAGCTACTATCGACCGGCTTTAAGCTGTTTTCGCACTTAAAACAAATTAAGACGCAGTTCAGTTCTTGGAAAATCTTAGCCACATCGAACCCCTATATTAATGAACTATAGAAACAATTGTTTAAGAAATGAGCATCAAATCCTAGTTTGCAAATCGGTTTAGAATTGAAACGGGTCGAGCTGAACCCAAGAACCAGCAGAACCAAGCAAACTTGTTTGGCTCGAAACGAACAACTTCTGGGCGCGATTTAGCTCCAAAATTTTAGTAACTTGGGGACCAAAGACTATATTTGGGAGATACCAAATAATAATGGCCATTTTGAATATATATAACAAATCAAGTACTGTTTTGCCGCCCTGATAAAATATGTAACTCAAGATTTCCTAACTAACCAACTAACTATTGACGAGGTTAATAACGTATTTTGTTATGATCCTTACATTTATTTTGATTGTTTAATTTTAAAATATTATATTCTAGAGCAAATATAAGAACCAATCGCCTTATATTAAGTTGTATGAAAGCATGGTTGTGGGGCTGAGAAAAATACATGTATCGTACATATGATATACTATATTCATGATTTGTAAATAATATATACATATATTTTTTGGAAAAAATAGCAGACACTTCTCTATTTAAGCTTGCTGGGCGGGCCAGTAAAATTTGCTACTATTGCTTCAATAAGTTTCCATTCATATTTCTCATTCATTATTCTCCGAATATAATGCTATTTATTATAGTTTATATTTCTATACTCTACTCTAGCTATTCATTCAATACTTTATAGACTGCTACTCATTATTTCTCATTATTTAATTTCTCAACTATAACTTTCTCTTTTTTTTATAGATAACTACCTTTTGTTGCTTTAAGCAGAAGATAATTTGAACACAGTTAATTGATAACACAATAAATATTGATTATGATTCCCGACAGTTAAAAACCTGATAAGAACAATAAAAACAGTTACCTTTGGGCTGTCAAATATTTAATGATATAGAAATCGAATCTTAGCCAAATTGCGAAAAATAACAATGTTATTGGGGGTAGTTAACCGTTCAGAAAAAGTTTAGCTGCAAGTCAACTTTTGACTGTTAGGTATATAAATATTGTCGATAATAAAATAAACATTGTACACAACAGTTCAATTTTTAAGCGGACATTCTCCATACAATGGAAATGTTTATTTTATAAGATATAAAATTATAAAAACCGAATCTCAAGTAAAATTAATTGTTGATTATATATTGCTTTTTGCTATAATATAAACTATAAAAGAATATATATATATATATATTATCATTTGAGATAATACAACCAACCTGTATTTGAAGTCTATAGAATAGGATATTGAATTGCATTTTGAATGATTTTTTTTTACACTCATTAGATAGTCTAATATTAGTAATATCTCAGATATTATTAAAAAACTTGTTTAATTAACATTCTAAATTGTTAGAGAGCCTTCCAGAAGCCATTAGGCTAAATAAAGTTGAGCTAGCCACATCTAGAAAATTCTGTGGTCAAAACGGGCAGAAACTAAAACTGAAAACAAACAAACGGGAGGTGCCTGGAGTTCACCCTATGATTAATGCGTCCACCCTCTGACTCCTACACTCTATACGTATCAAACTCTGATCAAACATATGTATGTATAGCACATGGAAGGCACTATAATTTCAACAACATTAAAAAAAGAGCGAGATGGAGAAGCAGGCACTGCAGTTCACATAGATACTTAGATACATATGTGTGTGCATATATGTACAGTTATGGATGGGGCTATTGCAAGATGGCGTCGTCGCTTCGCCTTCAACTGCAAAGTGCAAGAAGAGGAGAAAAAAACACAGTCAAATACAGAAATGTAGTTAAAATTGCTGGAGGCGCACCTAAAATCCTCAATTTCGTTGCCGTTGCGTTGCTTTGTTTATTTAGTGGTTGCAAGTACGCCTGCCACACCCACAAAGACCGAAGGCCGTATGCAATTTGCTGCTGCGTCGGATGCCGTTGCTACAAAACAACAACAATAACAACATAAACGAGCAACACTTACATACATCGGGACCTGGGCTGGTGCCGGCAAATAACCAACCCGATTCGTCAGACTCAGCCAATGAGAAAACGGCGCTGCCACACTCACATTCACATGCACACATAGAGACATACAGACAGGCGGCGTCATTTTCCAGAGACACAACACAACAAAACAGGAGCCAACCAGCAAGAAAGGCCACCCACAACAACAATAACAGGAATAACAACAACACACACAACGACAGGCCCGAAGACATTCCAATTGCAGTGCCTTGGAAGGCCTTGTCTGCAATAAGCGAACGACAGAGAGAGAGAGCGAGAGCCGACAAAATGAGAGAGGGAGCGAGAGAGAGAGAGAGAGAGCGCGGAGAAGTGTGAGTGAGAGCTGGTTGTGAGTATATAGTTTGTATTTTATTTAAAATTGTTTTGAGTAAATAGCATATAAACATTTTATTTGCTGCTGCCAAATTGCTGATGCTGGCGTCGTCGTCGCGACGTCGAATCTAACGAATGAGTGCAAGAAACACGCAGATAACCAGCTAACGGCTTGTGCAGCAACAAGAAACTGCAGCAGAAAGGGACATGCGCATTACAGTGTGATAGAAGAGCGACGAACGTTTAACAGCCTTGTCGTGCCGGCTGCTGACACCGAGCCAGAGCCGAGAGTGTGAGAGAGCGCACGAGCGGGCAATGAACGTTGCAGTGCGCGTGAAAGTGTGAGTCAGCAAAATATACAGTAAACTAAACATGAACACATAAAAACTTAAATAAACAACAATAGGGAACGAGTGCGTGTGTGTGAGCGAGAAAACGAAAACGAACGCTATTGAGAGGGGGATAATTTGCAATGCAGCAGCGTTCTCGCTGCAAGCAGCCTGCGCTGCAGTTTGCTGTTGTTTGTTGCAACTAACCCCCAGCCTTGCCTATATACAACTATGTATTAGGTTTTTGGCCAAGCAACGTGCAGCAAAGCCAAACACACACACACACACACACACACACGCACACAAAATAAAAACACACAACACGGCGACAGCAAAATATCAAGCAATAGCAGCAAGGCAATATTGCAAGAAGCAACGCCTTCTTGCATGCATATACGGATCGGGTTGGGTCTATAGCAGCGGGGCGTGGCTGATGTTTAGGTGAAGCTTAATATTTAGTAAATAACTAAAGGCATGCACACGTACACGTACAGCTCTGACCAAAAGTACAGTCGCCAAAGCAGCAGTTGGTGCATGCTGCGCGAAAATTCCCGAAGCATACTTTTAGGCAACGGCCGTGAATTATCCGCACGTCGCAGCCATAAATCGAACGCTGCCAAAAAATTAAGACTTATCGCCTTCGCCCTCAGCGCAAAATTGTAATGAAGTGCCAGCTTTGCACCATCATCCGCACCACCGCACCACCTCACCCGCCACACCATATCCAATTTGCGTATATCGCTGGCGAAATGCGAAAGAAAAAATAAATTCGATTTGATTTTCATTGTCTAGACATTGGGTTCGTTCGATGGCTGCTTAATGCCAATTCGTTGTTTTCCTTGCTACACTTGGCTCCCGCTGACGGGCAAGGTGTGGACACGAACACGTGGAGGAGTGCCAGTCTATTCGCTATTCACTTTTTAATTGAATATTTTCAAGTGTTTATTTGACAGCTAAATATTTAATGAGCCGCACATTAATTAAATGCGAGTCCAGGTACGAATCTCATCGCATTTGGCCAGAGCAATGGCTACGGCAGCATGAAAAATCATTAAACTATAGCGCAATAAGTAGAAAATAGCGCCTTGAAGTATGCAACACATTTGTTGCCGAAATACAGAGTAATCGTTTCAAGAAATTGGAAGCATATGAAGATTATTCAACTCAATTGGAGTTTCTTTTATATACAATATACTTTTCTTTATTCATGGATGATTCATGCACAGCCCAGCTGACTCTCAATCAATTTCAATCAATTTTTTAAAACATTGCAAATATTTATATTTATGGAAAGCCTACCCAAATCGTAGAATTTCTTTTCGTTGAGCTGTTTCAAAAGCATTTTGAATAGATTAAAAACGGTTGATAAGATGATCAAATTTTGATAAGTCTTACAATTTTTAAACATCTTTGCAAAAGCTTCCAGATTTTTCGAGAATATCATGTGAGCTCGTCAAAAATCAGTTTTGCCAATTTAGTTAGTAATTAAAAAAGTCTTAATCGAAAAGTAATTCCTATGGGTGAAAAGCGGGAGGAAAGTTGAATTGTTTCAGGCAAGCACCATCTCTGGACTAATTTTTGTTGTTTTTCTAGTTTTTCGAAGAGCGGTGGATGTCGTATCAAAATGAGTTTAAAGCCAATCCGATGGTAAACACAACCGTTGTAAATTTCCACTGTTTCGGGTGGAATTGGCAAAATCGCTGGAACGCTTATTCACTAAGATTTTACGCAGAGCTTTAAAAAGAAGTTAGAATAAGTTTTTACCCGGATGGACGAATTTTGAGAAAAGCTTAATTTGCACAAAAATCTTTCGAAATAATTTTGAAACCAATCGGATTCGAAACAAAAAATAAGAAACCGATATCCACCGAAGTGGATTTTAAAATCGTCAAACTTTTGAAATGTTTGTTTAATATATTTTTAGGGATTTTTTTTAAATTTCTTTAAATACTTCGCTAGTTCGTAAAACAATCAATTTTTAATAATATGTTGTGGCTGTTATATTTGAAAAAATTTAAAGACTTACCGCAATATTGTATGTGAAAATATTGCCCCAACGGCTGCCAATAAACGCAACGCCCCACTCGATGTCAATGGATTGTAGGGGTTCCTTTAGGTAGACTGTTTGCATAACACGCTCCAGATTCTGCTGGGGATTAAAAGGGTATAGAAATCGATAGATATTTAAAGGTCTTTAAGGTACGCACCTCGAGGGAGGATTTCTTGAGGAACCCGTCCAGGGATGTGGTGTATAAAAAGGATTCCTTCTCGCACAGAAACATATTCGTAATGGCCTCGCTGTGCTTGGTGATCTGGCGCTCCAGCTTGTGACTGGCGATGTTGAACATGAAGACATCCCCGTTCTCCGATGCCGCTATGATGTGCACCTTGTAAATGCGTATCTGGGTGATGGGACTGCTGATGTTATGCAATCGTCCGATCGGTATAAAGCCATAGTTATAGCTCTCCACATCCGCAGTCGTACGGGTGTCGGCGGGTGACGGCGGCAGCGGCAGCGGCGGGTTGTGCTTCAGCAGGCTGCGCGGCAGCTCATACGACATGTTGGCAAAGGGCTCCGGCGGCGGCGGTGGTGGCTGCAGCGGTGGTATAATGGCCAGCGGTTGCTGTGCAATGCTGGCCGCAACAGATCTCGTCAAGCGCTGGCGCTTGGGGGAATCCCTCGCAGACGTTGAGTTTGGAGGCCGTTTGCTGGCGACGTCATTCGCCTTGATGGACTGCACGGGCGTCTCGTTGGGCTCGTTTGGCTCTTCCTTGATTTGCAGCTGCGAAGTCATAGGCTGGGGCATGGTAACGGATGCAGGCGCTGTAATCTCTTCGGGCTGATCGATTTTTGGTGCGCCTTCTTCCTCGGACTTGCCAGCCTCATCGTGCGGTGCGGGCTCCTGGGAGCGCTTGGCTGGACGCCTGCGTCTGGGCAGGTAGCGTACACGTTTGAGGACACAGCGTCGCTTGCGCTGCCTGGGTTTGCTGGTTTCGGGATCAGCAGAGGTGTTTTCCTGCGCTGCAGATTGCATCACTGGCGGCGGCGAGTTCGTGGGCGTAACTGTTGACGGGGGTGTGACGGTTGTCGCTTGATTTCTGGCAATTACCGTGTTGAGCAGCAGAAACTTGCGACTCTGCAGCTCGAGGCTAAGCATCTCCAAATCGGATTTCTCGCGCTGGAACTTCATGATCATCTCCTCGAGGAAGCCACGTCGATTTTGATTCTCGAGCAGGCGTCGATCGATCTCGAGCAGACTGTGCGTCACCGAATCGCCCATCACCAGGATGGGCTCGCTGGGCGAGAAGCAGCCGGGCGACAAACGCGGCACAGTCGCATCTAGACCCACATACGGCAGTCCCAAGGGCAGCCCGTGCAGCGGCCGACTTGCCGGCGTCGGCGTCCCATTCCGTGGCGGCGTGGGCGGCATCAAAGCCTGTGCCGCGGGCTCAGCCACGCAGTTCCTTTGATGTGGCCCAGACGCAAGCTCAGCGCTTTTGGATCCATTTAGCTCCACCGCGGGTGGGCTGATGCTAAGCTCGTTAGGCGCACACTGCTCCTTCTCCAGGTGTTGTTTGCGACGCGCCGCCGCCGTTTGCTTCTGCAGATTAACCACATTCACGACTTCGCGCAGGAGGAAGTCGATGCCCAGCCGATTGTCGTTTGCCTTGAGATTCTGCTGCATCTTGGCTACCTCGATTTTGCTGAATGTCTGAGAGTTGTGCTCGCTGCTGGTCACCACGCAGGAGATGAAGTGCAGGCGACTCTGCAGGCTGGCGCAGTGGCTGCTGCGATAGCGTTGCGCCAGCGAATCCTTCAGACGGGGCAATATCAGCTTCTCAAAGCTGTCCACAATGTTGTTGGCATCGCTCTCCAGCTTTTGCTGGTAGCGACGCTTGGTGGACTCGGTGCTGCAGCTGGACGAGCTCGAGTGATCGCTGGCGGCGCCATTTGCTTCCGAATTGGTCGTTTTATTCACTGGCGGCGCCTCATCCTCATGCTCATCCTCATCCTCCGAAGAGCTGACCACAATAACGTTGTAGCTTTCTTCAGAATAACTTGGGTCTACGGCAATTTCCTTTTTAATAGCCGAATCCTTCAGCTCATCCCCAGCTTCTGTTGCGGGTGACTCTTTTTCCGGAGTGGGTAGCTCCTTTTCGGAAGTGGATAATTTTTTTTCTGGAGTGCGCAATTCTTTTCCTGTTTGTTTCTGAGCGCTTGCTTGATCCTTGCCAGTTGTTAGACACCTGCTCTCAGTCCTTTTTCTTTGCGGTTGAGGCTTGAGTATGCCGGCCACATCTTTAGCTGAGCTGCTTCCGGAGCTTTGGCTCGTGTTCTTTTCGCTTAGCTGTCCATTGGCAAGTCTCTTGCCCGACATGGCCTTGAATTGCTCGGCCACCTTCAGGCGTTGCATCAAGTCCGTTGAATTCTCCTTGGCCATGTTATCCGTTGGCGCTGCAATGGTCTCTTGAGATTGACTTGTTTCCTTATTGGAGGTTTCGCTCTCCTTGGCACCCGGCTCGCAATTGGTCTCCTGACCGTCCTCTGTTGACCTGGCGGCGGCGGCGCTGATGTCCTCCGCCTCAGGCGCTGATATGTGTATGCCGAAGCACTTTTCGATCTCTTGCAACAGCAACTGTGGCAACTTGATGGCGTCAACGATTTCGTCCTCGACCAGATCCTTGGCTGGCTTATCCTTCGGCTGCTCCAATTCAATGGCCTTCAGCTGGCGGCGAATCTCCTCGCGCAGGCGTCGTCGCGCCTGCAGCTTCAGATGCTCGTTATATATCGTATCGCTATTGTTGATTATGTTCTTCAGACTCTCCTTGTCCATATTGGCCAGGCGGTCGTTGATGCTATATTCGCTGTGGCCGCTGCCATTGTTAAGGCTGACGGAGCTGCTGACAGTACGCCGACGTGCTTGGATCGCTGTCCTTTGCGTTGTTTTGGCTCTGCTGCCTGCCGGCGGGCCTGTGCTGGCCAGGAGCTGCTCCTGGGTGACGGCGAGTATTTCCTGCTTGAGCAGTTCGGCCAGCGGTCGCACCTGTATCTTGGGATATGTTTTATCTATTGTTATATTTGCTTTGCTCTGCTCTGGCTGCTTGCTCCCCCTGGGCTCGAGCTCGGCTTCACTCTGACTCAGCTTTGTAGATAGATTCTGCTTACTCTTATTAATAATATTGCGTTGCAGGGCACTCGAAATACTATTTCTAAGTAATCTTAATTCCGAGTAGTTTCTAGTTGTGTTACCAACAACTTTTCTAGGACTCCCAGCTGCTTTTTCGCTTTGCTTTTTATCTTTATTTATTTCTTTACATTGATCTGGCTTGCTTTTAAATTCGTCTTTATTGAGTTCTAAAGGACTTGCTGCAGAACTATTTTCTTCAGATTGTTCTTTAGACTTGGGTGTTAAACAATTTGGTTTTTGTTTTTCTTCAGATGGTTCGCTTGATTCGGGCTTGTGTTCTTTTATGGTATCCGAATCTTTAGAGTTGTTCTCGGATTCATCTATTTTGTTATCCGGTGCAGAATGAATTTCTTGGTTTTCTTCTCGATTTGAAATCGTTATATTGCTGCTATTTTGATCTTCCTTAGATGGGCTCTGTAAGCTCTTTTGATTCAATTGGCTTTCTTGACTTTTTGTACAAATTTCATTTGTTTCGCTGCTTTTGTTCTGTGTTTCGCATCGTTTACTCTTGAGATCTTCACTTATCCATGTCCTGCTGGAACTGGAACTGCGAAATCTTGAATTGTTTATGTGTTCTCTTTTCTTATTTGCGCATTCCCCTGCAAGCGAATCTGTTCTATTCGCACTTGAATTTCTATAAAAATCAGTTCTTTCCCGGAACGATGAATCCCGTCGAAAATCTTGTCTCTCACTGCGATCGTAGGAGTTCAACGAATTTGCATTTGAAGATTGGTTCCAATTGTTGTTATCCTTTCTAAAGTTCGACGATTGGTTCCAATTTGTGTTGTCTTGTGTATATTTACGATATGAATCGCGTGGATTATTTTGCGGGTAGTACTGATTCGAACAGAAGTTATTCCACTGTACAAAGAGAAAGATCCATACAAATATAGCTTTAAGGTGTGGCTGCTCACGTAGGCTGTGTACTTACATTATTATTATTGCTATTATTATTGTTTTTACAATTGCTTTTATTATTATACAAGTGGATCCTGCAAGAAAATTACAAATTGAGATGCATAAGTATGGAAGAAAGAGCTTTGCTATCCCATTCAATTCTAATTAGGCAAAACTCGCGCTCATTACAAAAACATAGACTACAGAAAACATGTAACAATAAAAAAAAAGTCAAGTTCTACAAACAATAAAGGAATAATTAATGTAATCAGGCAACGTGCTCGGTTTCTGCCAAGTTTTAGTCAACTTTGAGGCACGTAAGAATGAACGAACTCTGAGCCATTAATTTAACAGATTTAAAATTTATAACCACAGGCCCCTCCGCATTCCGTTGCGGCCCCCCTATTTGAGTATGCAAAGGTGCGAATTCCTTTTGGCGTTGAGCATTTTTTTCACCTGCCTTTCGGCATGTCCGCTTTTGTTTTGGGTTCGCTCGAAAATCTCGTTAAGAAATGCTAAAATATACGACCACAAATCTTGTGTAGGTGTTGCTTTTCGTTAATGTAATTTGTAACTTAAACTAATTAAAAATTTAAAAATGTCGCTAGAAGGAATTCTATGCTAAAGAAAAACAGCTTTGCATATATTTTCCAGTTCCTATATTCGTGAATTGACCGCAGCTGGCATTGACAAGCTTAAAGACGATAAAAGTTTGTATTGAGGCATGCTCAAAATATATATACCATGTTTTTAAATATACTAGATAGTCTATCCTCGAATTCTCATTGCGAATCGTTTTCGTGGAGTTACAAATAGTTCAATTCCTTTGTTAAGAACGAAGTAAGCGTTATTTAGCTCTTGTTTATGTTTTGTATTACTTCTTATGCCCTTGCAGAGGGTATTATTTTTGTCTCAAAATGTGTAACGCATAGAATGAGGCACCTGCCCCATAAAGTATATATATTCTGGATCAGCATCTACAGCTGAGTCTACATATACATGCCATGTCTGCTCCATGTCTGTATGTAACCTTGTCTCTCAGTTTTAAAGCTATCGTCATGAAACTGCAGAAGTCTTTCTATTTGTTGCACGCAGTACAAATGTCAGAATCGAAGCCGGATCGGACTACTATATCATATAGCTTCAATAGGTCAAAATTTAGGCTCTTGCATGGAAAACTTCTTTGTTTATCCAGATATCTTGACTAAGCTCAACATTTATAAGTTTCTTTATGCCTCTTCATATATATGTTAAATTTTATCAAATTCGGACCACTTTATAATAAAGCTTGCTCAAAAAGTTCTTGTATGGAAAAATATTCTGTTTTCCAAGAGATTTTCATCAAACTCTGCATTTTCGAGTTTCATTATTCTCGCATATCTGCAAAAGAGAAATGTTTGCAAGGGTATTAAATCTTCGATGTGCCGAAGATATCCAGACTGATTAAAACTGAATTATAACTCTTCATATCTATATATATATCTGTATGTGTAGGATTGGTATGCATCAAAGGTGAACAAAGGATGCGGTTGCCCCTGTTTGAGTTATTCTCAAAATTTTTCAGGTTCATTTCGAACGACAAGAAAAACAAACTAAGTTCAATTTTTAAGTCCATTCGTCACGAACCAGAGTAAACACGCTGTGAGGTACCTTCGTTAAAAAATAAATAAATGCAAAGCCTAGTGCAAGAATTTTGGTCCCACATAAAAATTAATATGCATAACGCATAGCGGAAAGAAAAAACTTAAGAAAATTTATGCAGTGATGAGTGAAAAAGGATGCCACTCTCGGCCCGAGAGTTCGAAAGGAAAAAAGTCACAACACGCTCGCCGGAAACAGGGATCGGGCGGCAAAGTCAAATGTCATGAGGCGTGTGTGACAAGTGCCCTAATGAGCAGAAGGAGAACTTCAAGAGGGCACCTACATAAGTATTTGTCAAATCAAGCCAAAGCCCCATCCTAACTAATGAACCTTGAGCTGGGCGTGTCGGGCGAAGGCAAGTCAATTAAAAAAAAAAAAAACGTCACAACAGCAAAAAGTACGTGACACTAGAGCTAGGCGAGCAGGTGGGGGAGAGGGGGAGGGAGGGCTGCGAAGTGGAGCTATGAGCAAATATTTTCGAGACAGCAACTAAAACTTGCAGACTGTCTTGAAATGAAAATTACAAGACGCTTGGCTGACTCGCAGGTACGGGCACGCCGGGGTAAACGCTGACAAAAGTTTTTGGAGGTAACATTTCTTTTACGATTCGCATGGGTGCCAGAAAGTAAGCAAAAGTAAGTCGGAAAAGTGCCACTCGCGGCGCCTCAGTCATTAATTTTGTATATCATTGAGTTTTACGATGCTCATAAATATGAAAACGTTTAACTCTTGCCAAGCAGCCGGTGCTGGGGTACCCCCCACCCGCGACTACCTTGTTGTATATGAGACAAACTAATTGTTGCTGCTTGCGCGATGTGCTCGTAATGTCTTTTTAAGCGGGGACACGCTTCCCACATGTTTTCACAATGTTTCACTGATAAAACAACAACAACAATAGCACAAAGAAGCAATTAGTGGGTTGGTCCTGGGGTACATTGTGCTAAAGGGGGGCAACTGTATTCCCGCCTTGTCGCACGGGCTCTTCGTTCTTGATGTGCAACAGCTTGAGGTAATTTTCAACTTTTCTCGACAGCTTCAACGGGTGACTCGTTGACAGGCGTGCTCCTGTTTTGTTTGGTTTTAATTAAAGCCCAAAACACAAATTGTGTACAAGATACTCGTATAGGCACTTTTTGCTGGGGGTGGGCTCTCATAATAAACAAGCTTTGCATGAAACCGACATTTGATTGTGGTTTTTGTTCAAGTCAGAACAAGTTGGCAATCGTTGAGTTGCAAATTCAAAGCAAAGAAAGAGCCATTTTTCTTTAATTTTTAATATTTCTACTCTGTTCAATATACTGGAAAGTCAAAGTTCTTGACAGTCGGATAGTCAAGAGCTCAAATAATAATCAAGAATATTTATTTGAATGATTAAATAGGTAACTAAAGCTTATTACAGAGTATTGAGCAGTCTGTAGCACTCTGTAGCACTTTTTTTTATCAACACATTTTGTTTTTCATCATTTGTCATATATTGTTAAATTCTGTTAGATGTACATAAATGAATTTGTGGGGCATTGATATAAGCCCATAAGCTTATAAAGTGCATCGATATTTTCTCGGGTCGATTTAGCCATGTCCGACTGGGAAACTTCAAAAGCTACAGAAATTTTAAATATATATTTTTCTATACCATTTGCAGAATGAATATTGTATATATATATATATCGATATATACTCCAACTTCCATAAAATCGACAAGCATTGGTTTTGAAAATATGTTTCTTTTTAACAAATTCAGAATTCCCACGAAATGTTTAGGTGCAGCCACGCATTCTTAGAGCCAGAAAAATTTCAAAAAAGATTGCATTATAAGAACCCAAGCTTTTCAGGAACGTAAAGTATTAGAAATATAATACAATTTTAGTAGTACAATTTGTATTTAACAAAAATCTCTGCTGTTAAGCTCTGTGACAAAAATTATTGTCTTTAAACTTTGAGTCTTGACAACCATGACCATCCTACAATTTTGTCTGGCACACCCAGGGCATACAACTATGCAACTCAGGTTGACCAACGCAAACCAGTTTAGGCCAAGCTTAAAAGCCAATCTGGGCCACATTCCGTCGTCGCTTGAATTTCAATTGAATCAACAGTAATTGTAATTGGATTTCGGTAAGCGACATGTTGGTAGAGTGGGAATAAAAACTGCGATAGTTATTGAGCCTTTTTATGAGTCAGCACAGCAAGGGGATGTAGCTCAGATGGTAGAGCGCTCGCTTAGCATGTGAGAGGTACGGGGATCGATGCCCCGCATCTCCAAGGATAAAGTTGTTCTTTTTATCTTTTTTTTTCTCCTTTCTGTCAGTATTGATAAATAATAATAAAAAGCAAAAATCCACAACATAACAAAACACTTAAAACAATTAAAAAATAGCAAAACACATAAATTTTGAGAAGAGGACAGCAACAGCTTAACTAGCTTAGCTCAGCAGTCGTCAGGGAAGAAAAGTTTGTCCTGTGTGCGGTGCAAAAATTAAAACAAAGGCTTCTCATAAATAGCACATCATGTATCATTTACAATACCCAAACCTTTCCTGTCCGTGGGACCCCTGTGTGTCGGCCTGCGGCTGCCTGTGGCAGCCACCACCCCCTTCCTACTCCTGTTCGTCCTGGGACCATGTTTCTGGCTTTGGCTGCTTGTTTAATTGCTGGCAAAGTTCTGCGAATGCAGGCGAGTAAACAAACATTGGCATATTGTGCCTGATTTATGTGCGACAATGTGTTCGTTGTGTGTTCTCCGTGTGTTGCCCCTCCCCCGGCCCTTGGAATGGGCGCCAAATCAAATTACGCGACCTGATTGTCGACATGAGGGCGCCGCACGGGGCGTGCAGTCTGGGAGGCATCTAATGCCAAAGTCGTTTGGCAGTTACAAAGCGGCCTATGAATATTCATTAATGCGCCTGCTTCTTCTTGCCTATCAAAAATGCAGACGTCTGCGTATTTGTTTCGTCTATCGGCAGTAGCAAAAAAGTCCGTTCCCGGATATTGTACATCTTGGAGATGCGGGGCATCGATCCCCGTACCTCTCACATGCTAAGCGAGCGCTCTACCATCTGAGCTACATCCCCATGTGTTGCTGGCCAAACAATTCTCATGCTCAAGTGTTGGCCAAAAGTGTTGACAAAGTGCAATGCCAGCGAAAAGCAAAAAGTGAAGGGAAAGCTTTTGGCTACTTGAATGTCGATTCGAATCAAAAAGCGTGCCCAAAATACTCGCACTTGACGAGTTCAAATCAAGTTAACTTTTTCGCATGTAGCTTGGTTGTGTAAGTATTTTAACTGTTAAGCACTTTATCTATTGTTAATCAAAATTAACTTATTTCCATTTACGGTTTGTTCTTGTTGTTCGTATAATTCACTACTAGCATCGATAATCTTTTGAAAATAAAGATATAAGGGTTACAATATGTGTCTATACAACAAAAACTTACTCATTTAAGCCACATAGTTATAGCCGACTTATCTAACGAGAGAAATATGATGCAGAAGTCCAGTTTTGACAAAATGTTCCTAATCTTTAACACTTGAAATGGGGGTGCCAAGGGAGGTTCCCATTGAAAATGGCTAAGAAGGGGCTTAATGGTATTGTGCAGATGTAGCTAACGGGCAGAAGAAGGCATCTCCAATCTTATATAGTAAAACAGATAGCATCGAAGCCGATCGA
Organism: Drosophila ezoana; assembly: GCA_035045725.1. Classification (NCBI taxonomy): domain Eukaryota; kingdom Metazoa; phylum Arthropoda; class Insecta; order Diptera; family Drosophilidae; genus Drosophila; species Drosophila ezoana. The sequence continues at coordinate 7,699,922 of JAWNOU010000036.1, forward strand.
AGCCATATCCATTTGTTTGCATTATGCACGATATCTTTACTATGGAAGATTATCGAGATAAGCTCCTAAAATACAATTTAGTTCTTAAACTGTAATCTAAAAAGTTAATGAACAACCTAACAACGTCTTCAGTTACCATTATTTCCCCATATATAGGAAACATTCCAGAGCAACTGCTGCCATAATCAATTGCATGACTAAAGTTTTGGTGCCATTTTATTCTTTATACTCTATCAAAGGGCATTATCATTGTGTCATGAACTTTGACATAGACATGTCCGTATACGTATTTGTTCTTAAGAAACTTGATTGACATTTTTGCTGCATGTTAAAATATAAGTTGTGGATAATACTAAATTCGTACTTTATATATATAAAACACGTAAGGGTATTTAACTTTAAGCAGCCCGAAAAAAACATTCTATCTGCTCCTTTTCTGTTTTTTTCTAAAGAGACCATTGAAAAATCGAAACTTTGATAGAATTGTAAGTAACCCGCATAATCAAGTGGCAGGAATTTTTTGTCGTTTGTTTTTTAGCCAAATTTGCTACGCTGTTTGTCGTTTTGTTGCGGGGCCTGCAAAGTCTATGAAACAACAAACAAACAAACAATAAAATATTGAGCACATTAATGTTTAGTCAGACGTAAAATTACTTTTAAGTCTACTTTTTGGGGCGAGGAGCGCCCAACGAAGGGCAGAGACTCTATCGCCACGAGCTATAAAGACGTTAGATAAACGTTAGATGCATATTTATGATTTAGCACTCGAAACTGAGAGCAGAAGGGGGGGGGGGGGGGGGGGGGGAATGAGATACGTGGCAGTTCTCTGACACTTGGCTGACTGTCATTTTTCGGTGCGCAAAGCTTTCATAATGCTCGATAATGAAAAATGAAAATTTTTCACTTTTGCTACATTGACAAATGCGCACGGGCAGGGAATGGGGCTATGAGGCGGATTGTTTGGGCTTTGCGACGGGCCCGTCTTGGCCATAATAAAAGTTTATGCAAGTGTTTTGGATTTAATTAAGAATAAGAAAAATGAAAATGCCAAACTTTTCGATTGCCAGATGCGCGCGTGTCTCGCATAAGCGGATTTGCCAGAGACATTTATTGTTATTTCTGCTCAAAATTTGTTTACGTTAATTAGAAGGAAGCTCTGCCAAGTGCCAGACGAGGATGCGTCCACAATTTGATGATTTGAATGAACTTAATTGACTGCTGCGAAAATCATTTTTTGGAAATAAAAAATTATCAATTTGCATTTCTTTGAACGCAAATAAGAAATCAATTGAGAGAAATCAAGCTTACTTCTTGAAAGTAGTCTCTACTTTTTGAAGGTTTTCTCAAAATGATTTATCTTTTAGCTAAGAGCTATAAATGGATAATCCTATCTGATAGGCAGGTATAGATAGATAGATAGATAGATAGCTGGTATACTTAACATTGCAAAAGTTCTCAATTCGTTTCTAGGCGTGAACATCTGATTTAAGTATATAAATATAAACGTTTTTATAATTTGCTTTATAAATAGCAAACTTTTGATATCAATATTCAATGGATTTACTTTTTCATTACTTGAAAGAAATTAAATTTTGAAATTTAGAGCATAAAAAAGTAAGAGGTTTTCTTTTCATAACTTTAGTCAATATTTCGATTTTAGATTTTACTTGCGGATCTATATTTTTCAACCATATCTTTGTGATTCAAAATATGAAATTTTATGAATGAATAAATAATATTTTAGCTAGAAATAGTCTTGTTACACTAAACGAAAATAGTTTCTGTTTTATGGTAATTTCTTTTGTAAAAACATTTTATGTTAAGCTTTTAAGGAGCGAGCTAACTCGTGCATTTACAGTATAAAGGTAAATTAAATGAATGTATCTGCAAGGATATAATTTTTAACTTAAAAAAATGCAGTTATCAAAATTATTAGGATTATGCCTGGCGAACGCAACCAGGCTTGGCAAAACATTACCTAAGCTAATTTAGATATCATAAAAATGTGTGTTGTATTTTTGATACAGAAAAATTAAAAAAAGCAAAAATCGATTAGATCGAGTAAAAATAACGTTAATTTTTCGAGTGACAATAAAACCATATAAAGTGTTCATATTATCTTGTTGAACTTTTAAACTGGTTTTTGGCATGCTTACAAGTGTAAATTTGAGTATTTGCATAAAAAACATTGCTAATTGTTAACTTCATGTATAACTATATAGATTAAAAAACAATTTTTAAATTTCCAGCTCACCTTGTGCTTTGATGAAAATTATAATATTCTTAGTTCGCCTTGCTTTACTCTAAGCATTAAAAATCGAGTGCAATAAAAGAAATCACAGCTACCCGAGCTTAACTGGCAACTTTGTTGCCAGAGCACTAACTAAATACTAAACGGGCCTAAATTACCGCAACTAATTCAGTCTGTCGAGAACTCAAACAATTCGATTGCCAAAGTTGGACACTCTCAAGTCCAATAAGTTAACTCAATCACAATAATTCAGTTGTCCAAGAGTACATCCCAAATACACCTCACGTTCCGCCAGTTGATGCGACACTTAATTGTTTATGAATTGGCTGACAGGGTGTGCGTGTGTTTGAGTGTGAAATATAAAGCACCCTGCGTGTTAGGCTATGAAATTAACTGTTTATTTTATTTATTTTTTGTTCAGCACGTCGCGTTTGACAGTTATGCGGTTGATAAAGCGGAAACGGAAGCTTGTGTGTGGATTTTACGATTAAATTTCTTACAGAAATTTTAGTCCTTAAATTTTATAATTTATTTATGTTTTGTTTTATTATTGTTATTAAAACTGTTAAAAGTACGATGTGGAATATATTTTAAGAGTTGGTTTGGAAAATGTTTTTTATTATTATTGAATAGTATTTTATTAATTTAATCTGGTATCTAATCCGAAAATTCAGAATGTTATTTTAATATTATGTTGTTTGTTGTACATTTTTACTGTATATCTGTGCCTAATGCTTTTTTTTAAACAAATTTAGAACTTGCAAATCGTATACTACTGGACCTATCCGAATAATTTCTAAATCTTTGCTAGTTTGAATCGCGCGGGCCTCACAAGTAGAAACGGTTCAACCGCTGTTTTGTGACCGAGACAACAACACGCAATACACAACACAATGCAATACTACACAACAGGCTGGGCACGAGAACTTTCTGCGTGGCTGTCGTGTCGCCAAATGCCGTTAACCGACGGATGCGCTCTGCAGTTGGAGTAGTTTAGAGAGCAAAACAGCAATAGCAATAGCAACAACGACTACACAACAACAACAGCAGCAGCCGTGGTATATGGGCATGCGAAGGCAACAACAGCAAGTGCAAAAAAACACACACAACACAATACCGAGAAGAAGAATAACAACAACAACAACAACAATACCGTACACACAACCAACTCATATACAACGAACGAGCGACGAGCCGAGGATCATAACGATTTGTACATAACACGAAGTCACGGGCCGAGAGGCGGCCGCTGCACGGCAAGCAGCAAAACAAAACACAGCACAAAACAATGCAAAATACAACAACAGCAGCAGCAGCACCAAAGTGTAACTAAATAAGATGCAACGACTGTGTGCAGTGGTGGCGGGTGGAAGGGGGGCTGCAGCAGCCACCATCCGCCCACGCTGCCCGCTTCTAGCAGCGCACGACGAACGAGCGAGCTGAAAAGACCGAGCGAGACTGACGGGACAGCCAAGGAGTAGCGCAGCCAGCGAGCTTTTCGCTTGCCCACGAAGCACTTGGCACGACTGCAGCCGACAATGCGAGAGAGAGTGCGCTGCAGCAAAGAGAGAACAGGAGAGTGAGCGAGTGCGCATGAAAAACTAAACAAAAAAAAAAATGCATTGGGAAATAAAATAAAATACAAGCAAAACAACATAAACAACTACAACAATGGCAGCTGCAATGTGCAATTAATGCTTCCAAAAAATAAGAGAGAGAGAGAGAGAAAGACATAGAGTGTGAGAGGTAGGCAACTGCAAGCGTTGCCTGGTTGGCTGTTGCATGCTTCGATACTGGCCTGGTGTGAGTGTTGGCATTATTGTTTGTAAACTACATACAACAATACAATAAGCAAGACATGAAGTTGGGGGCAACGGTAAACTGGAACTGGAACATCGCATCTCCCGTTTACTTGCCTGCAGTACATATGTATGGATGAAATTCGGCGCATGCCATTTGCTTGTCCTGCCTATAAAAGTCAGTTAGGCTATATGCTTGAGCTCAGTTGAATTTCAACTACCAACCTTTGGACTTCGCTAGTGTTTGTCTTCTGCTCAACGCTCCAAAAGCTTTACAAACCGAGTAAAAACGTCACTTGTTCTATTTATTGTGGTCGTAATCAAAACCGTGAAGGAAGTTTTTTGAGTTCTTTGCCAACGAACGGCAAAACTCTTGGATCCCTGCGAGAGCCTGTGGCTTATCAAGGTGCGTATTGAGCGTGAGCGTGTGTGTGTGTGTGTGTGTGTGTGTGTGTGAAATACGTGCTGTTATTACATATTAATACATATTCATAACTATTTATACCCTACAACTACGGCTACTTGACCTACTGAGTTGGGTTATTAATAAGTGACAATGTATTTGACTGTGACTAAAAGTGTTTACATTTTAAGTAAATTCGATGAATAATAATTTGTCTATATATATATATATATATATATATATATATATATAGTGTATACGTACATATTATATATTCTAGTTCCAGTTTCTAGATATTTCCCTTAAAAGTATGCTACAAAATAAGGACTTTTGATATTAAAGTGTTATACAATAATGTATAAACTTTGAACCCATTTAAGGTATTTATAATTTGTTAAGTAGTGTTAAGACAAATACAGCCTTCGTCTGATCAAATCAAACTTAACGATATTATAATATCTTTCATTTTAAACAAGTTGGAATATTGGGTCGAGTCCTTAAATAGAGAATTTTTGTACATAGGATAAGTATAATATAAATATAATATATATATTTTTAATGTAAATAGATTTAAGATGAGATCTATGTGTATCTATTTTACTTTAACCCTACATACTTAGTGTTAGCTAACTTTTTAAGCTTTCTCACACCCAATTCTGATATCATATTGACTTGTTGAACACATTTCACTCTCTTACAGATCAACAACTGCGATCGCTTTGCTTAAAGCGTAATCTGCTTGAATTAAGTATCGGCTTTAAGGCCAAATCAAATATCTTTGTGTGCATCGTTTGTTCGCACAAAGCGAGCCAACTGTAAGTAGAACAACGTTATAATGTCAACCAAGAAGATGCAGAAAGGGATAAATATTTACAATATCCGCCTTATGACGGCAAAATGGAAGTCAAAGTTGATGAGTAAAATGGGTCTTAGAACCCCAAATACCTAAACAAACGTAACCATCAAAATAAAACCTATTATTCATATGTAACCAAAAGTAGGGCAATTATGTAGCCAAAAAATGTATGTAAACATATTAGGTTAATAACTGCTTAGGCAGTCTAATAAACAGCAATGCTTAGGTAGGCGACTAATGGTAATAGATCTAAGATAAACCATCGATAAAATAACACATGTAATGTGCCGAATCCTAACTCCGATCTCCGATTAAAATGATTATGAAACCGTATCGTCGATTTAAATTTTACACAAATGTTCTCCCAACGAGAGTTCAACATTGGCATCGTCCGCTCTATCCGGGGCTTTTGGTCTGTTTGCCCGATCACAGCCAGCTAACAAAATTATCCGAGGCCTACTCAAAGGGATGTCCGACTTTTTGAAACGCGTGCGCGCCGGGTGATATCCAACTACTTTTGGCCAGGGTCCGGACCCTGGCCGTAACGCGATCTACGAGCCGTGCGTCATGCGGCTGTCGCCCCTCGCGTCGGTTGGGCGGGTGGTGGGTAACTTTGATGTTACACGTTGGGACTGCGTCCGCAAAAATTCTACGTGTATTTTTATCTACGGTTTATACTTAAGCGCATGCTGCATGCCAGATTTAAGTGCAAGTTAAGTAAACAACTTTTAAAGTGCATGTTGTTTTCCCTTTTTTAAGAATAAATTTAAGCTTTTCTTATTTTGTACTCCCACAGAAATACTTTATTTTAGAAGCACAAGTTAATGAATTTTGTCGTGGAATGTTTATGTATATATTCAAAGAGTTAATCAAGTACATACTTTATATATACATATAACTATATATTATGCATGATATATACCCTAAAGGTCTTTTGCAGTCCAAATGTTTTAGTTTGTTGTTTCTCCCAGCAAAAGTGTGGTGTTATGTCCCAAGTCTGAGTTTGGTGCTTTCAGGCATATAGAATAGGGCTGATACCTTTAAGATAACCGGACGGGTACTTAAACTTGACGGGTCTTAACATTATAACATTATCCAATCAATAAGGGCAATAAGCCCAAAACAAATTGCCTGTTAATTTGGTTCAGGATTCGAATCGAGATATTCGTAAAGATGAAACCACAAAATCCGGATTTCAGCTGAAGCCTTAGTTTGTCAAATATATTTTAAAGCAGTTTCGTTTAGTTAGTTTATTTGCAATTAAAAAGTATAATATTTCAAGTGAATTCGCATGAACAGTTTCAACTATAGTATAGAAAATATCTCTAGAAATATGATATCATAGGTATAACATGAAGATACAAACTAACTTTTAATGACTGTGGCTATTACGGCCTTCGGCTGAGAGAATACTACATACATTAACTAGCCTGGAATTCAAGAAGAACCCGAGTTATAACTTCCATTGGAGTCGGTTATTACCGCTGATAAAATATGTATTTTTGCTCAGAATTCTTTACTGAATAACCCTTATAACTTGCAATTTTTGCATACTTTGCTTTATTTAGTTTGCTTGATTTAAGACTTTTTCAAGTGTCAGCTTTATTTGGGCAGTTTTTTTTTCTTTACGTAATTTATATTCACCCACTTGATAGCCGCAGCTTTGTTTTGGAAACCCTTAACGCAAACCTTGTTAGCGCTTCTTGCTGTCAACAGCGTCCACCAAGAAATGCATATTTAGTCAAGTGTTAATAATGTGGTTGCCTTCCCTTGGGCAATCTAACCCAAGCAGCCGGGCTAACCACCCAACCGCCCACACACGACTGTTGTTTGGCAAAGGTGCAAACGTGCGTTAAAGCAAAAGAAAGCACAAGAAACAGACACACACACACACACGCACACACACATACACACAAGGCAAACAAACAAAACACAGAGCGAGAGACAAACAAATGGCAGCCAGGACGATTGACACGAAGGATTTTTAGCGCGGCAGGGAAGGGGGAGGGGATGTTTGGGGGGCAAAATGAAAAGCAGAGAAAAACTTGCCTGCGTCCGTTCTGCCAGGATTGGGTATTATAATTCGTGGACTTCTTCTGGCGCCTGTTGGGAACGAGAAAAATAAATATAAGAAAATTAAAAGAAATAAAAAAAAATGAAATAAAAAAAAACAGGAAAAATGCATAACTAAACAGAGCAGATATTACAAATAGAGCTTCCAGTTCGAGTCTGGGGTCTGTCGGGGTTTATTTTGTTATTCAAAATGTTGTCTGAGATTCGCGACGTTTATTTATTTCCGCATTGCAGCGGCCTTTTCGCATTTTTTCTTTCATTTCAAGAATCATTTGACTCCGACTCCGTCTTGGGCTCCATTGTTATAATAAGGATTGGCATGGGACAGCTTTTTTTTTTTTAGCTTAGGCCTGCATGGAGTTGATAATGAAGTTTTCTGGCGATGGATTTTTAATTTGCTGGCGCATAATTAGAATCGCGTCAAGCTTGCAACTATTCCAGCTGAGTCTGTGGAGCTAATTTGCAGACAATAAACAAGTCGTAGGCAGTCAATGGGGCAGTATCTGGCAGATACTTTTCCCGGCGCGTCACGTAGTTTCAACGGCAATTGGCCAAAACGTTATTGCCTAGGTGAATTGACGGGCAGCACACTGAGCGCACTCGCACGGAAACTTCAATGACAATGGCCGGGGTCCAGCCGCAACCAAGCGTGAGCCGAAGGTATCTTATGGATAGCCGCAGGACTCTGCTACCCCACACCACCCTCCCCCCCGCTGACACCGCCCACTTAAAATTTATGTGTTAATTTTAAGATGCCCGCGACCCACAGAGTTTTTCTTTAAATTTTCTTTTTTTATTGCCTCGGACGGGGCAGCATTTTTCACAGCAGCATTTTTTTTAGGGGTTGCCGAAGGATCTGGTCCAGGTGCTGCCAGGGTCAGCAGTTGGTGGTAATAAATGAGCTAATAATAAGTGAAATGTGCTTTTGAGTGACCCTAAACAATGCCCACGGGTTGGAGCTGGACAGGGCAGGGGAGGGAAGGGGAGGCTCTCTAGAAATTGCTGTGAAATTGAGTTAAAAAAAAGTTCTCGGCTGGCAGCTGAAAAATGCGCAAAAGTGTCGCAAATTCCGTTGCTGACATGAAAAGATTTGTTTATAATTAATTTCTCTCGGGTTTTATTTTTTTACCGGTCCGAAACATGTGACGCGGCACGAAATTAATTACGTTAATACCTATGGTCACATATTTTTTTTCTTCTTTCAAAAAACAACGCGAAGTTCATGTAAAAATGTGGAAGGTATTTTTCGGGGTCTTGATTACCCTTGCTAAAGGGACCTCATAGGTCTGGGGTCTGGCTTCTTGACTGAATTTTGTAGAAACAAAGTTAGAATATTGAAATCAATCGAACAATATGACAATGTTGTGTGATCCTTTCGCAAGGAATAGAGCCTCGTTAGACTTTTATGACTGCGTCCATGTGGCAGGACCAAGGGGCAAATAGCAGCAGCAGCAACAACAGGAAAAGCCGCAAACAAGCTCAATACCGAAGTGTTGACGTGTTGCGAGGCAAAAAAAAAGGCTAAAAACTGTAGCCGCATGTTGTAAATTCCAATCAATTTCGGTAGCTCAGCTGGAAGGTGAGGTGAACAGCAGTCGAGATGACGACGTCCACTCATTTGTCGGAAAATTGAGTAGACATGCATATCCGGACAACGGAAATGGTCAAGATGCAAAAGCAGCAGGCTTGTATCCAGTCAGGCCATCAATTAGAGTCCTTTCACCTTTTTTTATTTTTTTTGGCTAAACTGAATCGCTTTTTGTGGCTTTGTCTTGGTGGCGTTGCTTGCAGCCTGTTTGGTTAACAAGATGAAGCTGACGGAGCTGCGGGCTATGGCTAAGGACAACGTCATTGAGACAAGCGCCCAGCAAACAAACAAATAAACAACAGAAACAGCAACAGTAACAACATCAACAAAAGTTGTCTATGAGTCGCTTTGTGTTGTTTTTTTCTTTTGGCAACATTTGCGGCCTAATGGAATTTTTGGCGCTGCCTAACTGGCAAAAAATTGCTCAAGCAGCTGGGGAAAGTCCTTGCTACATGTGTGGCACATGAGCTGCTGCTGCTGCTCCTGCTGCTGTTGTTGCTGCTTCGAATTGAAAATCGAAGTTAATATGCGCCGCAGACTGTGAAACAAATCATTTTCAAGTTGTTATACGAAATCGACACGTTTTTGCCATTTTATATTTATTATGAGCATTTTCGACTGTTTTTTTTTTTGCAGCTGCTGCAGATGTGGCAGGTTAAGCAAAGAGGTGGGGGAACCAGGCATAAAAGCTAATAATTTGAGGGCAGGATATGAAATTGCTGCGCATTAGAAGAGGGTCAACTAAATAAGCATTAGTCTAGTTGGAATTAACTTCACAATTTCTCATGCATGTTCTGATTAGATTCCAAACGAATCATTTTGAAATGTTAAACCATTTTTCGATCCTGTTCAGTTATAATGTAGCTGCTCACATTAACAGACTGTTATCCAGCTTTTAAGCTAAAAAATCCCAATTGGACGCCTTGTTAACGCAGCCCACATCAAATAGCTTGAGCAGCCCGCCAAAGCTCAACAAGGTACTCGAGTATGTTAAACAGGACACGGACAAAATTCGTTAAGGCAAGCTATTTTAGCAGGACGCGTACAAAATAGCATGTACAACACATTATGCTTATGCCACTAGGCTGCAAGGCTGTGCCACGAGAGCTGTCCGGGCTGTGAGCTGTGATCCTGGACGATGGCAGCACATAAAATTAGCAGGCACGTGAGAGCAAAGCGACGCTGTGCTTGATAGCCTGCCTCATTATCATAAGGTTTTTTGTGCGAACGTTGGCACTTTTTCAAATTTCCTATTGGACGGGGAGGAGAGGTATGGGTGTGTGTGTGTATATGATGTCCTTAATGCATGCCCCCTGTTATGTACATATGTGTGTGTGTAAGCAATGTGATTTAATGTGATTTATATATGAAATTGTCGCTCACCAGCCATTGGCATTTGGTGGGCCATTCGGATTGTGGTGTCGTTGTTGTTGCTGGCCACCTGTGTGGCATCTCTTGCGCTCCTGCAAGGCGGCAGACGCATCGTTGCCCGAAGCTGTAGCCGACATCGCTTCGGAGCCGGCAGTTGTTGTTGTCCCTGTTGTTGTTGTTGTTGTTGCTGCTGCTGCAGAAGCACCGGCAACAGAAGCAGCAGCAGCTGCAACAGCTGTTGTGGCTGGTCCCCGACGTTCATGCATTACAAAACTTAATAATATATGTACACTGTGTATGCATAAATATAAACTTAATTCATTATTAAGGCAGCGCCTATCACGTTTGCTGGTCGCAGTTGACAAATTCTAGTTGCCAGTGGCAGGACATTTTTGTACTCTTTGTTGTTGTTTGAAACCGCAAGAGAGCCTTTTAGCTCAGTAGCTGAAGTTGCAGCATTCTCGAGCGCTTTTCACTTTTGCAATTGTTAACGCTTTTGTTTATATTAATAGCAAAACACACGTAAACACATAAACTTAAACGAATTATGCACAATAGAACTCTTATTTTTATATTGCATGTGAGATTAAGTCAGCTGTACGCAGAGTTGCATGCGGGACAGTGCTGCCACCCGATATCATATAATTGGGCGCGCAAAAGTACAGATTTTGAATGATGTCTGCATGTAATCAATATTGTGGTATGTTTTGAGTTTATGCAAATGTGGCTTGCCTATTGCTTATCCCCAGAGATTTCCATTTGTTTTATCATTTTGTTTTGTCGCAACTTTTATTTGCACTGACAAAATCGTTACGTCTGCTTGCGTTGATTTTTCGTTCGGGTGTCATTTGTTATCGTTGTTGTAGTTGTTGTTGTTGTTGTTGGGCGGTGGAGACGCACTTCGAAATTTCCATAATTATATGCATCAGATGGCGGCAGGTGGTCGGAGCGGATGCTGAAGACGTTGTGCAAAGCTCAAAACAATAACGCAAAGAAAACAAAGCAATACAATAAAATGAAAATTGCGCGAGTGTGTATTTTTGTAATTTTTATGGTAGACTAAACCTGTGCCAAGTGTAAATATTGACAGTTTTTAAAAGAGAATAAATAATAAAGCAAAGAAAATGCAACTGAAAAGAAAATGCGTAAATTAATTTCTTTTGTTTGCTAAGGGTGCGTCTCTGCTAGGCGGTAGATTTTGTGGGTTGTTTCATTCCAGATCGTACCAAAGGAAAGCAGCGGTTAATTTGTAAAGGTTAACAACCTTGAGGAATCACATGCTTTTTTGTCAGCCGACGATCACATGGGGATGTAGCTCAGATGGTAGAGCGCTCGCTTAGCATGTGAGAGGTACGGGGATCGATGCCCCGCATCTCCAATACGATCAATTTTTAAAAATCAATTTTTAACTATTTTTGTAATTAACGAGATAATAAAAAAGAATATTTTAAGCAAATACCAAAATAATATATTTGTGTTTTTTTTCTTCTTAAGGAAAATACTTTAAAAAGAATACATTAAGCTATTGTTGGTTTCTTTATCTTCTATTTTCACACACAAGCCCTCAAAACAGACAATGTTTTTTAATTTTCAAGATATCTTGGTCAATTTTGCCACTATGCATCTAATGCATGCTAAACTCTAGCAATAAAGTGAAGGTGCAGTCGGACTGTTTCTTCTCACTGTGACAAATTTTTTAGGAACGTATACACAACAAAAAGCATGAACAAGCTTAAAAAACACACAGACACAGAGCACAGACATTATTTGTACATAGGTGTAAGATAGTTGATTTACAAAACAATAAAAAAGAAACTCTTTATGGAGATGCGGGGCATCGATCCCCGTACCTCTCACATGCTAAGCGAGCGCTCTACCATCTGAGCTACATCCCCGTCGGAAAATCGCTCAGCTTAGTGGTCAATAACCGAAAAAAGTGCAATTTAAGCGGCTTAAAAATAGATTGGTATGCAAATAACACCGTGGTTAATGGTAATGGCAATGGAGTCCAATGAAAGACGTTTTTAAACAAGTTAGGAAAGTTAGCTTGGGTGACGTATAAAATACCCTAGCAGTCAAAACCAGTAGCTCAATTTAAGATGTATTATTAACTAGTATTAATCCAAATGCTAAGCTGGGTGAGAGGTGATTTTTCAATAACAAAGATTGCAAAACCATTCAATTTGGATGTTTGTATGTTTTGGTTTTAAAGGTATTAAGCTAAATAATATCTGACAAGTTTTTTTCGGTAGCATCTGTGGTGCAAAGCTTGATAAGGCATTATCTTTAATCCACTTCATTTTTTATCAGACATTTCAGCAACAGACGATGTCAGGTTATGTGCGTTACATAGTTAGCGACATAATAATAGTATCTTCTGTTGGGGCAAACGAGACAGATAAAATATTCATGATCAGACGATTTTGTTATGCAAGAAATGTCAGCAAAGTAGTTTTTAACAAAGCTAGCCGGTTTACTGAATAACAAAGAAACGTAAGTAAAACAACAATAAACTGGTTTGCATAAACATTTTTTATTACTCCACATGATAGGTTGGGTAATTATCAGCATGCCTAATAAGTATACAAATATTGTTAAAAGATAGCATAGACAATGAGAGATACTACTGCCTACTTAGTATAAAATTTCTTTTATTAAAATGTAAAATAAATAACAAAAAGTTCGTCGGGCTCAACCGGGATTTGAACCCGGGACCTCTCGCACCCAAAGCGAGAATCATACCCCTAGACCATTGAGCCTCATGTATTTATGATCGCCAGGTAGTGCCTATAATCTTGAAGCTATTTAAAGTAGCGCACAAAACCAAAATATCTATTTATTATGCACTCAACCAGTTTTAGTTTTTAAAAAACGCATGACCCTTTCCGAAAACACAAGGTCAAATGCATAAAATAACACATAAATCAATGAAGGCCATTCTGTTGCCTTAAAAAAGACTGTTATTTCGTGTATTTCCAACTGGGGATGTAGCTCAGATGGTAGAGCGCTCGCTTAGCATGTGAGAGGTACGGGGATCGATGCCCCGCATCTCCAACTTCGGTAAAATGACTTTTTTGTTTAATTATTTTCCTTTTTGTGTAATTAACTGCGGCTGTGCACATAATTTCCAGTTTAATGCACTCGAAATGGACGGCAATTATTTGCATTAGCGTTTTGTGGTCGGCCCTTAAATAAATGAACAGCAAAGGGGTGGTAAATTCTCAGAGAGTTGGGCCAGATAAGTACTTTTTTTGTGTATAATCTTAAAGGGGAGATAAAAGCCCAGGATAAATAAAATAAATCAATTCATAACTTGTAATCTCTATATAGATACTTTGGACAGGTATATTTTTATTTCATACCAGAATTAAACATAAAATTCCCTTTCTGTGATTGCAAATGTAAGTTCTTGATAAAGGATAATATAAAGTGGTTCACAGATCGTTGATACCATTCGATACGATATATAAGAATTTATCTAAAAGTCCCACAGCTATTTCCCTCGGCCATCAGCCCAATGGGGAACACCCGCACCCAGCTACACATTCGGAGTTCGGAGTCCGCAACCTGCTCAAATATTTAATTATTCATAAGTTTAAACAATCACAGCGACGTCAGCGTCATGGCATATAACCCCAGGGCTACCCCAGACCTGGCCCACCCAGCCAAAATGCCTTTTACGTCTCAACAAACACAACAAACAATACAAGGGATCCAACCACCGCACCGACCTCCGGGACCTGTTTTACCTCCGTCGGCTGCCTGGTAATAACATTGTCGTAAAATCATGTTTGGCTTATCGTTATCCCAGCTGGGGACGCGGCAGCCCCGGGATGCCAGGACGGACGCCAGGATGCCAGGATGCGAGTCGCGCGCGCTGCATTTAAATGCCGCTGAAAATGGCGTGAATTATAGTGGCGTAGGTTAAATGCCTTTAGACAGGACCATAAACTACAGGAAGAAGTGAGGAGAGGAACCCTTTCGCTTTTGACAAGACTCCGGCTTATTCGGATAGATTTCAAAAATGTTGAATCTACGTAAAAGTTTTGCTGTCGTCTGCTTTTAATTTTTGTAAAATTATTTGCATTCGCATACGCAACTGACAAACAAAGTTTACGGCTTGTCCTGCTCCTGGCTGCTGTTGCTCCTGTGTCCTGTCCTGGCGCAGTTCTGGCATTGCCTGCTCGCCTGCTCGCCTGTTTTCTTGTAATTATCGCTTTTGTTTGTTAGTTGAACTTTTGCCAGGTCTGCCCGCCGGCCAACATACAAAATAAGCGCGCCAAAATTACTAAACAATATTTGCCGGGCGGGACTTGCGTTCTCAAGATGCTGTTGCTGCCGCAAAGTAGGCAACATATTGTCCTTGTCGCTGTCGTAATTTTCTAATTGGCCAAAGTTGCTGCCAAGTTTTCTTTGCCAGCCAACCAACAAGATTTGTGCTTAGTTTCGGTTGCTAATTCAATTTTAATGCTTGATTTCATATTAATTGAAAAATAAATTTCGCCTCCCGCCAAAGGCTTGAGCGCATGCATGTGTACATTTAAGGGTAGAGGAAACCAGTTAAGGTTACGTAATGCATATTTAGCATCTTTTGAATAATTAAGATGTCGTTTAGTGCAAGTTTAATTTTTTAACAATTTTCAAGAAATGAATGACAAAAGACATGATATTCAATTAATTTAACGAAGGCTGTAGACTTAGTTTACAAATGAGTAAAATTAGAAACGAAATTTCTTTTGTAATGTGACCTCACAACTTTCACACTTATAATGTAAAATATTGTATGTGGGAAAGTATGTATGTATGCATTTTGTTTGTTCTTTTTAACCAAGCGCAGACTACCTATTGCGCTAAAAACAAACAAAAAATCAAGTTGAATACATTGCTCTTCTATGCGATTCTCATAAATTCATGCTTAGGTGTAAGTCTTCTTATGCCTTGACTGTTAGCTTTATTGTAAATATTCCAGTACACTATATTATACCTGTTTGCAGCTGTGACATTTTCAAACAAAATAGCTATTATTAGGGCTAATCCTTAACCTTCACTTGGCTTTGGCCTTTCGGGCAATTATTTGTTATGTGCCTAACGTTTATTAAACTAATAATTTACGTGGACACACATTGTCGTTAAAAACAATTTCATGTGCACAGCGCACACAAAAAGTCTGAGATTTATAAGCTGTCAGCAGTCTAGGGAAACCGTTCGACCCACCAAAACCGAGTCATAAACATATTGGGAGCGATAAAAAGGTCACCCCCTCCCTTCTTCCAGCCACCAAAGCCAAGTGACCGCTGTGCTCGATGCCCTGTTCTAAGCTGTAAGTAAACTTATTGAATGTCTTAAGTTTTTTACATCTTCTGCATCAGGCCCGTGCCCCGTCCTTGGTCCCGTTTGTACTGCCTTCAGCTTGTTTTCATTTCATTTTTATGACAACGTTTAGAAATTGTTGTAGATATTTTGGTGGAGCGGCTGCTGTTTGTCTTTGCTCTGGCTGCTTTTGGCCACATTTAGCGCGGCCCCCTCCGTATTGACATTTGATCTTTATTTGGGCATGGTCTGCGCCCCTATACGAGCACTCGTGTGTTGACTGTGTCGCTTTGTTTGTCTGCAGGCATCTTTTTATGACTCGAGTGTGTTTGCCTTTTGGCTTTGTGCCTGCCATAAAGAAAGCACAAAAAATGGCATACAACTCTAAGAAATCAAACAAATATGAGGTCATCTGTTATCAACTGCCTTAAGAAGCCTTTAAGCAAATACAGCTTGGGATTTCCTGCTTTTTCTCTGTTTCTGGTGACAATCAAATTTGTTCGATTTTCAAATCTGTATACATATATATAAGTATATTTTGTTTTTAGATACAGAGAATAGGTTTTTCTGTTAAAGCTCTTTCAAACCTTGCTTTTTCTTTGTAAAATTCTCTTGAAATGAAAGCATAGCTATTTTATTTCCCGGGTAGACATTTGAAGAAGTCCACATTTAAACAGTTTTTGAAATAGTTTGAAGCTTGAATGAAATAACTTACCTTGTGTCACAAATAAAGCTTTATCTGTATGCAAAACAAATTTTTATGCAAGCGTGTAGGATTTCACTTTCATTTCATACGAGCTTTTCGGCAACTTGTTCGCTTCAAAAGGTTAGCCATGCTTTGCGTTGGAAAACTAAATAGCTAACTAAAAAGCAAAAGTGCTCAGCAACCCAAACACACAGAAGACATCTTAATCAAATCAGAGCAGCTAAATGGCCAGAGATACCCTCATAAATATGTCAATTAATGGCACGCCCAGGCAAAGGCTGTGCTGGTCTCTTATCTGAATGAAGACATAAACGCCGTGATATCAATTTATGTCAACGTAAATGGGACTGATTGTGAGACTGGGGCCTGGTGCCTGTTTAATATATGCACAGCCACTTGACTGCCCGGGAACATGTGTCAGCGAATCTTAAGTGGAGCTTATGAAACTATTAAAAGGCACAGACAAGAACAGCACATGTCCCTGTCTAGTGTCCCTTACAGCGACAACAAAGCAAACAAACAAACAGACAAGAGTCGCCCACACATGCTGCTGGAGCGGGGGTAATTAGTTTACTACACGCTCGAGGCGTTTCCGATGCGAGGACGAGGACGAGGACGAGGACGAGGACGAGGACGAGGCTGCCCGCTGCCCGCACAGTTGTCCTTTGCCGTTATGAATAATTCAGTCTATGGGCAAAAACTTTGACCAGCTGGCTAAAGGTTGAGACAACCGCAAGAAGGCAGCCGCAAGTCGAAGAAGATGCGGCACGGATTTCATTTCTGCCAAGCAATAATCATCATTGTGGAGCTCTTAAACGCAGATTACTCATACGCACGGTTGCCGGCAAGCATTCATTATTTAGCTGCAAAGTCTGACAGCTCAATAAAAGGAATGTTGCTAATGTTAATTGCCTTTGTACCGCAGCGTAATTTGCATAATTTTCTTTAAACAATAAAAATCTAATTTGGCTGTCTCGCATTTGCCATGGCGCTTACGTATAATTTCTTGTTAAATTCATAATTGTTAATTTTGTTGTGGCCACTTTTGACTTTCTCTTTTCTTTGCCGCTCCGCTCTGGGCTTAACTTTAATTAAGAGACAAGTCTATTTTCTGGCGACAGTCTTTCAAGGGTTGTTCGCCATTGCCCGTAAGGGTGAAAAGATGACACCAGATTTTCTGTTACGGTCAGCAAGACGACAATTAACGAAAATAGCAAACGGGCTTAGTGAGAAATTTACTAAATATTATTTCGTTTTCGAATCACATGTGATGTTGGTCTGCCTGCGATAACTATAATGGACTTGTTTGTCGAGATCGTTTTGGAGCTAAACTTTCCTCACGCTTTCCAAACTAATTTGAATATAATTTGTTATGCTCTGAATCCACTGAATATGGGTAAAAAGAGTATAATGAAGTATATATATTCTTGATCAGCATCAATAGCCGTCAAGCTATATCCATCTGTCTGTCCGTCCGTCCATCCGTCCGTTCATCCGTCCGTCTGCACGTATGCATGTATGCGTCGAACTCAGAACCTAGAAGAGCTAGGAACTTGATATACAGATTGTAGGTTCTCCCCCAGTACGAGCCACCGATAATCGATAACTGGCCTCGATATAAATCGATATCGAAATCCTGGCTGAACATTTTATCAAGATCGGTTAAGAAACATAAAAGTTATTAGAGTAAACGTGTGGTAGTATTGTCAAGTCACATGGCTGCGAGTATATGTGTGAACACACACACACACAAAAAGCTACTATTTTTGTTAAGTTTTTAGGAATTATTCGTTACTTTTTTGGATTATTTAAAATTATTTATGTGGATAATATTTATGCTTTAAACATTCGAACTATATTATAGTTTATGTAGCATAGTTTAAATAAAACACCCAACTAGATTTATCTGGGAAATCTTTTGAGATAATGCTAATTAATAAGAATGATAATATAGTTTGTAAACCAACGAATGCTAGCTTTGGAATGCCAATATGATTAGGTACTGAACACCTTAAGTACTTAGCTCTTGAATAACGCCGTCCCTCTTCCCACTCCCTTTTTCACACAACACTTAAAATTAATGGTTAACTATTTGCACAACAGCTGTGCAACATTTGGTCATTCAGCTGCCAAATTTGACAACTCAAAAAAGGTAAGGCAAACCATTTCGCAAATCCACCTGGCCCCACAGCGAACATCGGCAATTGGAATGTTGGTAAACACAAACCTTTTGTAACTCACTCGCGACAGTTTCCAGTTTCCACAGTTGACAATGCGGAGTTCCATATCCATTGTCCTGCCGCAGGACTGTGCTGTGACATATGAGTCGAATATGTTGCAAATTCAATATTTGCCAACAATTTTGCAGCGTTTCTTGTCCTTTTTTTTTGGCAACGCTTTTCCTTATTTTTTTTGTACATGTCCAAAACGGCAGTTGTAACAAGCAAACAGAAAAACAATAACAACAACAACACAAAACGCTGTGCATGGAAAAAAATGTGTAAAGCAAATAAAAGTTAAAAGCATTTGATGCAACACACAAAGAAGATATGGAAGAAACAATACAGAAACAGACTGAACTTTATCTACTCTGATATGCTCTACATAAATCTGCTTAATTAAATACATTTTAGTTAGTTTGATAGGGACATGTGGAAGATTTGATTTTAATACCCTGAACCCTTTAAAAAGGGTCAAAAGGGTAACAGGTAGAAGGAAGCATCTCCGACCCCATAAAGTATATATATTCTTGATCAGCATCAATAGCCGAGTCGATCTAGCCATGTTCGTCTGTCTGTCCGTCTGTCCGTCCGTCCGTCTGTCCGTCCGTCCGTCTGTCCGTCCGTCTGTCCGTCCGTCTGTCCGTCTATCCGTCCGTCCGTATGTATGAACGCAAGGATCTCAGAACCTATAAGAGCTAGAGACATTTTAGATGTAGGTGCTCCTAGTGCCTGCGCAGATCGAGTTTGTTGTCCGATAATCGATAACCTACTCCGTTTCCAAGCAATCGATAAAAAACGATATCGACAATTTTGGTAAATAATAAGAGCTAGAGTCAGCAAACTTGATATGTAGCAATAAAACTATGTTTACAGAGATTTAATTTCATTTAATCTCATTCATAAAAAGAACTATTACTATTATTGCATTTAAGTCGAACTTTCAAGATACATTTTTATTTTCAGTATATGCAAGAGTGTTAACAAATCCGAGCAAAAAGCAAATGTAGCCAGGCATTTATGAAAGGTATTTCACCCATACTTTCGCACCGTTTGGTAAGCAAATGTGTTGCCTGCTTTTTGGGGGGCCGCATTTCCGGTCTCATTTGGCCGCAGGGCAACTCTGAAACTGACCGCCCAGGATGTTTGTGCGTCTGTCCTTCGCTCGCCTGTTAACGTGTGCTTTGTTTAACGAATCGTGCAAATGCGGGTGGAATCGGAACGATGAGCAGTTTATTTTGCACATTTTTGTGCATTTATTTGATTGCGTCGAGTATTTTATTTTTCAATAAACACGCATAAAGCGGATAAAAAAAAAAAAGTAGAAGTATGAAAGGAAACTGGCGCCGCTCATTAAATTTTGATTGTTTCTTGGTCATAAAAATCACAGCAAAAGTTTCGGCAATCACACAAGTCGCGACCAACTACAGCAACAACAAACAACAACAAATTATGTTGATGGCCACATAATAGCCAGGGCCAAGCCCCTGGCTAGAAGGCCCCCTCCCGCCCACGACCACGTCTAAACAGCAGAAAAACGGAATCGTGACTGGCTAAAATCGCTTCAGGCATTTGGCAAAAATGATGATAATTAGCCGAAAAACCGCCAGCCAGCCAGCCAGGCAGCGACAAAAAGTAAAAGTCAAATCAAAAACTAAACAAAAGTGCCGAGGAAATTGCCCAACTGAAGCGACGTCCCCCGCTTGGAGGCAGTGCCAGTCATGTCCCAATGTGAAAATTAACTTGTAAACGCTTACAGCCTGTGGGAGGTTGGGCGGAGGGGCGGCGGAAAGCTACCCAGCAACACCTACCGTGTCCAGGAGGCGTCTCCGGGGACGCTCGGCTAACGATTTACAATCAAGCGAAGCGCCAGCGTCAAAATAAAAACTTTTTGCATTTTATTTCGACTTTTGATATTTGCGCAGATTTCTTGCTCGCTACTTTCGAGTGCGATTAAATTTGTTTTAATGGTTTTTGTTCTCCGCCCGTCGTGGGTGGTGCGTGGTGGGTGGGGGGTGGGGGGCGTGAGCTCGACCGAGGTGTGGGTGCAACGCTTAAAGTTTGTTTTTTAATGGCCGCACTTTTGGTGGAGAGCTGCGGTTGCTGAGGTTTTCTAATTGCCGCCACGCAAACAAACCATTTAAGGGCGTTAAAGTCTTTGGGAATTCACGTGCAAAGGCTAAAAAGGATTTTGGCAAATCGAACGAATTTCTCATCAAAGTATTTTGGTTTATTTATCTTGCATTAAGTTACAAGTCGCTCAACTTGTTGAGATTAACTTATTAATAAATAACTTACCTTTTTGAAAAACTTTAAAGAATAACGATTATTGTTTGATGCGTGAGAATTTAATGATTATAGTTCATTTAAGTATATGTCATAAGCTGATAAAACAGATGAGATCCCTTCCTCAACCCTACACACATTGAGAAATCACCTGTTTTTCCGATATGTTTTCCACTCGTTTTGTAAATTGATTCCGCGAATCATCAACCTTGATCGTGTTCGATCCGATTCCGCTGCGAGCAACAGAGAAAATAAATTTGCCATCTGTTTCAGCTAAAGTCTGGAAATTCTGAGAATTTACTCTCCTATACCATACCCAGATCGTGTAAATCAATTCCAATTCGATAAGTTTCCCAGTAATATTGACAATTTCATTCTAAATTGTTAAGAATCTCAATTTTATAAGTAAAGCCCCCGCAAGCTATCTGGTGCGCCCTTTGGATAGAGACCTAGGCGTGGCCAAAGTTGGGACCTTATAAACATACCGGCTACGAATAATATCACGCGGCTTGGAAATCATCCCAATCGACTGGTAAGGCGTATCCTAAAGAGACGTAGAATTGGAGGAGTCTGAATGCGGAGGAGATTGCGCAGGTTTCACTCAATCGATTTCCCAGATCGGATTAAATAACCAATCTATTTTTGTGAATTTTATTATGTTAGATTTCGATTTTCATATAAGTTTAAATAAAGTTGTTCCCTTAATAACAGTAAAATTAAAGTTCAAATAAACAACTTTAGTATATATAGAAACTAGAATCTTTGTAACAAGGGTATAATTTAAGGGTATCTGCTAGTTGGTCACTCCCAACACGATCTTTCTATTATTTTTATGTTATTTAAATCTAACATTTGGCTGTGGCTTTTGCACAGACAATATAAAACGAGAATGTGTAGTTAAATAAGTTTGCTATCAACGCCGTCACACGCTGTCCAGTTTGGCCAGCTTAAGGACATCCCAGCACACCGAGCACCTTTGTCCCCGACCAGGGCTTAAAGGCGGGTTTCAGCTGCAGCCCCAGCTCAACCCCCAGCTGGACGCTGTCCAAGTAACTATAACATTTAAGCAGCTTTTCGCAAGTTGTGCGCCATTTGATAGCCATGGAGAGTGCTTGAAAATGAATTTTATATAAATGTATTTTCATATACACAAATGAAAGAATTTGCGCTAGAAAAAAGGGCAAGCATTTTATTTTTATGGCAGCCAACTAACAAGGTTCACGGACAGCTGACTAAATCATCTAAGGATTTGCGTTTATCACAAGCCAGCCAACAGTATCTGCCGCGCCTGTCGCTTGCCACCAACTCTAGGGGCACCTTTGGCGACAGGAAATTGAAAATTTCCACAGCAGCAGCGGTAACTGAGTGCGTGGCATGTGTGGCATGTCAGCGATTCCAGCGCAAGCGAACCCAAGGGCCAATAACATTTACGCTAATTTGATAATCTGCACACGCACAAGGGTTGTGCCGGGGCCAAAACATTTGCATAGCCAAGCACTTGGCCAGCTGGAGTGGCAGGAGAGCCCATAACAGACCCAACGCACCTAATTGGCTGCAATGGGACCCGAGGGAGTTCTCAATCTAGCTGACCAGACCGGGCCGGGCCGGGAGTGGACGCCCGGCTGCTGGACATGGCATCTCCCACTGCGAACTGTTTCCAATCCCTTTCACATTATCAGCGCGTTATCATCGCATTCTTTTTACTCTTGAGCGCGTCCGGCTTCTGGCTGGCAATTCTCTTGCGGTCAGCGAGTTTATTATTTCTGCTTTTATTTTATGCTGGCTTATCTGTTTTGTTAATGCTGCTCTTTTGTTGTTGTTATTTCTGTAGTTGTTCTCGTTGTTGTTGTTGTTGTTGTTGTTGTTGCGAAAGCTGTTTTTGCCACGCTGGCTCAAAAGCGTCTTCGTAATCGCTTTTACACGCTTGACTTCAACCCGAATTAGCTGCGGGTTTTTACATAATTCATTTGATCTTGTTGTTGTTGTGGGTCAGCCAAATAAATAAAATGTATCTAAATACAATTATTTACTTAACTTTATGTTTGCTTTGTGCTAAAATGTTCAGAAACTATTATCTTTACTTTAAATTTAAATATTGAAACTACAAATTTAACTTTTGAGATATGTGAGTCGAATGCCTGAACATAAGCCACACATTATTATAAATACTTGCAGAAGATACAAATTAATGTCATAGTTAGTTAATAGCATAGTATATATGTGATTATAATTAGCTGTTGTGCTCATATTTGATATCCGTCGTACGCATTTGTTCAGCACAAACGGATATTCATCCGCCCACTTGGCGTATGCGCAATCTGTTTCCCCTTCACATGCATATTTATAAGCTACTCATACGCCCCAGGGGCATGTGTTTGCTTGAGACGTCTCTCTCTCTCTCTCTGTCTCTCTTTCTCTTTATGTGTGTCTGTGATTTGGTGTCCTGGTGGGCGACAAGATTTATGCCTGTTTCTTTTTCTGGCATCGAGCATTTTAACGCCTGCAAATTTGCTAATTAATTAGTTTAAATGTGCACAGCGCCAAATGTGCGGAATATGGGATATGTCTGGAACAGAAAATTAAAGATTTTAAAATTTCAAAAAATTGCTCTGGAAATTACCCTGATCCTCTTGAAACTAGCGCAAAGGGGCATACAAAGATTGTGCAAATTTATGTAACAGATAGAAGGAGGAGACTGAAAAGATGGAGAATCGGAGTTTCTAACACAGCTTCATCTATCGTTCGCGCAGGACATTTTTGTTCAAAGTCATCGATACCTTTTCTCCCTTTCCTTGAAATCGATTAAAATCGAAGTTCTGTTTTATTGAGCATACCTTGAAGTCTAAGATCTATTGACACCATAATTGGTGTACACAGATCGAGAATATTTGACTTTTTGGATACCTGCTTCACCCAAAATTGAAAAGAAACCCTCATTTTGTATGCTAAATCTTGGGCTTTGCTCTATACGGAAATGTTTGCCCCCAAGATTGGGTTATAAATTTCCCATTTCCCATAGTAAGTGTGAAGGGTATCTCCCAGTCAGGCACGCCTGACTAGAGCACTTATGCTTTTTAAATTGATGCGTGAAGTATCCACAGATCGAGTATATTTGATGTTTTGGATACCTACCCCTGATCCCATAAATGCACTAAATTTCCGAAAGTGTACATGTATGTTTAGGGTGTATCATAGTCGGGCACACCCGACTCGAGTACTTATACTTGTTAAAATTGCCAAGCTGATACTAAAGTAAAAATCTGAACCACTTGTTTTAACCACAAAACCCAAACCGAAAGCCCAACACAGCGGGTTGTAATTAATGTGTTTATGAGTTGGCAACCCCAGAACCGTAGCGATAAAAAACGCTAGTGGAACGCGCGCGTTTTTACACGCATGTAATTTGTTGAACAGCAAAAAAACAAAATAAAATTACGTGCAGCCCTTTTTTGTTTGGGCCTTTTCACATACTTCTGGGGCAAATAAAAAATTAATTTAACGCATGTTTTTCATGTGGCGGGTCTTGCGTATATAATGAAATTGATTTAAGGCTATTAATGCGAGCACTCGGTAAATTCCGGGCTGGCGCTGCCTAAGTAAATGTTTGGCATTTCATAATGTTGCTTCAACCTTTAACGTCAATTTTATGCAAATTATGTTATTTCTGCTGCGGCTGCTGTAGATTTGTGGCCAAAGAAGTTAGGGGGCGTGGCTCCAGCCATCTAGCGACGGGGCGTCGCTGTAAACTTTTTTTTTTCAAGTGGGTCTGGGTGTTGTTATTGAAGTTTTTGGGCGTCTCGCTGCCTGCCGACTGCTCACTGCTCACTGCTCACTGCTCACTGCTGACTGCTGACTTATTCAATAAGCCAAGTTGAAGTATGCCCCATGGCTGGTAGCTGTGGTACTTGTTGTTGCTGCGGCTGCTTAAGTAAATACCGTGTGCCTCGTACGAGTGTATGCAAAAAGTGCAAATAATAATAATAAAGAGTACTTATTGTTTGATTTATGTGTCTGTGTGTGCACAATGTAACCGAAGGATGAGCAAATGTACCCAACTTTGGCTCAGAGTCTTGAACTGCTGAGCTATGCGAACCGGCCTCAATTTTGAGCAAGAGGCAAAAAAGCTTAATAAATGAAATAAGTGATTCCTTTATGTAATAAATATCTGATCTTAATTAACTGCATTTACTTTGTGGCGCCTGTCAAAAATGAAAGATCTAACACTAAACAGTTAAGCCCCAAATACCAATAAAAGTAAGATAGCTAAAGTCTATAAATTATACTAGTATGTTTTATAATAAGGAATTGCCTAATTTAAAAGCCAACATCAAACATTTTCATACATTTTTTTTGCAACTTCAAAATGCTTCATAATATTTGTAATATTTTATTTAAAATCAAAAAAACAAAACGTATATTTCGCCTTTCCTTACAATTCTCATAAAATCAAGTAGGTTCTAAAAGATGTCGTCCTTCGAATATAAGAATTGTGTTGGAACATAGTCTCACTCTAATTTACGCTCTTTCACTCAAAATATTTTTTTCGTTCTCTATATCTATCTAATAAAATATATTTTGCTTCTGCTGCATTTATTTTATTTTATTCACCAAATATATAAAAGATATATATCTATAAAACTTTGTATGAACTAATAGACGGACTTTAACTTACGCTCCTGTACTCAATCTCTCTCTCTCATCTCCCTGGCTCATAGCTATCTCTATCCCTCTCTATATTCATTTCTATCTTCATCTCTATCTTAATCTCTATCTCTATATCTTTCTCTCTCTCTCTCTCCTTCTCTCACTCTCCCTCTTTCTCTCTCTCTCTCTTTCTTTCTCAATCTATCTGATTTCCTTCCTATATATGTCAGTATATATATGTCAGTTGATCCTGAAACTTCAAAATCCGAATTATTTATTTACATACTGTGCTAGTCGACTGCTTAATTTCGGCTCACTGCACTTTTGTCTAGCTAAGGTGTTAGCTTACTCCCTCACCCCCTCTCTCCCACTTTCTTCCTGCCCTTCTCTACCTTTCTATCACAAGCTAAGCCCTCCCATCAGTTGCTACTGATAAAGTCACCTTTATTTGTCAGTCTTAGCCCAACTGGCTGTCATTTCTCGATGAGACGAGGGCACGTACCATCCACGCCCATTGGCATTGTCCAACCTAAACCCAAAGCGTTAAACCGCACACACCTATCATGATGTTGTTGCTGTTGTGCCGTCACCTCCAACACACTTACACACTCACACACCGTGGCCTGGCTGCAGTAACAGATCCAGGACAGCACGCGGCGGCTGGCGCTTGCTAAGTGAGCCATTTATCTTCGCAGGAACCTCAAGCGCGACACAACAACAGCCAACAACAATAACAACAATAGGATTTCCTACACGCGTCATCCAATCCAGGCAGACGCCATCAATGCCGTACTGAAAATAAAACGATTTATATGCCGCAATACCACGCAAAGCAAAAGCAACAACTACACGACATTTCAGCGCATTTCGTTTTCGGTTTCGCCTTATCCCAGGACACATCAATTGAACAGCCGCAACAACAGCAACAACAACGAGGGCAACATGAAGTAAATGAAACCCCCTGGAACAGAGAGAAAGAAAAAAAAAAGTAAAATCGAAGATTGCTATCTTTGACGGCTTGTTTTCCTGCCCCACAACCGACGCCGCCTACAGTGGGCGGGGCAGCCATTATGTATTGGCGTTGAAACAATTTGAACAGCCAACGCGGCGAGCGTCTCCGCCGTCGTCGGCAAAACAAATGAAAGGAAGTCGTTTAAAAGTACAAACGGACATTATTTATCGCTCAAACCATTTAGTCGCCGAAACTACCCGAAGAGCATAAAAAAGAAGCTGGCCAAAAGCGTCCCAAGTAGCCCCCCCCAATTCTGCCCCCAACCGCCGCACACGCACCCAGGCCAATTGTTGTTGCTGTGTGTCTACTTAGTTGTAATAAATGGAAAACGTTGGGTCCAACAACTGCCCCACAATACGCTGCATTTAATTTTGGACCAGCAATTGGATTTTAGCCGCAGCTACTAAGACAGGGATGGAACCAGCGCGAGCAAGTGAGAGATGTGATAGAAGGGGGCGGACTCCGGCGGACCAAAATCGATTGATTTCTGCTTGCTTAAGCAGTTTTCGATAGATCCGGATTGTTATCCGGAGCAGCAAGTAATTTACAGTTGGCTCTTCGGCAATCGGAATAAGCATTTGCGGTGCCGAAATTGAAATGAGCTTTGCTTAGTTATTTGCGTTTAGACATTAAGCAATTGTGGGAGAGAAGTATAATTGACAAACCTATTTCAATAAGTGAACATACTTTTGGAACTAGATATGGATAAGCAATAGATATCAAATTCATGAACTAAAAGCTATTTTGTACGAGAAATCCTAGCACAACCACGACAAATAAAAACAAGTAAGATACCCTGAACCCTTTTATTCCATCACCAAATGCAGCGCGCGCTTATAGATAGAGAGTAGCGGGGAGGTGGCGATAGGTATAAAATGAAAGATACATGATATATATATACTTTTCTAGAAGCTACATGTCAAGTTTGGTGACTCTAGCTCTTATTATTTACCAAAATTGCTTAAAAAACGGGATTTCGATATACATTTTTATCGATTACTTTGAAACGGAGTAAGTTATCGATTATCGAAAAGAAACTCGATCTGCGCAGGCACTAGGAGCACCTACATCTAAAAGTCTTTCAAGTCTCTAGCTCTTATAGGTTCTGAGGTCCTTGCGTTCATACATACGGACGGACGGCCGGACGGACGGACGGACATGGCTAGATCGACTCGGCTATTGATGCTGATCAAGAATATATATACTTTACGGGGTCGGAGATGCTTCCTTCTGCCTGTTACATACATTTGCGTTATGCACAAATACAATATACCCTTTTTACCTATTTTCAATGGGTTCAGGGTATAATTAGTTAACATAAAATTAACAAATTATTTGTTTTAACATCACACACAATTTTGTTATTCGCAGTAAAATATTTCGTTACCCTTTTTTTCAAGCAAGAACCAATATTAGCATATATACGCACCTTGCACTTTCCCTTGCATTTGTCGCTGTTGCTCCCCCCTTTTACCACACGCTATACTCATTACCCCAATGTGTTGGGGGAAACCGCATGGTAAGCCCATTCCCGGCAGACAGGCATCCGCATCTGGCCATTGTAGACGCGAACACACAAACCTCGGGCGTCTTATCGCCTTAAACCACTTTAGTGTCAGCCATGATGACAGCGGTCGGTCCAGCGGACTAACTGTGAACATTGTCGCCTTTTTTCAGCCGACATCGTCCTGAATCCTGTTGTTGTTGTTGCTATTGTTGTTGTTGTTGTTCGTGTGGGCTGACCATTTAACGGAGTGGCTGTCGCAGTCGTACCACGTTGTCTGTTAACATGCCCAGTGGTCTTGTCGACACTGCGATAAAAAAAAAACACAGGCACACCCACACACACACACACACACTCTCGGAATTTAGGTTTTTGGCCATAATGAGGGTGATTTTCGTATTTGTGGTAGATTTGTCCACTTAGCAGCATGACCACGGCGAGGACTTGCTTTTTGATGCTCTTGCAATTTGCCGGCCTCTGGACGTTAAGGCAAATCATTTGTACATTTTCACAGTGGATTAGCGTAGGCCTGTTAGCTGGTCCTGGCTGCTCCTGGCTGCTCCTCCTGGCTGATAATGTTAATAATTTGTAATGCCTGCATATATATATATATTTGTTTTTCTTTTTCTATTTTTGCCTATTTTGCGGCTAAGGCCATCATCATGATATATCTTCATGTGTATTCGCCAGCATGCATGACCATGATTTGCGCTAATGAGCGAGTTACAAATTTCCATTGTTCCAACGCGCACGAAATGTCCAGGCAAATGTTGCGGGCGTTTTGGGTTTTAATTGGCATTTCTGCTGAGGCGGCGTCAACTTTTTTAATAAAAAAAACCAAAAAGAAACAGACAGGAATTTCCATTTCGTGTGCATGCAAATGAAAGCCCAAATTCGGGACTGTTTCACTCCATTCAAATCCAGTTGATTTTCATTACCAGCAGCGGGCGGACTCAAGTGCGGGTCCGCCAAGTGGTGAAATGTGTACACTATTGTCTACGGATTTTCAATATTATTTGCTGCGGTCTCCTGGTCCCGCAGACACCCTCCCCCCCGCCCCGCACCAACAGACACGAAACAGCAAGGAGCTGAACCTGAATCTGAATCTGAACCTGACGCAGCGCTGTCTTGGGTTCATTGTGCGACTGTCGAGGATGTTCATTGTAACCGATTTCAATTGGGCATTTTATTTTATATTTGAATTTTAAAATTCCTTCCGCACCGGCGACAGCAGGCGACAGGAAAATGGACAATTTGTGTTTGCGGCAATTGATTGCCAAATATTGTCCGGCCAAATGGCCAAGGCGAAAGGTTGACTGATTAATGCGCAGCGACAGCAAGTCACAAAAATATTTCTTTCAATTTATTATTGGAGCTCGTCGAATTAAAACTAAAAAAAGTGCTTTTTGTTTACTTCAATACAGTTCAAAGGGAGAAGATAATATAAATTAAAATAAAATCGTGGTATTAAGACGAAATTTTATGTATACATTAATTACAAGTTTTGAATCAGCGCATGTTAAGTTCCTGACAACTTTTGCCACGCAGATGTAGCTTGAACAAAAAGAAGAAAAATGTTTGTGAAATGTACAGAGTGTCATCAATAGTTGAACTCGCCTAGGATAACATATATTATATTATATAAAATCCATCTTTTTGCCAACACTCAGATTTGAAATAACTCAGAGATTATTAGACTGCTCGATCACAGTCCTATAACAGCTTTAAATAGGCTATCCGCCATTTTTATAAAGAGATACCGATTCTCAGGATTTCCAGTAAAATCGATCTTTAGAACAGCTCGTCTTTGTTCTAAATTTGAATGCTTTTGCTCTAAAACTATCGCAGATATTGATAAAAGAGTCTATATTCCAAGACTCAAGTATCTAAATTTAAAATTCTTTAGCGGACTACCGATAGAAGGCCGAAGACTATTTTAAAAGACGAATATAATCTTTTCGCTTTGTTAACAAGTGAAAAGATAAAATATTTTATTTTAAGATAACACGGAAGTATGCATTTGCTTAATAAAAGTAACTATGCTTTTGCTAGTTCAAATAATGTTTGGAGCTAACTTTGCACTTAGCTGCTGGCAAGTTGACATGAATGACAACTCATCCATGGCCATATGCACCATTTAAGCGCCTTTAAGTCGACTATAAAAAAAGTTGGGCAATTCGTAAGTCGCATGCAAATTACAAGCAATAAAACGAGGCACGTCGATGCTCAGGCAAACTTTGGAGGCTAAGAGCCAGAGATACTCACACAGAATGCGACGCCCCCAAGCCAAAGCGATTATTCTTTATTGTTTAGACAACGATGGCAAAAACAACAGCAACAACAACAACAACAATAACGACAACAACAACAACAACAACAATAACATGAAACAGCCGCTTGTAGCAATTCTCACATCATACGATTGGCATTGAGATTGCGTTTAGGTATTGGAAATTCCCAAGGCTGTCATATGTAAGCACAGCTAGACAGGCACATGGTAGGAGACACACGAACTCGCACACGCACACGCACACACACACACACACACACACATGCTGGGAATATGTAAATTTGTCACCGAGCAAACAAAAAAAGGAGTGAAATAATCATAAAAATGTCAAGTCAGACAACGAGAGCAGCTCCCTGCTCGAAACAAAATCCTGAATTGAATTTTTATCTATTGTATAGGCAATAAAGACACATTGTCAGCGCCTGTATAAAATTATTATTATTTACTTTTGGGCGACTGTGGCAAAAAGTTAAAAAAGAAAAAGAAGATGGGCTCAACCGGGATTTGAACCCGGGACCTCTCGCACCCAAAGCGAGAATCATACCCCTAGACCATTGAGCCGCACATGATCAAGGCAAGTTT
The DNA here is from genome assembly GCA_035045725.1 of Drosophila ezoana. NCBI lineage: Eukaryota > Metazoa > Arthropoda > Insecta > Diptera > Drosophilidae > Drosophila > Drosophila ezoana. Next base: position 7,730,816 of record JAWNOU010000036.1, read on the forward strand.
TAAACTAATTTTATATTTTTAACTGCTGCAACCAACTTGTAGATACATCTGGCATGCATAATTTATTTAAGATATCAACATTTCAATTACGAATATACATATACAACTCCAGCCGGTTTATTTATATTGTTTCTTTTGTCTTGCTCGTTTTTAGCTCGCCTCTGTTCTCAAAATTTGTTTTTGGTTTTTGTTTTTATTAATCGTAGGTTTTAATATATTTTACCCTTATCATTTGGCCGTTGATTTATTGACTTTTAAATGGTGCAGTTTCTCAACACGCAGCTGACTCATCAAATTTGTTTTGTCTTCTCCTTTTTGGGCATGCTTTTAATTTAATTTGAAAAGTTTTGCCTGCCCATTTGGCGCATTAAACCCTTTGACCTCCGCTGTGCAAAAAAAAAAGGCAAAAGATGTCTCATAAATAATTATGATAACTGTCAGAATTTTGTGCTGTGCTTTTGGCACGCTACAAATTGCCACGCCCTCGAAATTGACCATTTTTGCGCGAAAATGCAATTAAATGGTTTTCACTTTTAAGCCAACCGAAGAAAGAATCTTAAACTAAAGCTGGTAAGTTAACTAATGCTGCCTAGTCGAGCTGAAAAACTAAATTGTTTTATGAAATTTGCAGATAGCTAACATGCAAAGTAAACTCCATGCCATGGAAATGTTCCGATCGTAATAGTTTTTTTTTTGTTTGTTAAATTGTTGAAGATGTGCACAATAACACAAATTAAATTAAGTTATATTTATTATATTTTGAATTATTATCATTATATAATTTTCATATTATTAGAAAGAATACCCTTTATATATTAAAAATTTGGAATTTTATCAAAATCATTTTTGATTTTATTGACTACCTACCTTTTATATTAACTGGGTTTTTAAAATGAATTACCAATCAATCAAATAGAATAGTCTTCTTCCAAAAAAACGCTTTGGGAAATGGAGGAAATGATCGTTTTTCGTGGCTTTCTCACCTGCAAATCTCAAAATGTACACCTTGTAATAGAGAGTAATAGAGTATTAAAATTATGAATTTCAGTTCCATTTAAACATTTCAATTCTTAGAACACCAAAAGCGAGGTAACAAAATGCACGCTTAAAAATATTTGATAAATAATAAATAAAGTTGACTTAAAAATGACGTTGAATATGTTTTGACAACAGCTTAATAACATTTAAACAAACTAAGCTGGCCCTAATCTTATTGATAATTCTTGGCCCTAAATATACCTAAATAAACCTAATCTGTTTAAATTTTTCATAAATTTTTTGTAATATTAATATTTCACGCTCACAAGCAAAATAGTGTTTAAAAAAGTTTAATATTTATCTTTGCTTTTTTAAAGCCTTTGCAGCTTGTGTTTCGTTGGCCTTTTATTTTGTATTGTTGCCAGCTCAAGTTTTGTGTCGTTATAAATCACAAAACTGAATCCGAGGAAGATTTATGAGCTGCTAAATATGCTTGCAAAACAATGAGGGAGGATTTGAACTGGCCGCTTGCGAACTCGATGGCAAAGTTTAGTCCAACTTTGTGCACATATCAAATTTTAAAATGCAATTATCATATATATTTTATATGTATGTATAGATGGATCTACGTATGTATTATATACAGCATGTGACGCCTTTAAATGCGAATGTATCTTTGTCGCTGTTGATTTTCACTTTCGCAGATAAACAAAACAAGGTCCTAAATAAACACAGAACGGTCAAAACAAGGAGAAAAAGTTTATGGACAAAGCCCTGACAGACAAAAAACAAAATTTGTTTTTTAATTGAAAATTAGCAGCAACAAAAAATGTATTGGCAAATACAAATGGAATAGAATAAGTTTCTCTACTTTCGAGATGGAAGACTACAGTGAGCTATGTATGTTTGTGTATGCCATTTACATACTGTTACCGTATATAACTTGTGTGCACCTCGAGTCAAAGATTATGAAAATTATTCCAATTAATGCACAAGCACTTTTTTTTTCCGCCAAGTTCTCGGGTCGCACTTAAAGGCCATTAACCATTAAAAAAAACACAAGCAACTTTTACACTTTGCGTGCCAAAGGCAACAAAAGCCAACTACAACAACAAACTAACCGAAATGGCAACCAACATAACAACGGCAACAACAATAACAACAATAACAACAACAGTAAATAGAGTTTTCTTTATTTATTTTTTCAACAACTTTTTACCTTTTTCCAACTCATTTTCAAGTGCCTCGCTGAGCGCCACTTAGTTTGTTGTTGCTACTGTTTTCGCTGTGTTCTGGGAAAAGCCATTAGAAAAAGGCTGCTTGAGTGTTAAATGGGCTTGGGTCTTGGGTGCTTGGATGCTTGGATGCTTGGATGGGGCTAGCATTGTTTTTGTTCGGCTAAGTCAACAAGTTCGAGGGTTAATGAAAGTTGGTCGATCACTCAAGCTTCCATATACTTGTGGTACAGCTTTTCTAGATACCTAATAGGCACAAGAAGGCGCAGTTATACTCTCGATTTACACGCTAGTTGAATTAAGAAGAAAATAAGGAAAATTGAATACCCTTGTAGACATTTGGCTTACAATTTTGCCAATATGCGGGAATAGTGAAGCTCGTAAAGGCTGAGCTTAATGAAATTATCTTGGAGAACAGAATATATATCGCGATACAAGAAACTTACTCACTACTTACTACTTTTCAACCGATCGTTCCTCCTTGTTATCGTGGTTCGAACCGGCTGTTTCCGACATAATATGGAGTCGGAGACATATTCTTCAGTGTGTTATACATTTTATAAACAAATTGTTACACTCTTTACAAGGGTATAAAAAAGTAATTTGCCATACGAAGTAATTTCGTTGAACTTTTAGGGCAAGTCGAATAGCATAAAAATCGATTCAGGTGGAACCCAAACATATCTATTTGTCAATGATGTTTACATAATAATACATACTCCAAAACTTTTCTTAGATTTAGAGGCTTTTTAAGACTTTTAAAGGAAGAAAGAAGTTTTATAGAAAGAAGTTCAAAATAAAAGTGAAACAGGAAATTCGCACGCAATTAAGAATTCATGACAATTTCGTATGACTTCTTATCATTTATATATTTTATTCTGGGACATTCACTCAAAATGAGGTGTATTACCCATACTAAATATGTTCTCATTGGCAGTACATCGAACATAAAATGTTCTATAAGCGGAATCGGAAATTAATTTAAAATTTAATCATAGCGTTGAATTTCTCTCGTTTTTGTTGCTTTAATGCCTCGTGCTTCTTGCGTTCGGCATTCTTGATCAGAATCTCGTGAAATTTGCGGCGTGTGGCTAAGGGAACGCCCGTGTTGCGTAGATCTAACTCTTCGAGCATTTTGTTACAGTTTATGATCTTCAGCAAATGCTTGCCAAAATCCTGTCAAAGGAAAATATTGGCATTTAAGAATTTATCGCCAGTGTGCGCAACTCACCTCGCCCAGATAATTGTTAGATAGATCAATGCAAAGCAATGTCTTCTGCTGGCAAATCAGTATCATGAACAACTTGGTAATGCTTTCGGTGGTGAAACAGCTGCCCATGTCCAGTTGCCTGATGGGCATCAGCTGCAGCGTGTTAAAGATGGCAGCGGCGCCATCGCTTTGTATGGGATTCAGGCGTAACACGAGACGCTGGAGGGGCACATGGGTTAATGTTCGGCTGAGCGTGTAGGCGCCCTCCTCCGCTGCTTGGAGAGGGGTGGAGGTTAAGCGTTAGCAAAGAAATTGAATATATCGAAGTGTCTACATACTAATTTTATTGTTGGTCAGGTCGAGGACAGTCAGAGTGGCAAAGGATTCCTTGCTACAGGTTTCAAGGAAACAGCGTATGCCCGCATCGCCAACGGCACAGTGCAGCAAGGAAAGCTCCTTCAGGTGATGACAGCCCTTGTCCAGGCTATGTGCCAGAAAGCGCAGCTGATACGACAACAACTTCGTATTGTGTAGGCTAAAAAAACGACTTGTTACTCGAATACAAGAGATTTGTGGCCTTACCTAAACTTGCGCAGCTCGTAGCATTGGCTAAGTCCCTTGGCCAGCAGCAGTATGTCACGGGCCGTCAGTTGATTGCAGCCTATTTGGTAATTGATGCCCGCTGTCTTCGTGCTGTAGCTCAGCCGCAGTCGGCGTAAGTCCGGCAGATTGCTCAGCAGGTAATCAAGCGGAATGTGATCTGTTGTGGATGGGTTGACACATTATGCCATTGTTGAATTTAATGACAACGTTTGCAATCCTTCAAGTTTTTTAAATTGCACTCCTCAAAATTAAGTGATGCATGAGCTCAGGTCGAATAATGTTCAATAGAAATTAAATTAAAAAATTTGTATAAAACTTGAGGTCGTAAAGTTAAATCTTACTACCTTGATAACTCGTTTTCACCCAGAGGAGTGGATTAACTAAAGGTGAGTTTTTGAACAAAAATGTAACTCTCAACCTGCAATTTGACTTTTCGAAAGAGCGAGATACGTCTTTAATAAATTTAATACCTATACGCCCTTGAAGATGAGATTGATCGTTGGAATCTGGAACTTACTGCTAAGTTAGCAGTTAGCAGTGCTAACCAATTGTAGACCTCATTCATTCTTAAAAGAGCACTTATCTTTGGGCTTGAAACCGACAAAATAGTAAGCAAAACAGTTGTTCACGATAGTTTTTTGCTATTTTTCCACTATTTTTCCACTCTTGCGGGTGGAATTTCCGGAGTCCGACCGACTCTAAAGCAAAATAACTGTATAAAGTAGCTTTCCGCGCTTTTTCCAAGCGTGCGAGTGGAATGGCCGAAAACATCGTCTCTCTGCATCTTCACCACATCAGAAAACTATAGTTAAGAATTCAGCCCTAACTTTTTGGGCTGTGCATTGATCCACAATCAGTCAGTCAGTCAGTCAGTTAGTCAGTCAGTTTTATATACAGAGATTAGGGTATACAATCTCCATTGTGTCAACGGGCACTCACCATTGCTCTCGCTGCTTGGCGGTGGGGGCTGTAGCAGATTTATCTCGAGTTGATTTATGTATGCCGCACAGATGTCCAAGGCGGCCTGCACATTGCCATCCTGCTCGTAGTCGCCGGTTTGCATATTTTCAATAAACTCCTGCACATGTCGCTCCATGTAAATGTTAATCCAGCGCCGTTCCCTGCCGCGCGCCTGCATTGGCGCCATGCGCCAGCGCAGCTCATAGCAGCGCCGCCAGAAGTAATCGTCACGGATGTGGGAGCTGAGCAACTGCAGCGGCAGCTGCGTATCCAGCTGGCTGAGTATATAGTTACGGTCCTGGCGTCGTCGCAGCTGACGGTAAAGCGGCAGCTCTGGGAACAGACAGTCAGACAGTTGTCATCTTGGGTCTTGTGGACTACCCTTACCGTTCCAATTGCCGACGATGGCATCGAGCACAAGATGTCGCAGACTTTTCGCTTGATTTGCTTGGCCTTCGTCGGTCTCGGGCTGGAATTGGTCCAATGATTTACTATTGACTTGGGGCAGCTTGACATCCTTGGGATTGAAATAGGCCTTGAAGGTGTCAATAGAGACGGTGCTGGGGAATTCGCAATACGTAAAATCCATCTAAGGAGTTGTCTGCTCCACAAACAATAAACATTAAACAACATTTGTTACGAATAATTACATAGCTATGGTTACTTATGGAGACAGCAAATTGTTGCCCGGGCAACTTCTTGTTTGTTTTTAGTCTATTGTTGGTAAGCGCTTAAAATATCTGTTGGAAAGCCCGAAAAATACCTTATATGAACTACCATTTAGCAACAGTCCCCGATTGCAAACGAATCGCAATTAAGTGCGGGTTCTTAAAAGAATCTTATCAAGCTCATATTATATTATATTATATATACTGCCAAGTTTCGACGGATGGTTCCTATGGCAGACATACGATATAGTTATCCAATCCGGTCGGTTCCAACATACGTAGTGCTTGCGACAGAAAGACCTGCCTATGCAAAGTAACATTATGCTATTTTTAAAACTATGACTAGTTATATATACTTTACGGGGTCGGAGATGACTTCTGCTATGCGTTACATATTTTATGACACAATAACAATATATGAAATGCCTAAATACCAAATTCGAGACAAAATTGCAAGCTTTCAAATGGAGAGAGTTAAGTCGTGTAAAGTCCTCTTCTAGATCCTACTTATCTATTGCAGGCAGTAAATATGTCAAGTAAATGGTTTTCAACTTAATTAAATCCGGTTGAAAGATCGAGCACGGCTGGAAATCAAGTCAATGGAACGCTTCTGTCTTGGAAAAACTTGTGGTTAAACACAGAGCACGCGTTGCTGCGAGGACTCGGGCTATCAGTCAGAAATGATGCAAACTCGTATAAATTGTCTCAGCATTTTATTTTATTTCGCATATCATAAACGAATTGTGCATGTGATAATTTCATTGATGGGGGGTATACTAAATCCACCTCATACCATGTCCTAGGCTTGAGCATACCCCAAAAAAATCATATCTGGAAAAAATAGTATGTTAAGATCAATTTCAACGTATATGTTCACGAAAAAACAACCTGATGCACCGGGTACTTGGGCAATAAAGATTCCATGCGCTGATGTCGCATCAACATGCACTCCTGAAAATCCCTAAACTTTGAATAATCTTTTGTGTGGCATTGCTCTGCGTTTCCCTTTTTAAAAATGCTCCTTCGTAGATCCATCAGAATGGCCCTGTTTCTGTGCGGATTATAATATCTGTGGATCCTTATCCAGTCCTTCACCTTAGGCAAATTATAGATTGTAGACTTTGCAATGCAAACACTTTCCAATGGCTTGCTGTTTTTAAATAAAAAGGGAAAACTATTAGAATGACTCCAATGAAAATAATAACAATTATTTGTATAGATGGGCCAAAAAGTTGCTCATTGAAGGCAATATAATAGGTATAACACCCCAACGGGTGTCAGGTCGTGATGATCATAAAAATGTATTCACTTGATTCATAGCAAGTTAATTGGTCACAAAATCAAATAGTACCTACTCGTATGGCTGATAGTTTACGTATGGGAATTTATCCACGATAATCCGGGGGATGGTAACGACCGACTTGATGTTAAAGCGCGTATCCTCCCACACTTTTCCATAAGTGACACCCCATGGATTGTAGACCCAATTGCCCATGCCATCGGTTTTGAATTTGGGCACCGATACAGTCCATTCTACGACAGTGTTTGCACTATCCCCTGCCTTACCCCCTCCTCCACTCCCTCCGTCACTACCGCTGCCTGCTCCATCTTTATTTGCAGCCCCACTCTCATCACCGCCATCCCCAGCCCGGGGTCGCACCAAATCTTCGATTAATTTGGTCAGTTTAGTCGGGCTTGAGTTATGTTTCTGAAACAATCGTACGTTACGCTTGTCTTCTGCGACCTCATGATCGTCTAAATCATATGTATTGGGGTCGTATTGCTTTGTGTTATTTGCAGGGTTTTTTAATGGATTGGCGTCAACAATACCGAAAAGACTTATCTGAAATCTGAGAGGTAATTGAAGGGTAAATTATGCTTAAGTAAGCTACTTACATATACTAGACAGCCGAAGGCAAAACTTGTAAATAAATTTAGCTCCATGTTTCTACCAAGCCCTGTTGTTGCTTATAGTTCTGAACAAACGTAAATACAGTTTATTATACGAGTAACTGAAGTAAAAGCCGCAGTAAACTAGATAGAAACAATAATGGTACTGAGTATGACTATAATCAACATTTGACTCTGGAGAATCTGTCAAACGCGAAACTTTTTCAAAATGAACAAAACTCATTTGGAAACGTCATCTGAAAAGCTACTTTGTATTTAAGTGTGATGCACAAACTTTCATTCACTTTACTAACGATGTAAAAAGAGTCAAAGAAAGGTGCTATAGTCGAGAGATTTTGAATCTTTAATATTACATTTTGTGAAATACTTTTATCTGGATACGTGTATTCTGTATGCTGGGGCAATTGGCATATATTTGCTATGTATACTTAATACTTGATAAGTATGTGGTTCCTGGCTGCCATAGGAGAACCCAAATTGTAAATATAAAGTCTCTGGCTCTAATGATCACGACGAACGTTGCCATCGTTTAGATGTCTTGGCAGCTGATGCTGATCAGAAATATATTTGCTTTACATAAAGAAGTCGCGGAATGATTTGTCCTAAACACGCTATAAAAAAGAAACAATTCAATACATACAACAGTTCCCGACCCAACAAAATCCGCCTTGTCAACCAGACAATGTCTGGGCGCATATTCGAAATGTGGCCAAGCGCAACGTTAAGTGCCATAAAAATAATTCAAAATAAATTGCTTTGCATAAAAATTGGTGCTCAGTGTGGGTAAAGGCAAGAAACGAAACTGTTTTATAAGGTAGGTTTAAGGTATAATTTGGTCATAATAATGCGCATCATGAAAATTTAACTCACACACACACACACACACACACAAATACATACTTGGGTTCGCATAGACAAGCTGGGTTATTAATTTTGGCGTCGGATTTTTGCAGGGCCATCGTCGCAAGACATAAATAACGCGTTTTATACGAAATACTTTGCATATTTTCAGGCGCCGCACAACTAAGCCATAAAAATTACAAGAATCTTAGACGGCAAAGTCAAGAAGCTCCGTCATGTCAGCTGCGGATTCGGGGCTAAGTCTCAGGTAGATTTTGCGGTGTGAATGGCCACAATAAAAGCGCCCAAGTCAATATTATTGGCTAACTAAGGCCAGCTGGGGGCGAAAGTGGCCCCAATGATTTCGCAGAATAAGCGCCCTGTAATGACATGTAATTATGGTCATAATCGGCTTGTCACTTGGCCCTAAAACGGTTTTGATATGCAAATGTGAAGCTTCAAGATAAACAGGTTTTACTTTACAAGCTGAGAGGTAGGATAAATGTATAAAATACGTTAATCGGTCTGTACACAGTTTTTCTCTATCCGAAATGAGATATCCGCGCCACATATAATTTCAATGGAGTATAGCCAGGCCCAAAATATATCGTCTATAGGAAAATAACACTGACTTCAGCTGAGTATGAGATTGTCAGTTATATATTTGGGAATACGTCTATGAGAAAGATGTCACTAAATTTGCCAAATTAGAGAAAACTCAGTTAATGCTGAACCGAAAAAAATTCATTTTTAACAAACTAATAATACCTACAGATTGTTTTGATTTGTTAAGCTAACGCAAAGCTCCATATTTATTTCTCGAAAATTTTATAATTTTTCTTCTATTTCAACACAATACACATTTCATTTAATTGTAAATATTAATAATTGTGTATTGATTTCAGAATTGCTAAAATCTATATTGCATATTCAGGCCGCCTCCAAAATCGGACTTGCCTCTGAATGGTCCGCTGAGGTGTCGTGTAGCATTTGCTGTGGCATCCAAATTGAAATTGCCGCTGGGCGAGGTAATAAGATTGGCTCTGCCGGTGGCATTCATGGTCGTCATATTGAACTGCGGCACATGATTGACCCCCAAAGCCGCCGAGTGTCCGCCGGCGGTTTGCATGTTCAGACCGCCACCAAATTGATCGTGAGTGCGATTGTGAGTGTGGTACCCGGTTGCATTCAGCGCTGCCTGGTTATTCTGGAGAAGATTCGCTTGTGCGGCGACCGTTGTGCTACTGCCTAAGCCTTGTGTGTGTCCATGCTGCACTGATAGGCCGTGTCCATTGCTAGCAATCGATTGAGCAACATGTTAGTGCTGTTAGTGAGAGAGTCTCTTGTGGCACTTACGCATTAACTGCTCCATACAGGCCTTTTGTGACTGGTCCTGCGCTGCTGTTGGTCGTGGCAAAGACTCCGGCACGTGCGTTGACTAGTTCATCTCCGGTCATTACTCCACATCTTACAGAGGCTGCTCCCGTTTTCGGATCTCCGCTTGTCTGACACTCCATTTTATAAATATTAATTAACTTGGCAGTTGTTGAAGCTGACGCGGTGATGAATACTCTGACGGCTTCTAGGGCGGCACAGAGCTCTTTATACATGTGCAGACAGAGGCAAAATATATGCAGATAAACATATAAGGCACAGACCACAATTTCGCGGTGCATTCCCGCACACAATCTTTACTCGCTTTGACTAATACAAATTCACATCTATACACATATATATGGATAAATATCCATAAATATATATGTGCTTCCCCCCACATACGAATCAGTCTTCGTACATTTATTTAAATAAACTGTGCGCATGGATTCCCCTAAGAATATGTGAAATATACGATGTAAGTTTTATGACACTATATTACATTCTTTTAGATGGAATCACAATCCTTATACTCAAAGTGTATTTCAAAAGTCATGAAGCTTGTCATAACTCAAAATAAGCACTTATTAGTCTTAATACTAATGAAATTCTGCATAAATGTTTCATATATAAAACAATCTTAAAAAATTCGTACAGTATGTTGTTTTCTATTCTTTATTTGATAATATCAAATAATAACAAAATTATAAGCATCATAAAATATGTATGTATATGTGAGCATCATTAAATTGTACAGCAATTCCATACATATTTGTTTATTTTTGTACACTTGCGTTATCATCTAAAATGAATACTACTGTGAAATTATTATCTTTCTATTTTAATCTTTTTTTTCACTTCTTGTGAATCACATATTTACTTAATTTTAAACTTTTATACAATTCTAACTGTTTGGTCAAAGCTTTTAAAGATGGCGCCGTGGCTTAGTTGGTTAAAGCGCCTGTCTAGTAAACAGGAGATCGTGAGTTCGAATCTCGCCGGGGCCTTCGCGTGTGAAACGTGTTGTTTAGCAATTTTATTGCTGCGAGAATAAGTAAAACAAGCTTTTTCTTCTACTCTGCTATATTATTAATTGAACTATTAATGTTGAGCATTTAATATTTTAAGTTTTTCCGATTCCGATTTTTAAATAAATATATGTATATATTTATAGTTATCTACAATTTGCAAAAATAAATATTTAGTAGTTTTTGCGAAGCAGACAACTGGCGCCGTGGCTTAGTTGGTTAAAGCGCCTGTCTAGTAAACAGGAGATCGTGAGTTCGAATCTCGCCGGGGCCTTGACAGCACTGATTATTGATTGCTGTACATATTTATTTTTTATTCCTTATAAAACTAAAAAAAGCTGATGAGGTGTTTATTTTGTTCCTATATAAAATATTCTAGAGCTTATTAAATTGCATGTACATGGTTGAAGGAATGCATATTTTTTTATCAAATATCTGACACACATGAGCCTTATAGATTTTGCACTTCCCGTACCGTTCCCAGCTGAGCCAGATCAAGATACAAAAATTTGCAACGTTCTTGTGTTGCTTTTGTGCGTCTGCATTGATGACAGCTGACAAAGTTTGCGTGCTGCAAACAGCGGCCTCGACTTCCCCTTTATGAGGAACAACATGCATGTCAGCCCACCCACGACACAATACACATTATCCTGCCAGCAGCTGCCACCTGTTGTCCTTGCAGGCGACACTGCATAACGGAAGCCAGAGACACTGCACGACGGATATGTTCGACAGCATGTTGCGTGACTGTCGACTGTCGTTTGGCCAGTTGGCGGTTTCTGTTGGCTTGGGGTTGGGCGGCTGGGGACCATTTGCTTTCGCAAATGTATCTCATGTCGTCGCCGACGGGCTTTCAATTATTTCTCTGGGGGGGTTGGCTGCAATTAGCCAGAAGCAACATTATTTGTGTCGATTTATTTGCAGTCGTTGGCTTATCTTTACTTTTTATACCCAAACGCACAAGACTGATAATTTCAGTTGGGGGGCTTACATACACAATATCAGCACAATGGTTAAAATAATAAATATGTGCATCACAACTTGTGACAATTGCCAACCAAGTTGTATGTAACATATAATATGTGCATACACATTGTTTTTATCATTTTTATGGATATAATTTCCAATGTCCTTCCTTTTGTGCGATTGCCGGCGTGTCCCTTGTTTGTCGGATACAGCAATGTCCTCTTCTAATTTCCTTACAAGCATTATTCTGTGAGTGTTGCTGACGATTGGGTTAATCTACGGGACGGTTGTCTTTACGTTGATTAAGTTTGATTCAATTATTATTTATTACTGGTAGGAAAACACGCACCCGACTAAATAGGCCTCACCTTCTGGACATGCCGCTTAGACCACGGCCTTTTCAATCTAAACATATGCACTTCATGTCACCTTCTGCATATTTGTGCTTTTCTTTTCTACTTTAAATACTAAGAAATTCGGTTTATGCACTTGTGCGTAACGTTTTAAAGGTTATTTTCTAGCTATAAGCCCAATTGTTGTGCCTTCCATATGTCTCATATATCATTTAAATTGCCCCGACAAATCTTGTATGTATGTAATTGCCATGCCTGCGGCCCATGTTATTCGAAATATTCTTCCTTCCCCCCCCAACTGAAAAGAACTCAGCAGCTTGTTGAAGGCGGTTGTCTCCCAAAAACCAAAACCCACACCCAACAGTTTTTAGCAATTGTCAGCAATTTTCTCAATAGACGGCAAAAACTATCGGACAGCAATTGGACACTCCGGCCTGGACTAAACAAACGTCATTTCGGCACACAATGTCGGTCTGGTGTTGCTGTGTATTTTTGTGATTATCCTGGACAGTTATCCTCGACAGCAGTTGAGTGGACTGCCCACACATGGTGGGCGTGTACATAGCATGGGCATTAACATAATTTATGTGGTTCCGCCGGATTTAGCTTTGTCGTAAAAAAGGACACTCGGCCATTGTCCGTTTGCGTTTGCCTTTGCGTTTTGCTGCTTATTTCGATAACAAAGGCAACGCCGGGCCGGATTGCGGTTTTTATTGTTTTTACGGCAACAAAGTTTATGAAAAGTTACCCTGCCAACGCTCTGTACGTAATTTCGTTTTAGTTTTCTGTCGAGTTTGCATATTTTTTGTTTTTTAATTAAATGCAAGTTGCCGCAGAAATCAAAGTTGTTTCATGTTGGGGCGTAGCTTAATCTATGAAACCATTTCTCAATTTGGACGTAGAGCCCACACTCCTTGACCCCGGGCAGGGCCATAAAAACGTGCGAAATTTTCACGGGCGCGTGAATTTTCACAGCATTTGGTTTTTGTTTTTGTTTTGCCAGACACAGGATAAAAGCCTCCCCCTCCCCCTACATACAACGCCCAGCTGATTGTTGTCACCTGTTTTAATACCCTGTATTTATGGGACACTGTGCATGGCATGCTAAGCTTGTAACGTAATATGTAACCAGACTGATCAAAAGAGAAAAACTTTATATTGCCTGTAAAAGGAAGAGAGTCTCAATACTCCAGAGACACATTATATATCACACTAATAAGTATTCAAGAGATATTTTTGATTGTTTCGTGAACTTTAAAGTTCTAGTAATTAAGCATTCATGACTAAAGTTTTTCTTATCTCATAAGAAACATAGAGTACAAAATGATTAAAGGCTTTGAAAAGAGGGTATATTTCTGTTCGTATTTGATTTCAAAAGCGTTTTGAAATAAAGATATTTTTAGAACATTGTACATATGTAAAGAGTGTGAATTAATAATTGAAAATTTCGTCCAGGGTATTTGCAAGTCGTTTAATACAAATGCTCAGTTTATTAGCTGTTTTTAGTACACCTGGCACGCAGTGCTCATAACTCAAAATGTTGTTGTTGCTCGTTTTTAGGCTGGCATGCAGTGTAAAAAGCAAAAAAGTCAAAAACCAGGCAAGTTTTTTATTGTTTAACAATAAATAATGGTAAGCACGTGCCGGAACCGAATGCCTGGGAAAACTTTGCTTAAAGAGTCTGTACTAAGAGAAAATACTCACTAATTTTAAAAGGAAGTGAAAAGAATAGCTTTGCGATTGGAGAAAAAGACTTAATTGCTGACGTAACCAAATTATGAATTGAAACAAGACAGAAGATTAGACATGCATAAGATATATATATCTATCTATACTGGCATCTATTAACATTTGAATATATATATACAGGGTATATTCATATACGAATGGTTTGTGAAAAATATCGCCGTGGCACAAAGAACGTCGGAAAATGTTCGTCCACTCAAGAGGGATTGTCCACTTAATGGAAGAGGACGAATTTAAAAATCTAGTAAAGTACATATAAATAAGGTGAGTTGAAATGTTGGCTTAAGAGGGGTGTCCGCTTAAAAGAAGCGTACATTATGAGACTTTTAGCTGTATTGAAATCCACAAGAAAAAGTTTGGAGGCCTAAATTATCAGAAGGGGATACAGTGTATTGGAAAGATCGTAAATCTCCTATCTTGATTGGGTTTCAGATAATATTTTCTTTGAAAATGTTCTTTAAAATTGCTGGAATAATTATTCTTACCTTATAACAATTTCATATGCATGAATCAGGCCACGCTGGAAGCTTCCCATAATCGCAGTCAGGGCACTATTTATTGGTTTTCGAAATCTTAAGTTAAGGTTGGGGAAGTTTGGGCATGTAAATAGCAAAAAAGTTGCCGGTTCGAGTATGTTACAACAGAAAATGTATTGTGACGATCTTGAAACTTTGAAGCCTCAACATTTCACGCATGGCTGAAGCAATTGTAACCGATTACAAGAGCAACGGCTGCCCAAAGATTTAATTACAGGCCCCATTAGGCGGCATCGCATGGGCGATGGACTGGCTTACGCTACATTTCATTGGGGCCTATCTGGCATTTGTTGGGCGCAGTTTACCCTCAGACTTCAGTGCGCACAGTTGCTCGAAATGTCTACGCTGGTAGGTGGCAGCACAGGCTCCTCAGCCGCAAGATCAACTCACTTAATAATCCTTTAACAGATTTTGATGTTGCTATTGTTGCTGGCCGCCAGCTCTGCGGACATGCAGCAGGATGCGGAGGACGATTACGAGGCGCAGCCAGAGAACTTTGATGGGCGGTCTTTCTTTTTTCTGGGCACCCTGTTTCGACGTTGGCGCGATCGTTGGTTGGCCTTTCAAAATCCTGCACCGCTCTATGCTGGCGCTGCTTTTCCACTCAATGGCTACTTCAACTGTCCGTCTTATGGCTGCAATCCTGCGGCCATTGGACCACAACCGGGTGGCTTCTATCCTGCCTACTACGCTACGCCTCTACAGCAGCAGCAGCAGCAACAGGCGCAAGGCAACAGCAATGTGTATATATATCAGACCGATCAGAATACCGGCAGCTCTGTGGCCAGTCCGCCCTATGGACCTGGCTTCTATGGGCCTGCTCGGCAGCCCACACCCCTGGCTCCGCCTGCGCCCCGACCGCTGCCTTTGCCGCCACCAGCAATGCTGCCACCGGCCACGCCGCCGCCTCAAGCGAGCGCCAGCAGCTTTGGATTTGGAGCTGGACCCGTTCCGGTTCCTGGCTGCGGACCCAACCCGCTGCCATGTGCTCTCGGCTAAGCAGCCTCGCCTAAGTAAACAGCGCAGACAAAGTAAAAGAAAACAATACAATTTTAATTGAAAAGCGTGCAACAAAAAAGGAAAACAAAAATTTACAAGAAACGAAACCTTCGCTCAAAGTTAACGAATTATAGTTACTCTATCTTAGCTCTGGATTTAAGCAAAAGCAGTTAAATTACTTCAAATTCTGTTTGTGACTTGAGTTAAATGTTGTATGATTAAAATTATGGATTTGACAGACAAGGCAGGAACATTTTATTATTATTTTTAAAAACTTCGTATTCGCATTTTAATTTTTATAAGAGATTTAAGTTTAGAGGATTTTCAATATAAAAAAAAAATATATATATAAAAATGTGACAAATATTTACTTAAGAGAAGATTCCTTTTTTTAGCAAGAATTAAAATGTTAGCTTCAAAGTTCCCTATATAAGGCTTATGTCAAGAGTTTAAGATAAAAATATACAACAATAAAACTAATTAAATTGAACTGCGTTTCGTAAAACCTCAAGAAACCCAACCCCATTCCCAACAACTTAACACATTGCCTAGTCAATGAATATTGCTAAACGTAACAAGGTTAATGATCAAACTGCTATAGCCTGTCTTGGCAGGTCATTAAAAAGGGTTGCATGTAAAAATGTGAGCAAAAATAAGGAGCAGAAACATTCCATACACCTACTTATGTACGTGTACAGAGTACACACATGCGGACACAAGCACACATGGACATTTATCCATTAACGCCGAAAAACTCCAAACCAATCTGCATAAACAAACTCATCAGGAGCAACCGAAACGCTGGCATTTGTTTTGATTCCATCATAAACCATAAGATAGCTCCAGACATTGCTGGCTCCGATGCTGATGCTGATGCTGATGTCGATGCCGATGCCGATGCAGAAGCTGCTTGCTGGCTGCTGAATGCTGATGAAGTGGTTGAAGTTGCCCAAGGAGCAGACGTAAACCCAACGCGCTGCTGAATTGTTTGGCAAATAAATGCCCGGGAGCATAATGGATGGCCATGGACGGCTCGCCCGGCTTCGGCCGGCTCGTAGCCCAGTCCGTTTCTGTTATTATTTTTATATAACTTGTGAAAATAATAATAGAGCTTGCCAGGCAGGGCGTGGCTCTTCTGGGGCGGGCAAACAAATACGCCAACGAGCGACAGTTGTATAAACACAAGTGTGAAAGTGCAGATAGTAACGGCTGATGGTCAGCGGGATCGGAACGGGACCGTAGCTACATCGCATCCATACCCAGCTACATGGCATAGCTCCAGTTCCCTCTCTCTCTCTGCCTGTCGTTTCTGTTCCCCATATGAAATTGTCCGCGTGTTTATTTGTGTTTGTGCTATGACAACAATGGAGCACAAAACTGGAACGAGTTGTGGACGTGTGGTGTCCAGGTCCGAGGTCCATCTGTTGGCAGGTGTTGTTGTTGCTTTCTTTTGGACAACTTTCACTGACCGGAAACGGAAATTAAATGCATAAGTTTATTCAAGTTGTCGAGCCAACGACGTCAACTTCTTATCAAGTTTGAAGCAGTCGACCAAAGAATGGCAGCCAATGTGATGAATGTAGATTAGAACTTTAAAAATGGCTAATTAATATACCAAGGCCCTTAAAAATGCCAATAAAATTTTTGAGGTGTGTGTATATAAAAACTAGTTTAACTATTTTTATATCAATTCAATATCAACCTTGATAATGTATAATAAAAATGCCATAAAAAAGACACAATATTACCAAATAGTAACCCGACTGACAAAACGCTCAATGGCTATGCACACTTTCAACGGGGATGTAGCTCAGATGGTAGAGCGCTCGCTTAGCATGTGAGAGGTACGGGGATCGATGCCCCGCATCTCCAATCAACTTTTTCTCATTCTATTTTTTATATATATATTTTTTTTAATAAAGTCTCCTAATATACAATAATATAATTTAATAGCATTATTTTTTGCACTCACAATTGTTATGCTCAAGTTGTTAAATTATTATATTTATTACTTACTTAATTATAAAATATTATATATAATAACATTAGGATTATATGGACAATAAATAAAATTAAAGCACCCCAAACTAAAAAAATATCAGAATGGGCTCAACCGGGATTTGAACCCGGGACCTCTCGCACCCAAAGCGAGAATCATACCCCTAGACCATTGAGCCTCATGGCGGATGAGGCGCCGTGAACAGTTTTGTTCTCATAACATGAAGCTATATTTACAGTTAAGTAAAAATCATTTGTAAATAAGCAAAACGACTTGAGGAATATAAAAATAATGATATACAATTACATATATTGTAGTTCTAAATGTATTCTCCTTTACATGTGTTATTGTAACAAGAATTTTACAACTTGTTGTATACTTGAAAGTAATGAAATTATATAAATAAATGCATATTACAACATTATACCTTATTTCTTCATTTATTAGAAATGTTGGGAACTGGGTATAAAATACAAACACTGCGCACATATATTAAAATATTTAACAAGGCAAAAATCTATTTCAGAAACCTTGGAGATGCGGGGCATCGATCCCCGTACCTCTCACATGCTAAGCGAGCGCTCTACCATCTGAGCTACATCCCCTTTTGTAAATGTGGCTGCCTAATTGTAAACAATGGACACGCATTTAGCTTTGCATTTTATGTGCTTTGTATATTTAAATGGTCAACAAACTTATAAATATAAACTGAAAACATAGTTAAAATAATCATTTGAATAATACTTCAGTGGACTATGGCACACCCAACAAATAAACGGTTTAACCATAGTAGTTGCCGTAACCTGGACCAAAGCCGCCACCGAAATTGTTGCCGGGGAAGCCGCCCGCGTAGCCAGGACCAAGAGCACCACCATAACCATATCCTGGGTAACCGCCTCCATATGACGGCAAGGGTGGTGGATATGCTTGTCCCAAAGGTTGACGCCCACCACCTAGCAGACCGCCCAAGAGATTGCCAAACAAGCCGCCACCTCCACCGCCGCCTCCAAGCAGTCCGCCACCTCCACCTCCACCTCCAAGCAGTCCGCCTAAGCCTATGATGCGATTGTCAACTCCGCCAGGTGAACCAGGTGAAGCAGGGATAGCACCACCTGCGCCGGCAGCACCACCTGGACGTTGCTGTGGGTATTGGTATTGTGCATAGCAACTGCCGAGGAGCACTAGCACCAGCAACTGTAAGGAATAAATGATTAGAAGATGCTGGAGTTTGATCAAAATCGATTTACTTACTGTACAGCTAATCTTAATCATCTTTGGATATTGTCTCTAACTTGACTGTTTGCCTAAATGCCAGAAGCTTCAGTTTTTATAACAAGATCTCAGAACAAACGCCCACGTACGCCCGGAACTGTGGAACTGTGCGGCGACCTTAAACCCACGATTTGAACGCTATCAATGTCTTTCACACGATTTGTTATATTTTTTGCATTAGTTGCTGCTACTAAAAATTCGCATTAATATTAACGATTTAGGCTTGCCAAAAAAAAAAAAACTGGTTCTACTCGTCTAACGTTAGTTTCAGAGTTCTTTGAACTCGTCGAGAAAAGGAAGTACAGGAAGTCTCAGAAATCGCTATAAAAGTGACAACTCGTATCTCTTGACGATTAGAAGTTGTCCACATCATGAGACCAAACACAGTGAGTTCCAAAGTCAATGTTGAAATTCCCCAAATACAACGCGCATTTTTAGAGAATTTTCTCGGCGCTGGTGCTGCTGTGCCTGACGCTGGAATCTAGCCACGCACATGGTTTTGGAGGACAGAAGTTTGGCGGAGGCTTTGGCGGCGGCTATCCAGTGCCCTATCCTGTTGCGCAACCAGTTCCTGTGCCTCAGCCAATTCCCGTGGCTCAGCCCGTACCCGTTCCAGTTGCAGTACCCCAACCGGTGCCAGTTCCCTACCCAGTTGCACGGCCATTCAAACACGGCTGGAAAGGAGGTTTAGGTGGCGGTGGATTCGGCGGTTATGGTGGATATGGAGGCTTTGGTGGTTACGGTGGGTATGGCGGATATGAAAGTTTCTCATCCTATAGTGGTGGAGCATACGGCGGTGGTTTTGGTGGCTTTGGAGGAGGCTTCAGAAGACGACGTTAGCACACAATGCAGAATTTATTGTTATTTGAATGATAGTCTTTTTTATCATATCTTTTAGAACACTTATTTGTTCTAATTGTACTTTTAGTTACATAATAATTAAAACATAATGTGTATACGTATTTAATAAAATAAAAATTAATATATTTGGTTTGTAGTTAATAAAAAATATAACTTGTATCAAAATATAATTCTGACTGTTCCCGCCCGGGTTCGAACCGGGGACCTTGTGCGTGTGAAGCACACGTGATAACCACTACACTACGGAAACCTATGAGGTGATGCTATCTTATTTCTGACAAGAGTTGCTATTATAATACGCCATCTATTGTTCATTTGTTGTAAACGAATGAAATAGAAAATATATATCACGCCATCTATGTTACGAGTAAAAGGTTTGTTGTGGCTTATAACCATTATTTTTCACCATTGAGGGTGGCTATAAAGAGAGCGAGAGAGAGAGACAGAGAAAGACAAGAGAGAAAGAGAGAGTAAGCGCGGAGTAAATTTATGGTTTCAAAATATCGTAAGTATGCAACGTTTAATTTATACATTTTATTTTTATACGCAAATGAGAGTGAGCTTAGAACTGAATAACAAACATAATTCTAATGGAGAGGATGTAATAAACATAACAATCATTATGACGCTTATAAAGATAATTTGTTTAAAGTCTAACTTAGGCTATTAAGGAACATTTTGTTTATTTTCCCCACAAGCCGCCTCCGAAACCGCCACCTCCATAGCTTCCCCCGCTGCTGTAGTGGCTCTCGTGATGATATTCCTCGTGATGCTCATAGCCACTACTGTGTCCACCGCCGAAGCCCCCGCCGACGCCAACCGAACCACCGAAGCCACCACCAAAGCCACCACCGAATCCACCGCCATGACCCACCAGTCCATGCTTAAGTCCCAGCAACTTTGGAGTTCGTACTTTCAATCCAACAAACCCAGCATGAGGACCCTTAAATGCAAAGAGCTTCACTTTGCCGGCTGTGGCACTTTGCAGCAAGAACACCAAGCAGATGCCCAGCATTAGGAGCAACAGATGAGAAGAACACTGTTAGAAAATTAAGATAAAATGAAAATAATATATAAATAAATCGGATTTTAAATGTTTAAGTTAGTTGATATAATATGTATCTGCACTACACACATTTTATTTTAACAAATTATTTAAAAAAAAATGTTTTAATTTGCCATTTAACACTTTAAATAGTGAAAAAAATATTTACAAATTGTTTGTTGTTTAACATTGGACCCTATTTTGTTTATGCTTTTATACAAAATGCGTATTTTTTAAAATTTTTACTTTTTAACACAAGTTTTTACTCACAATGATTTGCATTTTACACCAAGTTACACTTTTTTAATTGATTTAAATTGTTTGCAGCGCTTGAATATTTAACTTTATGGCCTCGTTAGTTTAATTGTTGTTGTTTCACTTGCTGTCTTCTAAGCCTTCAAGTCCAAATCTCTCTACGCCGATTGCTGTCGCTTGTGTGGACCACGATTTCTGTGCAATTGAAGCTGCTGCGCGTTGAGCGATCAGTTTTTATGTCGCTGACGCGTTTTCTGCGCGTTTTTTGTCGCCCTTATGCAATCTCGCCTCTCGACGAGATCTTGTTTGTCTTCATTTGTTGTTGTTGTTGTTGTTGCTGTGAACTTCAGCTTTTATTTAATATGTTGGCATCTTTGCTGTATGCACACAAATTGACCCTGAACATTTCTGGTTTTCAAAATGAATAGGAGCAAAAATGAAATGAAATGAAAAAAAAATGGAACACATATGAAAACAGTGTAAAGTCAACTGATGGAATCAACGCGTATCTGTTGGCAAGTGCTAATAACGGCTGAAAATTATGAATGATCCGCAGAAACAGGCCCATTTGGAGTATTTCCAGATCCAAAGAGGCGTTCTGCATTTAAGGTTTTATACCCTTCCATTGGGTACTAAAACTATGTGTAAGTTTGGGAACTTACGTCTAATATGCCATGTTATTATTCTGATTTTGAAAAATGAATAAATAATGAAAAAATCTTAAGAACAATATAAGAACAAATATAAAAGCCCTTAGCCATAATTAACTATGGCTTAACTTTTGACTAGATTCTGTTTATCATTCGATTTCGAATATATTAAACGATTATAAGAAAACATTTTTGAAGAGTATGATGTATTTTGTATACCATACATATAAGTTTTTTTTTGCCTATGTATTTAGTTATATTTGTCAATTTGCGAAAATTAGCACTACGTTATGTGTACTGCTAGGAAATGATTTTGAAGAGAAAACTACTTCCTTTAACTAAGACAGGTATTTCAAAACCATACAAACATATATACAAAGCCTCTTTTCGGGTGGATTGTGCCAAGCTCATATGTATTGAGCTCTATTTCACTAAGCGAATCAAATGAATCATCGTATGCTCGCGCATGCTTGGGTATTTTCGTTTTATTGACCTCCAAAGAAGAAAAAACAAAGTCCAACAAAATAGAAATCAAACAAAATCCAAACTGAAATTTCCAGCAGTTAAAAGCTTAACATATGCAAACATTCACATTCATATGCATATCTATTTGCCATAGCCAAGCGGATAGCCAAGTCCATTTCCAGAATTGTAGTTATTGTACCCACTGTACTGATACTGATTGTACTGCTGCTGGTAGCCTCCGCCGTAGTTGCCATACCCGTAGCCATAGCCTGGCCAGCCATAGCCATACCCTTGCGTACCATAGCCCTGAAAGCCGCCGCTGCTGCTGCTGCTGCTGGCTGCGACGCTGGCGCTTGATGAGCCGTAGTTTCCATATCCTCCCCAGGGTGCAAAACCGTAGCCCGAGGCAACTGGCCACTGTGGTGCACCCAAGGCGCAGACACCTAGGCAAAGCAGCACATTGTAAAATAAGGCAATCTACATTTGAATTGAGAAAAAAGAATTAGTCGGGCTGTTAAGACTTAAAGAACTTGCTCCACGAACCTTCATAGTTGGCGCTAAGTTTGCGACTTGGTGACAAATGCTATGGAGATTTTCTTTTTATCATGTGAAACTAAAACGGAAGTAATTACCAATAAATAGTATATGCTCTAGGCATATAATTAAATGTACTTTAATAATAACATGATAACATGAAGCTCAAGGTGGGCAAAAAACAAACTGGGAAATGCCAATTTTCAAACCTCAGCAAATATGCGAAAACATCTATAAAAATCTCTTTAACTTATTAAATAAAACATATGAGAAAATATTGATAAATTTACAATTTTCTTTTGTCATTTGTTCACCCAATTGAGGCAGCTAATAAATTAGTTTTTAAGAATTCATTGTTAAAGTTATTATTTTTGTAAATGATAATTTTACACTCTTAAGAAATGCAAGAGAGAAGGTACAAAGACGTCACGAAGGGTAGACTTTACTGTTCACCCATTAAGCAACAATTCAACCCTTCTCTTGAATTAGTTGGGAATTATAAGCACGAATGTATATTTTTGTCACACTTGGTTGCAAAATAACCAAAATTATTCTAAAAATGTATTTAATGATATTGGCACTTGATGTCTATATTTGTTGTATATCTCATGCTGATTTCAAGTTTAATGAGATTATCCAAGAGTATTCTATTCTCTATAAAAATAACTTCCTCATGATTATGTGGGTGGTATTTTCTCTGACGTCAGCGTCAGCAATAATCTGCCAAAGGTGAATAAACCGCCAACGAAAGTGAAGGCGTACCTTATATTAAACTAACTAACATTCAGATGAGTTCACAAATCGCATCGCTAGAGCAACAACAGCCGCCAAATACAAGAAACAAACAACGAGTGCTAATGAGCCAAATGAATGCTGGTCGCAGACGCTGATGATGTTTCCGACATCTCCGTTCATGCTTCGCTGCACGTTCTGTGTAAAGTTTGTTGCCTAAGTCTTTTGTTATTTTATTGCAGCTTGTTATACTCTTACCCAAAGCATATAATCTTTGTGTCTATATACTTATTATTATTTTGATATTTTGGCGTGACAACTCACTTAAATATTTTCGATTAATTTGATATATCAATAACTATTCGCTTGGTATACTCTTACCCAAAGCATATACTCTTTATTAGACAGAAAAGGGTATTCAGTCTTTGGTAAACTCGGAGGCTTGATCGGTGAAGCGATTATTTTTATTGGGTTTTTTGTGATCTTGATCTTCTACAGCGACGGTCGACAATTGCCTTAACCCTCAAGAAATTATGTGTGTACGTATATTTTGACAATCGAAAAATTAACGCATTCTGAGGCCTGTTGCCTCGTCAGCATTGTTTACCGAGGGGTATTCCGTGATTTCGTCACTAACTGGTTCTGGTTCGGTTTCCATTTCGTTGTGGTCCGCTGTTTGTTCTGCAATTTGCGTAGAATTACTTGGCAATGCGTAGCGCGTACTCAGCTTCTTATGGCCGGTCATTGGGCATACAAAATAAACGGGTATATAAACGCAAGGCACTTCACAATTGCAATTTAGTTTCGTTACCGATTCGGTGGGCGACACATCCACAAACATTTATTTCACACTCGGAATGGCGCGCTTGTGTTGTGTACGTATATGGGTGGTCCACCTCTTGATGCACTTGCTCATCATCGGTTGTTCCCTTACAGCTGTTGGCCGTATTGGCGCTTGTCGGATATGGAGTTGCAGCGCCGGCACCTATTAAAGGAGAGGGACGCTCGTTTGGACTGCTCGGCGGTGGCTTCGGCGGCAGCGTTGGACTGAGCGCAGGCGTGGGCATAAATGCGGGACTCTATAGTGGTTTCGGCGGCGGTGGTGGTGGTGATTACTACAGTGGAGGTGGCTCCTACTATCCCGGCGGGGGCTATTATCCAGGTGGTGGCTATCATCATGGCGGCGGCCATGGCGGCGGTCACGGCTTCGGAGGTGGTTACTACCCAGGCGGCGGTTACAGTGGCTATGGACACAACAAGCCTTACTATGGCGGTGGCGGCGGCGGTTACTATCCAGGAGGTGGTGGCTACAACAATTACGGTGGATCATATGGAGGCCACTACAGTCAGTCACAGTCGCAGTATTCCAATAACTATTATAATGGCGGCTATGGCGGTGGCGGCGGCTTCTTTGGCCGATAATCAGAGCAGAATGTGATTTTTACGTCTAGTTAGCTTTTACTCTTTGTACTGAAAATCCAGATTGTTAAATACACGAAAAATACGAAAAATATATGTGAAGCCTGGAAAGCCCCAAACAAAATCCGGTTTCTCTTGACGCTATGGATGCGTTGTCCTTGTCATCGTAATAGTTGTTGTTATTGTTGTCTTCTTGATTTTAATGAGCTAAACGCGACGCGCATAAATTTTATGGCCAATGATGCGAGATTTATATAGTACGTGCCTGACTAATATCTCGAGCCAGGGGAGGAACAGAATGTAAAAATTATTCATCGCTTTTAATGCTATGCTATGCAGCATAAAGGCAATTTATGGGACCACTTAATCTAAGCAAAGGTTCGCTTTAGATGCATATATAAACTTTTTGTTTCTCATAAAAGTAATTGCAAATAACGTACGAGAATATTTCTTGAATAATTGCCGGTCAAAAGTTGTCATAAATGTCTTTCGTTGTACTTTTTTTTTAATTTTTATAATATCGTAGTTTTTATTTAGTTTCATTTGATTTCGAAGTTTGAGCCTTCAGAAAAATAGCTCACAACTTAAGAGATAATCATATAAATAAAAGAAACGGGAGAAACTTTTTATAATATTGTTCTCTGTTTCCTGCACTCACCAAAAATACAAAATCTTTGAACATGACTGGAACTCTTGAAAGCCGCATAGAAATGTATTATTTCAGAGAAGGAAAGGAAGGTGAGTGAGAAAGGTTTAATATTTTACAGATAATGAGTTGTGTTTATATGTGTTGTGTTTATGTGTTTATATATTACTTCATTTTAGACTGATCGTCCCTACAACAGCTGTATGATATGATATGACATGATATGATATAACATGATATGATATGATATGATATGATAGATATGATATGATATGATAGATATGATAGATATGATATGATATGATATGATATGATATGATATGATATATGATATGACATGATATGATATTGTTGACAATATGTTGCACATATGCGTTATAAGACATACAATTGAAAAGTTTGCGAAAGACTTTTTTTGAGACTGACGGGTGCTATACGTAAATATAACTTCTTTTGTCATCCGAATATGTGAATAAATATATTTTTAAATATTTATTGTAATATACACACACAGAAAAAAACGCACAGCAAATGTGGACTGATAAGATCAACACAAAGATTTAAATATGATTATTGTAGTATTATAATACAATAAATGTTACGAAAATATATGTGTGCTTTATGGTTACAGATATATGTCCGACATTACGTTACTCAGTTTCACGAGAGTATAAGCTAGCAATGTTTAAAGACTTGGTAAGCTTTCACCCTAAACGGTTTTAATAGCTTAATTATATTTCGTATTCAATTTCCTCTTATGATATTACCTAATATATAATCACATTTAAATACTAATCGATTTTGTTACGAATCTCGCATTTCGGCTTAGCCATAGCTGCTGCGATTATCTCTAGTGCGATATGCGCCCGTTTGGTAGACCGGCTGCACTTGACCCGTTAGCTGCTGAATTATTCCATTGACCGTCGTAGAGACACCACCCAAAAGCTGTCCCGGCGTGACAGGGGGCTGCAAATAGAAATTTGAGTATATGGATTGATTTAGGGACGTGGCCAGACTTACCGCGCCAGCAGAGTCATAGTACACGCGATTGGGCACTGGGCGACGCACTGGAACTGGATTAAAGTTGGCGTCAACGGCCGGGTCGCTTTGCAAATCGCCGCCACCTGGCGCGGGACGCACTGGAAGTGGATCAGCGTACGGCGCAGCGGGCACTGTAGCCGCCAGGCTATTTTGCAAAATGCCGGGCGCAAAAAGCGACAGCCAGGTGGCAAAAGGTGCATAGGGACGCACTGGCACAGGCACCGGCAGTGGGGCAACTGGAGATATGGGATCCGATAGCAAGCCGCCACCTAGCCCTCCCAATCCACCTAATCCACCCAAGCCACCGCCACCCAAGCCACCCAAGCCACCCAATCCACCCAATCCACCCAATCCACCATATCCGCCATATCCGCGACAGCCGCCTGCGCCTGAATACACATTGTACACGTTCACGTCGAACAGAAAACGTCCCTGTTCAGGCGGATCCTGTTGGCCACCGGCGTCGCGTCCGAAAGGTGTGCAAGGTCTTCCATAGCCATAGGAAGCAGCAGCAGCAGCCGCCGCATAAGGCCGATACAGTTTCTTTAGCTTCTTCTTGAGCAGCAGCGATCTGTTGTCGCCCGCATCGGAGCTCAGTTCGTCCAGCTCCTGATTACCAGCGCCTGCAAACTTGGGATTCTCCTTGTCTGATTCGCTGCTACTGCTGCTGCTCTGTCGACTATAGCGACTGCTTTGTGAGTTGTAGTTGTAGGCGGAGGGCGGGGCTCGACGCTGCGGATAATTTGAGCCGTAGTAATAGCTACGAGGAGCGGCCACGGAATAGCCGAGTGCACCAAGTAGGAGCAGGCTGATGAGCTGCATATTTGAAGGATTCTTTTTGCTTTGCTTGCTTCGCGATACTTCTATTTCGGTGGCCTGTTCGCAACGGACTATGCCGCCAGCGTTGAGCACGCCCCAATTTATCACCTATGCATGTACGCAAAAAACTAAAATTGCTAACAACTGGCAAATTTGCCGTTTTCCCTTAGAAGGCAGGCGATTGCATAATGCCCTTTTTTATTGGCTTGAATTTTTCCAGCGTATTCGCATTGTTTTTTTATACAAATGCTAATTTGGGACGCCCCCGCAAACCCAACCAGCGGGCAACATCATCATCATCATCATCATCATTACAATCTGCAGCAACATCGTTTCGCCCACATGGCTCAGAAAACAAGTTACAAGCGACGAGTCTTGTGCGTTGACCCGTGTCAAATAACAACCAACTAACCAGCCAGCCATAGGGAGCTCTAACTTGACGATGATGCCAAAAAACACGAAACTATATGTTGCCAAAAAAGTAATATTAGATAAGTGGGTCAATGTCGCGATGACTGCGCTGGGAACCACCTTCATTCATTATGTTTCTTGCCGATGCGAGAGGCGAAGACAACTGCAGAGAAAGGGCATCTGTAATAACTATAATTTTCAAATGTATATAAGCTGGGACATATAACACATATATGGCTATAAGCTATGTACAACATTTTTGCTAAGAAATGAAGATATTCTAGTATATGATTAAAGGCTGTCTTTAAATTTCTAATATTCCCCCGTAAAGCCCCAGGGAAGTTGTCTACATATGCTCTGTTTGGCTATTAAAACGAATAAAAGATTAATTAAAACACATTCATATGTTTATAAAAAAAATATGCAAGTTACACGTAAGTCTTAAGCGTTATAGTAAAACTACCCCTGGTTTTTACGTTGACAATCGCAATAATATTAAATTTACAATAATTTAAGCACACATATACAGATTTTTGTAAGCCTCGAGACTTTGTTGATATCTAATTTTTGACTTAAAACTACAAAACATAACTATACAATTAGGAATATTCGGCTAGCTGCGCATGTTAAACAAAAGTCTGGATATTCATAGGTTGCCTATAACTAAAATGGGATCAGCTTTTCAAAATCATCCAAAATTAAACGGAGCGTGTATATTTATCAAACTGTGCGCTAATTATACAGCTGTTCTGGGCTTGTTCGCCTCGGCGCGCTTGCGTTTCGCCCGCAATTTCTGATTACAGTAAACACGCAAAAAGATGGCCAGAAAAACGATCAGCACTCCAAAGATGCCTAGCACCGAAATGCTGTGTTGATAGATGAAGCAGGAAAGCATGATGGCAACAGCCTAGAACAGGTGAGAATACAGTGAGTATGTATGTGTGTGTGCATTGTATTGTGTGTGAGGCACTCACCTGGCGAACTGTCATGATGATGGTAAACACAACTGGCCCAAACACATCAATTGTGTGATAAATAAACAATTGGCCGACCGCAGAGCATATGGAGAGAACAACCATGTCGAAGACAAACTTTGGATGCTATAAATTAAACAAAATAGTTCGGTTAGCTGTTAGAAATTCCAATTTAAAATATATACAATGTTAATGTAAATACGCAGTCAATAAACAAACTATATGAAGAATTAATGCCATGTTTGAGAATGTTTTTGACTAGACTGCACAACAAAAGAATAGCCTGTAGAGTACCCTGTGTAACAAAATGCCCCGATAAATATTGCCTTACTATGCGATTCTCACGAATACAAAATTTCATGCTTTGATTAGTATTATATTGATCTAATATATGTGATCTCTGCTCATACTCTTAATCTAATTTATTCTTTTGCGTTTTGTGTCTTTCGCTCTTTCTCTTTTTTTTATGCTGTCTCTTTCCTACTAAATAATGGTAATAATATGCGATAAACACTTCTGTTTTTTACCCACATGTGAATATAATAACAACATGCTAATTAAAATGTACAATATATCAGTATACTTAATTAGCAAGTATTATTTAGCTTATCATTATTTTAGCCCCTTAATATTCATGCTTTCCTCAAACTATTAATAATTAATTAATAAGTTTAACCTATGCTGGGATAGCTTACCTCTGTGGCAAACGCGAGGGAGTCCATGAAGCCGCCCTGCATGGAAAGCGAGGCGCCAGTGAAGATGGACGAGAACAAATTGACGCCGCACATCATTTGGATTGAGCTCATGCCGTAGCTCTTGAAGAGCGAGCCCTGCCAGTTGGCCGTGAAGCTGTCGAACACCATGTACATGGAGAGCAGAAAGATGCCCGTCAGGGTGGTCACACCGCTGGCCTTGTTGTTTTCGGAGGAGCCGCTCATAAAGAATATCATGCCCAAGGAGATGAGCACGGCCGTCACATATTCATAGGATTCATACTTGGCCTTGGACATGATCTTGCCCATCAGCATTACGGGTATGATTTTGCAGGATTTGGCCAGCACCTGCGTTGGAAAGTTAACAAACTTGAGAGCCTCATACTGGAACCAGGCACTCATGATATTCGAGAACGAGGCATACGAGTACTTGTACAAAGGCGCGCGATGTCGCGTCGGTGCGGGCTGCCATTGCAGATAGGAGAGTGCCACGAAGAAGGCCAGCAGGCGATTGGCAAAGACTAGAAACTGCGAGTCCTTAAACTTGGCACTCTCGCCGGCGAAATTCAGATAGTTTTGCGTCATAATCTTCTCCTGCAGCACACCCCAAGTTAAATAGGAGACCATAAGACCGCCAAAGCACCAAAGCAGCTGCACGGCCTCCTGGGAGCTGGTGCGTTTGCTTGGACGTTCACGGTCCGTTAACCCACCGATGCCGCTGCTACCGGCCACGTGGATAACATCCACCGCCTCGTAGCTGGTATTGCCCGTGATGCACATATTGATGGCTTTGTGCAAGAACGTCTTATTGCCGCGTTCGAGGTAATTGGTGCGCTGCACATATTTGTAGATGAGATAGCCGGGCACGAAGACGCAGCTGTACCCGAAACAGTTGACCAGCAGCTTGAGCAGCCACGCATAGTCCTTGGACTGTGCTTCTATCAGCTGTGACAGTGTCACATCCAGCGCATAGGTGCCCGCCAGCGAGACACGCAACAGGTCCGTGAAGAAGTGTATCACCAGCAAGCTGGCGATTATAAAGGAGCTGAAACCAAGCGACAGCACATTAGCAGCCAGCAGCAACACATTTATTTTCGCATATTACCATATAATCAGCTCCGGTGCTCGATTGCTCATCTTGTAAATGTACATGTGGCGATTTCTGTGTTCTGGCTTTGTGCTCTGCACCGTTTGGCTTGAGGTTCGAACTGAATTGGCTGACTCGCCGATGTGAACTTAGCTGCCAAATAATCACGCCGCGAGCGTTCTAGCCGGCAAAGTCAAGTGTCATAGGTTCAATAACCGCGCAAAACTAGTTTTTGCATAATATTAGCTGAGCAGCAGCAGCCCCAACAACAAATACTGAAGACAGCGTTTAGCTTGTGTTATGTGTCGGGAAGTTTGTTTACATTATTCAAAAAGTCGCGTGCCGCTGCGTCTGTGTTTTAGTGAACGTGAAGTTATGCTGCTGATTAGTGGCACAGCCTTAACTCGTGCCTGCTGTGTAAATACTATACGTGCACCATTTCGATGATTAACAGCATATGCTCAAAAAATAAACCTAAAATAACAAATGTTACACCACCAGTGTAACCATATTTTGTTTGCGACAAAATACCAATACTAAAATGCTTAAAGCAGCGCTGCCACCTAACTTGATTTACACAATGAAAATAATATGAAAATGTTAATTGGTGTTAAGTTTTAATTAATACAAAAGCATATAATTAATACAAACATGTAGTACAAAAAATTGTTTAGTTTTCAGTGGGTAAATTTAGAATTCCCCCTCGTAGAACTATCGATATGCAATCTCGTTTGCGATATGAAGCAATTAATCGAACGACCTATGAACTGGTTCCTTTATTGGGTTTATTGAATAGTTTTCTTGAACTTGTTCAAGACAAGGCTGTACCTTTTGCGTTTTGCATTCTTTGTCAAAACTGTGAGAAGAAAATATAATTTCCGCTGGAATATCTTATAACATCAAACTGTACGAAGCTGATAATCTATTTATGGCATGCAAATAAAAGTTTGAAGTTAAAAAACTCAATCAGCATAGCCGTAAATACGTGCAAATACAGAATTGAAATTGTGAAATTCGACGCAGCTTCGGCGCATAAAAAGAAACCCCAGTAAAACAAAAGGACAACTATAATGTAAGTAAACTCACAATATATTAATTAAGGTAACATTATAGAAACATATTGCATTAGCAATGCACTGTAACATGTGTGTATCCATCAATGAGTCAATATTGTTGTTGTTGTTGTGGAAACCGTGTTTATAATTAGAATACATTCGCGCATGCTACAAATGAACTCATTTTCCATATATATATATAACAGTGTGTGTGTATGCATGCGTGTGTGTGTGTAGGCAGATGTACATACATATACAGAATAGAACAGTCAAGAAATAATATCCGTATTTATAATTAATATAGTATATCCTCGCAGTGGATATCTCTGATCATATAAATGACTAATCATTAGGGGTCGGATTGATATAGCTTTCTCTCTACAGAGAAACCCAGTTCCATATCCATCCCATCCCATATCCAAGACACAATCTTCCAATAAATATGACTCTGAAGGAAATTGCATCCACTGCAGATGGATTTTATTGTAACAGTTTAGCCGTGACATCTGTCGTTTTCTTTGGTTGCTAATCTCCTTTTATGGCGGAGTATTTGACAGCTGTTATACAATTTCCTACCTGTCTACGCATTATTTTCGTACCTGAAATGCGTATAAAACTAACCAACTTTTGGGTCTTCATTTACAGTTGCAAACCAAGTTTCAACGCACGCACATCGAGACACAGTTCAACTGTGGCCACAGTCAAAGCTCAAGGCAAGCAAAAGGAGGAGGACACGTCTAACAAGATTCAAGAACAATATTAAGAGCACATCAATTGAATATTTATTTAAAATGGTGCAGACTGGCATATCGCTAAACGAGCGTTTCACTCAAATGCAATCTCGCCAACAACAGCCGCCGGCAGCGGCACGCGGACGTCGGAGCCGCTCGCGCAGCCGCAGCCGTCGCATTGTGGACGCAGCCGCATCGGTGGCCAATTCGCGGCTGCTGCAGGAGTTCAAAAGGAAGCACACCGTCCAGACGGCCCTCAAATTGAAGCGCGTATGTGTCTTAACAAAAACCAAAAAAAAAACAAACAAAAAACCATCACAGTTATTACTCTGGGATTGAGGCCATGAACTGACTGAACAAATGACAAACGCAAGCGTTTAAACGTATTCGTATCCCGTGCCGTTCTGTGTGGCTGGGCAAGGCAAACAAAATGGCAAAGAGCAGCAAATGAGCAGATGAGCAGCGCGTCAGCAAAGGATTTGTGCATTAGATACAGACAGCCTGTTTTCATAGCTAGCGAGCAACAGTGCCCACCCCTGGCCAGCCCAGCCCAGCCAAGTTCAGAGCAGAGCAGCCAAGATCAGCCCAGAAATAATAGACCTCAATATAAATAAACCCACTTGTAGTAGACTTCTATTGAATTCACACACACTGAATTGCTACCGCTTGAGCAGCGTCAAGTCGAATTCAATTTGTAAACGCAAAACAAAAAAAAAAATCCATCACAAACCTTATGCATCTTACAGAGAAGCTTGCGGACAACTGCTGGCGGCATCAAAGCGCTCCGCCTGGGAGCCAATGGAAAGCCCGTGCGCTCAAACAACGGCACTCGCCTGGCAACGTAAGCATCCCCAATAAACCAAACACACACATTTGCAGCTGTTGTTGACTGATTCAGATTCAGTCCAAGTCGGAAGATTGCTTGCGAGCAGCTTTTGAATCAAAGTGCCAAGTGCTACAACAACATATGTAAAACACATCTCTACCTTCTGCTTATTCCGCCTCTACAACTTCAATCACATAAATAGCATGCGCGCCGATCTGGTCGCCAACAACGGACGTGCACGCCGCAGCAGCAGCAACGGCGCCCGACGTTCCAGCTCGGCGGTTCGTGGATTGGGCCAGCGTCTGGGGCTGCGCCGACCCGTTGTCGGTGGCGCAGCAGAGCGTGTGGCTCAACGTCGGCGTGGCCTATCTCGCCAGCAGCAGCAGCAGCAGCCCCTTCCACAACAACAGTCGCGCGGTCGTTCACGCAGTCGTGGACGCGCCCGTTCGCTAAGTCGCGGACGCGATCAGAGCCGTGGACGTTCCCAAAGCGTCGGTCGCACCCAGAGCCGTGGACGCCGTCAGCTGTCGGCTAACCGTGGCAGAGGCGTTAGTGCCGGCGGCGGCGGACGTGCACCGGGTCGTGTTTCAGTCAAGCAACGCCTGGGCGTGCGTCCTGGCGTGGCAGCAGCAGCAGCCGCAGCTGCAAAAGGAGCAGCCAACAAGCGACGTGGCAATCGTCGTGGCAACAGCCAGATGCGCGGCGTCACAGCCGGACGCATTGATAAGCGCCGCAATTCGAACGCTGCGCAGAAGACAGTGATAGCTGCTGCTGGTGGACGCGGACGCAAGGGTCGTGCACGTGGAAGGTAAGTTACATTTGTTGCTCCATGTATCCAAGAATGCGTTGCTAAATTATCTTTTGTTTGCCTTGCAGATCTGCTGTACGTGCCGCTGCTGCTGTCGGTGCTGCTTCTGCTGCCACGCAACGCTCGCGTTCCCGGTCACGCTCACGATCTCGGGCACGCCAGGGAAAGGTTGCTGCTGGCGCTGCTGCTTCATCGAATGGACGGCAAAAGGGAGCCGCTCCTGTCGGCGCACGTCGTCGCGGACGCAGCCTGCAGCGCACAGGCGGCAATGTGGCCAAGGGCGCCAATAGAAATGGTAACAAGAAAAGGAACAACAACAGCACTGAGGCTGTCAAACCAAACCAACTTCAACAGGGTCGTCGCGGACGTAGTCGTGGTCGTGGTGGTCGCACGGTTGCAGGTAAAAGCGTTACAAGCACAGCTCACCGGACATCTGGCTGGACGAGAGCGCCTAGTGACTCAACATGGAATTTATTATGCTCCTCTGCCCCAAAAATGCGGTATTAATCTTTGGTTTTTCTTCTTGCCCTTCTCTCAACCCAGGTAAGCCGCAGCGTAGGGAAGTTAAGCGCGAGGATTTGGACAATGAGCTGGATCAGTACATGTCGACCACAAAATCAGAAATGGACTTTTTGCTAAAGTAAGGCAGGACGCGACGCGATCAAGGAGAATTACCACCGCAAGGCAGTTTTTACTAATTCTTAAGTTGTGTCTTTAATACTAATTAACTTTAAGCGTACCACCGGAAAGGTGTGTTAATGCTCTTTTAGTTCGCGCTAATGAGGCATTCTGTAAATAGCATAACCTATAAGTAAATGACTTTGTTTGCATAATTACAATCGATATATTTGTATAATATGCAACGAAATACAATTGACTCCTTGTTCAAACTACATGCTGCAAGTGTGTGTGTGTGTGTCTATCAATTTGTGTGTGTATTTCTGAATTATTTGGCTAGCGAGCGTGTGTGTGTGTGTGTGTGTGTGTGCATTACGTTTTTTCAGACTATACACGCGTTCTTGCCAAGTGCCGGAAATTGACTTTTGTACGATTCTGTTTACTTATGTCTGGCCAACCTGCGAGAGGAAGCAAATAAAGTGGACGAACTGCAAAAAAAAGAAAAAGCCAAACAATCTTCTGAGCAGCCCTTGGGGGCGTACGAAGATAAATGTATTTATTTGTTGTCGATTTTTTAGCTAACGTGTTTGCTTCTTTTACCCTGTAGCGCAAAATAAAAGGGCATATATTTACAAAATCGAATAGAAGCCATGCTATTTTACTTTTGGGCGTCAGCTGTGGCTGGAAACAGAAATTAGTATTTAAGTAGTCGATGTGTTTGCATTAAAGTATTTTTATTGTATTGAAATATGTATAATATCGGTACTCGGTAGTTCTTTAGTAAGTACTTTCTTTTTCAGTATAACAGTTTATAACAGGATTATATGGTATTCGGTATAAAGTGCCAACAAAGTAGGGAAATTTGCTTACACACTATCTGTATTTTAAAATTCGAACATATTTTGAGCATAAGGGGAAATGGATGCATGAAATGGTTTTAAAATGCGTTAAAAAACTCGTGAAGTTCTTAAAAAAATAATGAAAATAATATTGTCTGTATTGGTATGGAGATTTTTTTTTCCTGTATTGGTTAGGACTTTTCGTATATCAAATAAAATATATTATTTATATATAATATTGAATATTGTATTAAAATAAATGTGCATTCTAAAATACTTTTATGGCCTTTTATCATTTCTTTTCCTTTTCCAGTATAATACTATTTTTTACAATAGATGTTGTATTAACATGTGTTTCTCTGGATTTGCAACATAAATACAGGGTATAAAACTTACTATTTCAGTTACGCTTTAACTAGATTTTCAGTTCAGTTCAGTTTTCTTTCAGTTCTGTCCAGCAGTCAAGTTTTTTCGCTCTAAGCGATTATTTTTAATTTCTGTGATTGATTGCCCTGCTCCAGGTCCGAAGACAGGTTCAACGTGGTTATGTGTGTTTTCGTGTCGCTTGCGAACGAGCAGAAGCCAAAAAGGTGTTGACAGAGGTTTGTTTGAGCTGTGGGGAGAAAATTAGGTTTGTCATTTTAATTAAAATTTCGTCCGTGTGCGCTAACTCAAGGATCCGACTCGAATAGTTGTGGCAACATTGCGGTAGTCATGGGCCAATTCATTAGGCTCAATCAGTCTGCCGGCTACTAAGTAGCTAAACATGTTTCGGCAACCAATGCGATTAGCTGGCATCAATATGCGATGGCTGTAACTAATCAACAGGAACAGCAGCAGCTACTAGGCAGCCGGCTAATTAACACAGAATGACCATTTGTTGCGCCTCTTAATTGCCTGGCACGGCGTGAATTCCCGCCCACAATGTGTCCTAGCTGAAGTTATCGTTCTCGTGGGACGCTCGTCATTAACCCCTTTTTGCCAGTCAGCTGTTAAAAACATTAAACAATTCAACAATTTATAAGCAATTAGCAAATGTTGCCGGCCGACACGTTGCTGCATAATTAGGGAATTCAATTTATGTGCCCACCTTTTTGGTTCCCAAAAGGGTTGCCTCTCTAAACAGCAAGCACAAAATGTTGCTAATGATATTGCCAAGAAGCAAGAAATGAATTTCGCATAAGGGTAAGTTCCCCGTATTGTGCCTAGATCTTAGCTAACAAAATCTTTAATTTATGTACTAATGGCATTAATTATGTAGTAGGAAGCGGTACAATGTTTTCTCTGAGAAATGTAAGAGGTTCTTAATAGGTTATATTTAAAGTCCTGAAAGTGAGATCAGTGCAAAATATATGCAACAGTTAATTATCAATAGACATTTTGTAGGCTCAGAAACAACTTCCGTCTGGAATTTCAGATTTAAGATTTTTATGTGTGTCACTAAATACAATAAGAATTGTATTTATTAATTTTTGTTTTTATAGAATTACATATTTCCCTATATTACGTATTACGGGTATTCTTAAAATAAAAATTACATATTTCCCTGTTTAAAGGTAAATTTTGTCGTATTTTGTTCTAATATCATCTAGTCGAATCCGGCTGGAAAAAGAAATAGGTGGAGTTTTCATTAAAATTTAAGTAAATACATTTCTTCTTCACTCCATAAATGGTTCTTAGAAATCAAACTTTTTTTGTCGCCTTTTTGATTTGATTTCCATAATTGTCGTCTACAGAATTACAATCACAGCTTTTTGCCACCATTTGAAGACTACAATTTATCAGCGTCCGCTGCGTGCCGTGTAATACCTGGTGGCTTAGAGCACATAACTTGGCCAACAGGTGCCAGTTGGAAACGCGAAAAAGGCAGCAGAGAAACCAATTTGACTAATCTGGCACCAAAAGTGGATTGTGGACAAAGGGGCTGCCTAAAACGCGGTGGCCTGCCAGTTAGCAGGTGAAAAAGGCCCAGCTTAAGGTCCATTTTGCGTTTGCGGATTACAGGCCAAATGCTTCAGCGGCAGTCAAGAGCCTGCGGCCTTAATCTACGTGTGGCTTTAAAGAAGATGTACTTATTTGAGAATAAAATATCAAATGTTGGCAGCAACCCGTGGCTAATTACTGCAACAAAGAACGAGTGCTAATATAGCGTTTCCGACAGATGCTTTTATCCATTACATGCATGGCTGCCTCGGTTTCTCATCGGGGAACTGCAGCTAAGGGACACGCATGGTGTATGGTGTGTGCAAACAAAAACAGTGGGTGCCAAAAGCAACACAACAGCAGTAACAAAATGAACAATAATTGCAGGCTGATGCTCAACTAGCAGTCACATCGCATTAGTGTGCACATCTACAAGCACACAAAGACACATGCACACAAATCCAGATATAACATTGTTATTATTTTCTATTTTGGATAAGCCAGAAAGTCGTCCGTAGTTATTTGTTTCATTATTATTGAAATTGCTTATTATGAATATTTGATATTATTACTATAACAATACTTATTTGCATTTCCATTATTGTTTTTTTGCCATTGTAAAAACCATTCTTATTGTATTATACTTTAGCTGTTAAAGGAAGGCATATGCATAATTTTCTCAAATAAATGTGTCCAGAATATGTTACATATTACATATGTTCTTGATTAGCATCAATAGCCTATCTTTGAATCTATGGATCTCAGAGACTATATGAGCTAATGACTTGAAATTTTGAACATGGTTCTTTCTAGTGCACGATACGATTCCATATTAATTGTATGTTAATCCCTGAAAATGTCTTTTTCCATTTCTTGTTAAATATATGTTTCAACGGTTTAGAGTTTAGAGTGCTTTAGCTTGTCTCAATTGCATGACATTTAACAAAAATATACAAAAATAGCAATCGAGATGAAATCAATGCGAAAATAAATGGCAAATCGTATGTGAGCAAAATGCCTGCATGAATCGCATTTGTATTTTATTCACGCTTGGCCCACATCAACCCGCCAGACTCAAAGCTAATGAAGCGTCAAAGTGTTGAATGCCAATTCTCTGCATGACTGTGTGTGTGTGTGTGTGTGTGTGTGTGTTGTGTGTTGTGCGGGTGTGTGTCACATAATAAATAAGCCAAATCCGGCAGGTAATGAGTTTTTCTTATGAAAATGTGCAAATGTGAAGAATTGAGCGATCAGCGCTTGTTTCCTCTTCTATTTGCGGATGTGTTTTTATTTCACACCATTGTCGGCAGATGCAAATGCTTAGCTGTTGATATGTTAAAGATTCATTTAAGTTGGCGACTCGAAGGTGTCGGCAAATTAAAAATCGTATTCCCAGGGCAGCCATTAGCCAAGGCCAAAGCGACAGCCAAAGCCAAGGCAAATAAACTGCAAGCAGTTTTAGGATAAGGTCTGAGCGAATGCCAGCGGGGCAATCAATTTCACGCTGCCACACATTTTCTCTACTTACATACTTACTTGCCTTCATCTCATGCTGGCCCGTTCGCACTTGCACATTCTTTTTGTCTAGTGCTGCCCATGCAATATAATTGTCGGCAACAACTTTGTTGTTGTTGCTTTCGTCGCCTGGCGACGCCATTTTGTCGTGCACTTTGCGGCCGTCGTCGCTTTAGCGCTTAGTCAACAGCTCAGCGGCTTCGGCACGCCCCGCAAGATATGCAACACAATTTTTTCATTTTCATTACTGCCAGACTAGACAACTCGAAGTGCTTGCTGAGTGTGTGTCCGTCCGTCCCGATGCTGCTGCGCTGTCGATCTGTCCAATTTTCGGTGCATTACATTTTGCACTTAATGGAGAATAAGAAAAACTTTCGCTGCTCTGATCATAAAAGCATTTGAATTGCATTAAACCCATGGCAATAATGTAATTTTCATTACTTTCACGAGAATTGCACGCACGACGGCACCGACACCCGCCTCCTGCTCCTGCTCCTGCTCCTGCTCCCTCCTTCCATTACTTACGCTGC
The DNA here is from genome assembly GCA_035045725.1 of Drosophila ezoana. Classification (NCBI taxonomy): domain Eukaryota; kingdom Metazoa; phylum Arthropoda; class Insecta; order Diptera; family Drosophilidae; genus Drosophila; species Drosophila ezoana. The sequence continues at coordinate 7,769,991 of JAWNOU010000036.1, forward strand.
ACGCATTGACGGAACAGCAAGGAAGCCGCCAAATGTGCATGTGGCCTGCAATGCCATCGACTGTCGGAAACTGTTTGCTGTCGAGCTGCAAAGTAAACGACACAGACAGCAGTTGCATGTGGCTTATGTGTGCGAGAGTGACTGACACAGAGTCTGCCTAATGCTCAAAGATCTTGATTATGTGCGCCTAAAGCGTGACATATGGTGTGGCTCTGCCAACGTAGCACCCAATGTCACAATCATTGTCACTCTCAATCGTAAGCGGGTTCCGGCAAAACTTAACAGCATAGCTGATTGGCATATATACATACTATATATGTTCGCAGTAGTACATATAAACGTATATTTACTTACTAAAGAAAATATTTGGAATATTTTTGAAATATATTACAACATATTAATAAAACTTTTAAACGCCTTTTTTTTTGCTCAAAAAGCCAAACATTTTGATAAATCCATCTTAAGAAGAATATTAATCTCCCCTGTTTTCTTCCAGCTGCACTTTAATTTTGTTAGAAAACTTTTTTTTATAGGCAGAGTACAGTTTTTGTCAGCGCCGGAGCGTTTATATTAGATTAGAAATTCTTGTATACTTCCGAAGTACAAATTTCATGTCACGAAAATAAAAGCATCCCCAACATCTTTGAACAAGTTTTTCCACTCACATCCTTAGATGTAGGTAATTTAAATAAAATGTCTATTTTGAAATTTTAGAAAGAAGGACGCTTCCTTGTAAGCTATGTACTTTATTTATATATATTTACCATATCTTTTATCATATTTTGACACATGACAATATAGTTATTCTTAGAGGCTAGCTGCTACACACATAAAAATGACATTGGAATACTCGACATTGCGGTGTCAAGACAGTTTGGAAATTCTTATCAGTAAAAGTAAATTTCACATTTAGTTTATAATTGCTTAAATTACAATTAGGTTTAACACATAACTAATTCAAGTGACTAATAAGCACAGCTACGGTTAATAACAAACACTTATAAACATCATTACTAGTTTTAAATAGTTTTCAAAATATATACTCCTATATATATGTATATGTAATCTGTAATCAGAAGTTTCTGAAATGCTAAGATAGTAAGTACAGTTGACTAAAAGCTAAAATGTGATTGCATGAAATATGACAGGTACAGTCACGCCTTACTAATACACACACAATATCTTCCTCTTTCCTGCTGTCTGATGATATGATGAAGTTTACTAAGAAGTTTAGCGTTTCTTTTTCTAGGTACAGTTGCTACAATTGTAAGAAGTCAGCTATTATTATTCAATCGCCTTTGGTTTGATTTTGAATGAATCACCCTGTAGTTTACATTTGATTACATGCTTAAAGTACAGTTTGAAGTTTGCTCAATAATTTCATCTGGCTATCAATTCCACATCCGTCTGCTCGATTACTCGCACTTTCTTACCAACATAGCCCATAAATTCGTATTTGCCCGACTCGCTCCGTGCCGCTCATCACTCGTCATCGTTGATGCTATAACTGCCCCGGAACTCGCTGAGCGGCGTCGCATTAGTCGTGGATGGCGTCATTAGTGGAGCCCCCTGAAACGAGATGGCCATCGGCAGTGCCGAGGGGGCGCACAAGCTTAGGGCGCTGCGTCCTTCGGTTACGGAGCGATAGCGTAACGGGCGGCCCGAACTGCAATGAAATTGTCAATGTGAGGAGAAGTTAATAATTTATTATTTACCAAGTTCATGTCCACACTCTAAGGAAAATTTATTTTGCCGGCATACAACGGCAACGCTTTATGAAAATAGTTTTGGATAGGTGCAAATTTTCTTTAAAACAATTCATGGCCAATGTTTTTTTTTATACCCTGAACCCTTTGAAAGCGGACAAAAAGAGTATAATGGTTTTGTGCAAATGTACGTAACCGGCAGAAGGAAGCATCTCCGACACCATAAAGTATATTTATTCCTGGTCAGAATCTATAATTGAGTCAACATCTACATTTGTCTGTCCGTATGTTATAGTTCCGTTAATCGATAATATCTTTTTTTAAGTGCTACGGTTACCAAAGTTAACTTTTAAGTTCTAGAATAGTTTATACAGATCATGTATCTTTCACTTTATAGCTCCCGACTCCAGTACCAAGAAAACTATCTTTTTTCTTTTAATTAATTTTCATTATTGCTACTGTATCTTTTTACTTTAGTATAATATATCCCTTAATATGCAAACAAAAATTGTCAGCCTAGGAAAAACTAGCGCGTAACGCGAGCTGTATTTGCTGTTGTTAGAAGAAGGTAGAGGGTATCCCCCAGCCGACAAGATGACTAAAACACTTTTTTTTTTTTTTTATAGTTAGGTAATCGATTGTAAGTTTTACTTGTGAAAATATTTCTTGTCTTTGAAAAGTTAAAACATTGTCCATGCTGTGCAATTTATGTCACTCTGCAAGGGGAAGAATGTGTTTAGGGAAAGTGCTTGCAAAGAAAGCTTAAATTTTGTGTTTATGTTAATGTACATATTATCTCTATATAATAAAAAACGAAGGTAAATCTGAATGAATCATTGACTGGTGATCAACGCATCGCCCAAACCGAAAATGTAGCTGCCTTATTTGAAACCTAAAACTTATCACGGGCAAGCTCGGAAAATACCCGCTAGTAATATATAAGTGAAAGAACTTTTTAGCCAGCTTTTTTAAGCTTAAGTCAAGCTAATGTGCATTTAACCATTTCAGAGTCCTGTTGCTGTTATATTCATATATCAGCGCAGTCAAAGTTGCGCTAAGCTTGCAATTATACAATATTGAGTTGGCATTTCTGCGTCTTTTTTGGTTCAAGGTTTTCGCTTTAAATTTAAGTCATCTCAATGACGAACACACGTCCAACGCTTAAAGCCAAGAAATTAAATTTCCTTTGTATGAACATACAACAGGGACAGTTTTCGTCCGAGACTCAGGCAGAACAAAGCAGTCTAATATATAAGTATATGGATTACGCAATATATTTCTGCGAAATGGAACATAAAAAGCGCGTTGGCCAAATCGTTGAATGTTTTTTTATAGTGAAATCAATTGCATTTATGCTGCTTCTATTTTATATGGCGTTATCATATTTGTAGATCATTTTCTAAGAAAAACATTTTCTATGCCACCAAGAACTGTGCAATGAAAATCTCTGTTTACAAACTTGTTGTATTAATAGCCAGACACACAAAAGCGAAATTCACATTTGACGTTAAGTTTTCTGGCAAGTTTACTACACTCGGATGTATCATATTTAATAAGGAGTTTGCTAGACTCAGCACTAAGCATGACAACCGTCTGGGGCAGCACGAAACTCACCTGGCAATAAACCAGGACATTCGCAGATTGATAAGGCTTCCAACCGTAAGCCTACCGAATGAACAAATTAAATTAAACTAAGCCATTAAGAACAATGTCTGCAAAAAACTATGTTTATATTTTTAATGAACGACAGGTTGGTATTCAACGCACAGCCCAAGCCGAGAGAGCTAGGAATGAATTGAAGTTTGTAATATAACTTGGCTCGGTCAAAGCAGGGAAATACCAACTAGTACATACCACACTTCACAGGCTTCGCTTTTGAGCTTCTATGTACTTTTCCGCTTTTTGTTGCTTCATCGTATTGCACTTTACTAATCTCTGTTCATGCATCAATTTGTGCATTTTTCACACATTCGGACTTTCTGTAATAAATCGCCTTGATTTCATTGGCAAACACAAATCGGAAAAATCAATCATACGTCATGTTGCACATCAATCGCACGAACAATGGGCAATGGCTTTGCTTTAAGTGCAGTTCTCAAGTGCACCACAATAAATTACAGCCGACATAGAAAATGAATTTTGTAGTTTCGCTTCACATTTTTAGCAGATCCCCGCCTAAAGCACTTACCGCTTGCAGTTGCATTTCAGGAGACGTATGAAGGCCGCTCGAAATGTTCGATTGAAGATCGTGTAAATGATCGGATTGATCGTCGAGGAGACGTAGCCCAGCCAGAGGCATGTGTTGACTACATGCTCGGACACCTGGCATTCGGGGCAGGCGGCGAATATGATGTTCAGTATGAAGAACGGGGACCAGCACAGCACGAAGGTGAAGAAGACCAGGCCGAGGACCTTGGTTGCCTTTTGCTCCGTTGCGACCGCATTCGCCGAGAGACTGTTGCGCTTGGCGCGACTATTGAGAAATCTGGAGGAAGAAATCACTTGGAAATTGAGTTATATGGCCAGCCCGTACTCACCTCAAGTTGAGCGTGGGTGCGGCGACACGATTTAGGGCAAATTTAAAGGGGCGCAGCTTGTAGCGTCGCCCCTCCGACAACCTTTGGCCCGTCCTCGTTGCCGCTGTCGTCGTCGCCGTCGTCGTCGTCATTGACGTCCCCTGCTCCAGTGGATGATTGCCATTGCCATTGCCATTGACATTGCCACTGCCACCGTCTTGTGCCTGTATGGTGGCTATGCTCATTCTGTTTGCGCCACCGTTGCCACCGCCTTCAGCAGTTATGCAGCTCGTTGTCGCACCTGTTGCTCCGCCAGTTACATTGCCTCCGCCCCCGGCTCCAGTTCCCCCGTTTCCATTTGTCGCATAACCCAATTGTGGCTGAGAGACGCTGCCACGCACCGTGGCGCGTCGATTTGGATGACTGTCAAATGGAAGGGGCAGTTGGATGAGTTGCTTCGCGTATTTTCATTGTGTTTTCTTTTCGCTTTGCAGCAGCGAGTATTTGATATTAGATTTCAGTCCTTTGATTGCGAGCTCCGGACGCCCACGCCGAGCGCAACAGTTTATAAAATTGCATGCTAATCATGTTTCCAGGCAGTTGGCAGATTCACTTAAGCTCACCAAAATGGCCATAATAAGACTTGGTTGAGGGCTGACTAACTTTAAGGCGTATTTTAATGCAAGCAGTATAGCCAAATATCATGAAAGCAACTATTGCGAGCCTAACTAAAAAAGCGTATCGTATTTTCAGTACTTGAAATTTAAGCTTAAGCAAACTAAATTAAGTTTAGTCCCAACCAAGGGAAATTTCCTAAAATGTGTGTTATTTTTTGATTCAGCTTATAAGAATTAAAATCGCTTGTACTCATTTTACATATTAATGAATTACCTATGCATATTTACGATAAAATAATGGTATACACAACGACATACGAAGATATATATTTCAAATTCAAACTTCAGCTTGCATAGTTTCCGATATCGACGTGTTCATACAGAAGGACGGATATAGCTGGATCAAGCTGGAGATGCTTTCATCTGATCAATCGAACTTTCGATTGATTACAATGTAGTTACATTTATATTACGATGAACTAAAAAGTCTTCTATAATCATAAAAGGGGAAATCGCTTATAGTCTTATCAGTAATTTAATGCACATTTCCTTGCAGTCTTAGCGAGTTTTCAGCTAAGTGCCCAGGACAGCTGACCATAAGTTGTAGAATCTCCAGAGTAGACCATAGCTATACTACTATTGAAAGTTAGTTATAAATGCATTGCCAACTTGTTGGGTATTGTTGGCGCATCTAGCGCATTCCCCTGGCTGCGGGCAGTTGGCAACAAATTTACAGGAGCACTTTGCAACTGTTGCAGTTGGGCAAATAAAACAAAAGTTTTTCAATTTTTGGCTGGCGACAGGGAGCATATCTAAAAGGGGACACCCAAGTGGCGTCAAAAGTCGAACTAATAATTTGCAAGTAAAAGGAAAATAAGAAAGTTTTTTGTATTTTCTGTGTTTTTTTTTTTTTGGACTTCCTTGTGTAGCCTTGGTGGCTTCTGCTGCTGCTGCTTGTACCTGGGCAGAGGGGTGATTTTCTGGGCCTGTCTCATTACAAATTCATATATTTATGCGACAAGTTGTGCGGCACAAATCCGTGGCAAAGCGCATAGACGTGACTTTTAGCTCAGCGGTCTTGCGTCCTTTTTTTTTTTTTTCTTTGGGACGTGTCTTGGAGAGACTTTGACTTGCTGCAGCTCTTGTTATTCCCTGCTGGTTAAGCTAAAATTTTGCGCCGTTGCATTAATGCAAGAACTGACAACAACGGTTGCGGCAGCAAACAGCAATGACATTTGCAAATTTCGGTGGCATTTTGGGTGCTGTGGAAAGAACCTTTTGTCGTTATCCGCTTGCAACATTGTTGCCCCAGACGTTTGACGATTTGCTCTATTTCTGGTTGCAGCGCCATCTCATGCTGTGGCCTTCCTCTTTGCGGTTTCCCTCTTTCATTTTATGCGCTATTTATTGTTGCCACAGCAACAGCAGCGGCAACTCCTTTTTCTCTTGCACACAACAATGTGGGATGTAGACCATGGCCCGACAAGCAGATTCGTGTTTTGTGTTCGTTTTTTTTTTTTTTTGGTGCTGCACCACATGACGCATGAGTGATTTATGTTTATGGCGCCTCGCAAGAGCTTGCAAGAAAATTATGTATTCGCCATGTTGTGTGACACTTGAATGTGCATTTAATTGCATAAAGATGCGTAATTGATTGTTTTGCTCAATGCAAGAAGAACGCATAACACATGTGCAATAACTAAACACGAAGTTATGTGAACAAGTTATACAAATTGTTTCCAACTGCTGAAGTTGATGTTCTATTTATTTATAATAAATACAAAGCAAATTATCATAGCTTTAGGAACTAAACTCTAACAAAAATACCAAACTTATTAAGCCTTGACCCCTAACCCCCTTATTAATATAGATACTATACATCCTTTTCAACTATAAGAACACAATAAATGAAATTCTAGCAATATGAGGGGTAAGGCTTAAATATAAGCCAGTTGGCAATGACTTATAGTGTGTTGAATAAACTTTAATACTTCTTGAGTAACACATTGAATACCCGACTGCATTTCGCACTAGTCGATCATTAGGTGCTAGTTTGGTCAATAATCGAGGCCCCTTTTTCAGCATTCTAAGTCCTTGTTTACTCTATGTCAACGAAAGGCAAACAAACGAAAATCCTTTGCCATGCGCTTGGCCCCAGACTTGTGAGCAACCCAAAAACAAAAGGTATTCAAAAGAAAAAGGTAACCGTTCGGTTGAGGCAAAAGAAGTGGACCGAAAGGCAAAGTCAAAATAAAACTCAATTTGTATTTGTTATTTCTTTCACAGCCTTGCATCCAACTTGAACCTGGGGCAAAAACGAAGCCCAAAATGCTTTACACTTACAATGTAAATTATGCAAATTTCTTGGGAAAGTAGTCGGAAAAAGTTATTTGCTACCATGCTAAGCAAATGTAATAAATTTTAAAGCTTGTATGCTCAACTGATAATAAATGTCTGTAGGTCTCGACTCGCCTTGTCGAGTGTTTCCCGCACATATGCCGCATGATTTACACACAAATTGGCAACACCTAGCCAAAAGGCAGAGGTGGCAAATTCACGCCAAGGACCCAAATGTCACAGGTTATGGCCCCTGCACCATTTTGTGGCTTGCGATTTGTCATTGCCCGAATAAATGAACCGATTGCCATCTTAGTTAATGAGCAGCCAAGAACATTGTCGCTCCAATTTCATGGACTGCCAGTAAAGGTCAAAATTTGCCAATGGTTTTTCATGTGGGCTGCTGCTCTTGGAACGGAGAGGAAGCAGAACATCTTCGATAAATTAACAAACTCAAAGGACAAATTACTAAAAAACTGACTGTCGAAAAAGGTTTGTCTTCATTATTATAATGATACACTCATAGAGTATACAAGTGTAATTATAATGAATGATTGATATATTGACAGTTTATTAACCCAAGAATGCGGCATTCAACTTTTTTTTCAAAAATAATGTTTAAATGCATTGGTTAGTTAGATTTTTAAAAGTAACGCTTAATCCTTTCCAAATAAGCTTTGAAGAGAAGTAACATTTTCATCATTTTGTGCATATTTAATTCAGTTTAAATACCAGCTCGAAAAATATTCACAGATTCGTGGAAAATAGGCTATTTATTTGTGCACAAAACACGTCAATCAGAACGATGGCAAAGTTTATATCCATCTTGAAATCGGACCAACTAATTTCAAATGCCCGGAACTACACCGATACCAAACAATTTAATTAAACCAGAAGCTGTTTACCGCAGTTTGCGTCATTTGAATGCAGATTGGACGGCAAGTGGAATGCAAATATTGCAGCTAATTAAAGTTTTGAATGGCCCCTGTAGGGGGGGGAGTAGAGAGTGGGGCAACTTACCTGTCCATGAAATTGGGATTGCCACCGTGTTTGCGCCAGAAGCTGCTCGTCTGGGAATTGCCACGCACCGAAAACGATGTGGATGAGGTGCTTGGTGACGCTGGAGATTGTCGCAAGATGCCGCCGCCAGCAAATCGGAAGCTATTGCGTCCAATATTGGACATATTTCCGCTGCCGCCATCAGAGCCACCTCCACTGGTCCCATTGCGAAAACTGACGCTGCCGATGACTCGATTGCTTGTCGCTCGCTGCTGCATCAATGGTCGCTCGGAGGGCTCATTGTAGTTGCCACCCCCGCCCGTGCTGGTACATCTTGTTCTGGCTCCTGCTCCGGTGGATGCATTGTTAAAGTTACGATTGCTGTCACCCATGGCCAGACACTTGTTGTTGCTGTAATTATCGCTAGTTAAACTGCTGTGCATCTGCAACTGTTGCTGTCTGTGCTGCGGGCGTATCGTGAAGCGGCCGCCCAGCCTAGTCAAATAGAGAGAGGCAGAGGCATATTACTGATGAAAAATCTATGCGTTGATTGGATGCGGTGCTCTCATTGAGTCAACGCTTTGATTGGCAGTCAGTGAGTCAATAAATCAGCTAATCTTAAAAACTTTAAAGGCCCGTAGTTTACATTTTTTACAACGCAAGTAAGGAACAATGAGATGGGCTTTTAGAAATCACCTGGCACTTTACAGACAAATTTGCTACATATGATGTTTCACAGAATTAGAATAGTCCAATAAAATCAATATTTGCTTTAAAATTTGTAAAAGCTCAACTTTACTACTTTATGAACCCCTTTTCATTTCTGTATAGTCGGAAAAATGTCAGCAAAAATAAACAAATTTGAACTGATCTGCTTCACTTCCCACTTTCGTCTTGTTTTGGATAGTTTGAATTAATTTCTGTGGGACCGCAAATGGAAATTCGTAATAAATTTTTGTTCCTGCCAATTGCAATCAGCATCCCTCTCTGAATAACAATGCCAAAAGCAAAGCCCTTCGCTTGCCGGTGTGAACTAAGTACTAAAATTCTATTACTCATACGCCGTGTGGGCACCGCTGTTGGCCCGCATTTGGTTACTAGTTGTGACAGTTGTTTGGGAGCGTTTCGCTTAATGGCATTTTCATTTGCGAATAATTTATTGGTATCGATTTGCGGATGAATCCAATTGTAGCTGCCAACCGTTGGCCATTGGCCATTGGCCATTGACCATTGGTGACTGGTCAAAGGTGGCACAAATCTGTGCGCTGGAGCCAATAGAGCAACTAATTGCATTTACTTGTGTGCAGACGCGCTACGAAGGCTTTCAATCCACTTACCGACGGAAGAGCTCGCTCTCCGGATGCTCGGCTGCAAAGCGCGCCTTTTTGCGCAGCAGCGGAATGGTGAGTGCATATGTGGACACCATCATCAGCATTGGGATGTAGAAGGCCACCAGCGAGCCGAAAACAAAGAAGGCGCGATTGTTAATCACACACACGTTCGGCTGCGGCATTATGTTCTTCTCATTGACCAGACCTGCAATAAGTAAGAAGGATCAGTGCAATGCTCAAGATCCTGCGAACTGGAGGCCGTCAGCTTACCCAGCACTGTTATTGAGCTGGACACCAGCATGGCCATGGCCCAGACGATGGCTATCTTAATGCCAGCCAGACGCTTCGTGGAGCGATGTCGTGAGCCCAGCGGATTGCGTATGCCTAGATAGCGGCCCAGACTGATGAAGCACATGTGCAATATGCTCGACGAGCAGGCGAGCACATCGCAGGTCACATAGACGTTGCACCAAGTGAAGCCAAGTGGCCAATAGCCTGCAATGGATGATAGAAGATTACCGACGGTCAAAGGAGGCAGAGATCTGACAGGGCTGTCTCCATCATCTGCCAATGTAAGCGACTGCAAATCAAAGTTAATTGAAATGGAAATGAACAGCAGAGAGTTAAAATGGAAAGAAAGCAAAGAATAAGAAAGAAAAGCCAACAGAAAAGCACATGCACATTGACATTTAACGAACGACAAAATACCAATGCAATGAAAGGGAATTGTTTAGTGCGGGCTACTTCCGCTCAATTCATTTGCATAGATTCGATTTCTGCTCCGGACAGAGTTTGTAAATTCCAATTTCTAGGAATATGTAGTGTAACACTTGTTCGTATTGTGCTCAAAACAGTTGGACTAGACAATTTGATCTAACTGGCTGATACTTGTGAATCTCGAAAGCTAGTACATGCACGTACTTTTATTTAGAAAGATTTGAACATTGAAAATTTAACATTGAAGCCTGGCTATCCTCACGCTGAGCCATAAAAGTATGCAGACGAACAGACCAGATCTTAGTTAGGTAAAATTTAAACATTTTGTATAACAACTTGGTCAGCAATTAAAGAAGAAGACATCTATGATCTGAATGATCCTTTGTTATTAAATAAAGTCGTGTATATAAAGTCGCTTTAAAGTCGCGATGAATGAAGTATCAGAAACTAAACACGCAACGACAAACAAGAACAGCTGTAAACTGAATCCGTGTATTCATTGTGCAAGCTGGTTAAGTATGTGAAAGTGGTCGAGTTGGTTTCGCACTTTTTATTTAGCCAATGCCCAATGGCAAATTCTGCATTAATTAGTACAAATTGCGCTTAAATGCGTGCTTGTTGTTGTTTGTCGTTACACGCTATTAGGCCCGCTGTGTGGGCCTCAGTTTGCTAATTGTAGGACCCTGGCGCACACATACAATGAAACAGACAAACACAGACGCGCCCACTCAGCACACTTAACACACACTCGAACACGACAGAGAAAAACGATGATGAGGGAACATATCTGGAACCACATGTCGTATTTTGTTTTATATGCTCGTCACTTAAACACACACACACGCATACAAATTCACATCGAGAGCAGCAAATGTATTTATTGCGTATGCGACATGTTGTCCGGAGCTCGGTCTCAAGTGTCTGGGATAGGTGGGACTTAAACATGCTCAAACAGTATAACGAATGTGTAAAGGTTCACCTATAAATACACTATTAATTAAATGATGAATAGTTTGTTTAGAGTTTATGGATTTTCAAGTTTATTGATTTTTATCCATGAGCAGAAACGATGTGATACATAAATGTCAATTAAGGCAAGAGCTTAAATCCTTAAAAGGATGAAAACATATATAACAATGTTTGCTGAAATCATAAATATTTTGCCCAGTTGATACTGACTTATATCTACCTAGGGTCCCTTCCGCTTTGATATCTCCGTTCAGTTTTAAATAGTTTTCGCAAATTTAAGTAATTTATTTCCGATGATAGATCATCCTTTCCTTTTTTAAATTGGAGGACTTCGACAAAGCGACAAGGTTTTGATAGTTGTGATAAATAGTTTATTAGGAATCGATCGAATTTGGATAGCATAATACTTAAACGATGATGAGCGCCATTTGATTTTTCATCAGCCGGTTTATTTATTGTTCGATGCTCGATTTATTAATTTTACGGCAAGGCAGCTGGATTTGAATTCCATGCTGACGTAAAAATCAGCAACTTTTTTATGTCGTTTTAAAGACGAAGCGTAAACCAAGCGTAAATGTCGGTCGTGAGCAAAATTAACCAGCAAAAACACAAATTATACTGAAAAAAATCAACTGCCCGAAGTTACGAAGGCTCACATTTGCAATCCAAGGATGCTTAACGTTAGTTTATTTGCATTTGCAAGCGAGAAAGTAAGTTCTGATCCTCCATTTAAATAAATTTGCTTTAATACTTAATCCGAGAGTTTGAACTGAAATAAGACTTCTTCTTGCAAGTCAAAAAAAGGGTACAACAACATAATTAGGCCCATTCAATTTTTTTCCGTGCGTGTACAAATACGCAGCGCAACCGTTTTTTGATGCCATTTTGTTGTTGTCGCGGTTTATTTAAGGCTTACGTTTAAGGCTTTTAGTTACATTTAGCTTGTGCCCGCCATCGTCGTCTGCAAGCAACTTGAGCGTGAAAACAAAGACCCTGCCCTGAGCCCCAGCAGCAGCAGCAGCAGTTGGGGAGGCGTCTCAAATGTACATAAGTGGCACAATGAGAAATTCGCAAGTGCACCAGCTGCAGAAAACTGTTGCATAAAGCGCGCTCGTGGCATGGCCAAAGTGCAAACCAAAAATCAACAAGACCGTAAGCAAAGAATGTCAGAAATTAAAGCGCCAAACATCCAGCACAGAGCATGTACATGCAAGAGTGCACAAGACGCCAAGGATTAACTTGGCTGAATCAAGGACTCAGAAAGTGAGCGCTGAAAGGCTTAAAGCGTAAATTACGTCCGAAAATAAGTTGAAGTCCATTATGCGCCCCAAAGTGTCCTTAAGCAACTTATTTACTCGCTCTTTGACTGTCAGCTTCTACTTTGTTTCCGTCAGTCAGTTAACATAGTTTAAAAGCTTAATTGAAAAAACAACTTCTGAGTCGATAACATTCCACTACATCGAAGAGCTACTGTACCCGACAGACAGACTTTCGATTTGGAGATCAACCCAAAATGAACGATTGATGACCAATGCACAGCCTCGGCCTTAAGACACCTGACATACCCTACTTTTGGGTCGAAAATGGGCATTTAAACGAGATTTTGGAAAATTTCAAGAGGGGGACACGATGGTCAAGGCATGTATGAAAAACATTATCATGCGAAAAGTCGCTGGCTCAAAAGCAGCAGCAATTGTCAATTTGTATATTTGCTTATATTACTTTTTTAAATTTACATTGAACTATCTTAGTCGTTTTTTTCGTGACACTGCGTTTTTCATGGTCCTATGCAGTGCTTTAAAAATAAGGTCATCTAATCATTTTGAGGGTACCAAAAAGTAGACTATATTAAACTAAATGCCAGCTGGTGACTGAACAACTAATCCGTTCATAATAAAACGAAATACGCTAATGTTGTTAATGTGGTTGGTTGGTAACAACCCACTAAATATATAACATGTTGTGTTTGCTCTGTGGGGGCAAATAGCTGAGGTGTGGGCTACGGGCTGTGAACTTTTTGGCATCATGTGCGCCCATTATGCGTTTGATCTGTTCATGCTACGTTGGGCTCAGCTGAACAGCAGACAGACCTTATCTGTGGCACATGCAAATTAGGCTGGCATGAATTCGAATGTGTTCATAATACTGTTTACATATTTAGCTGGCAATGTGTCAGGTTTTATCGGAATCAGAATATAAAAGCCGCTTGTGATAACTAGTTGATTTAGATTGTAATTTCAAAACAATTTAAATATTAAAGATATTTTTCGAGCAGCCGTTTTCCGCGTGCCGTTAAAGTGTTCACCTCGCATCTATGCAATCGCTTGCCCCCCATCCCAATGCCTCCCGCGTACCCTTTTCTTTTTTCATGTAACAACTAAATACAAACAACGGCTCCAAATTCGCTATTTAATGTATTTCATATATAGAAGAAATTAACAGGCTTTGTTAATAACTCTCCTCCTACCGACCCATCAATCCATTACAAATGAAATTGTAATTCTCAAACCTGTCAATTCTGTTGTGTGTCCCCCATCGACAAACTAATTAAACGCTATGACGGCTCTCTTTGAACATTTTAATTTTGTTTACATTAAAGTGTCTTGCCTCAAATGATACAAAAATAAGCTCTATTTTAAAGTTATTTAAAACTTCATAGTTTCTTTATAAACTAAAAAATATATTTTGGGCATTTGACCTATGAAGATACATATGAGAGCATTGTAGTTGACAAAACAATCTATGCAAAAGACGAATTATTCTTTGTTCACTTCCATTTATATTCCATTTCTTAAGTGTATTTTCAAAGTTTCATCAATGAGAGTCTAGTTATTATGTGAACAGGCAGGCAGACATCTTCATGTCGAATCGATTGATAAAAAATATAATAATATAATGTGTTGGGATACATCACACAATTTTAATATCCTCTACAGTGTATAAAAATTATAAGCTACAAAGGAATAAAAAATAATGACCTTGCGATACAGCCAGAAGGGGCATAAAATATATTCAAAAGCTATTAAAACGTTTGTGAGTTGCCTTAAGTCGAAAATCCTCAATATGCAGTGCAAATTTACATAAACTTGTACACTTGATTGCTGTCAGAAGAAAAGACTTACCCAAAAATGCTGGAATGGCGCCCATGGGCATCACAAACAAGGTCACAAGCAGATCGGCTATGGCCAGCGAGAAGAGAAAATAGTTGGTGACATTCTGCAGCTTGCGATCCAGCGCAACGGCCAGGCAGACGAGTATATTGCCCAGGCCGCCGGCAAATATGAAAAATACCACGAATAGGAAGAGCCAGTCGTAGCCGTGAGGCGAGTAGTCAAGAGGGCTTCTCGATATGACAATGTCTGTTGCTGCTGTTGTTGTCGTCGGGGTCAGCGCTGTGTCGGACAGCGTGTAGTTGGACAGTATCATGTCCATGCTGGTCGTTGCATTGCTGATACTTCCAATGCTACTGGCCCCAACAGTGTCCACCAGTTCGCTAAAGTTCAACCACGACATCAGGCCATCGCCCAGTTCGATATGATAGTCGAGCCATGTTGTCGCTGTCTGGGGGTCGGTGGGGCTGGCAGTTTCCTGCTCCAGCTGCAGCTGGCATAACAGCTTTTGCTGGTGCACTTCCTCGTCCTTGGGCTCACAGAGAAGCACTTGTCGATTGCAGTCGGCACTAAAACTAAGCGTATCACTCACATTATCACTAACGGTCTCATTCATTGCCAGTTGAAATTGCGCATACGCCTCGTGGGGCGGCTGTAACAGTTGCGTCTCTAGTAAACAGGGCTTAACTGTGGATGCCTCCGCCGCCTCGACTGTTGCGTTGCACGCATAAAATGCTCTATCCTCGAGTCTATTGAATCCCTGCAGTGTGCATTGGAATGTTTGGCTGCTGTTCTTGTAATTGTTGCTGATGTTCTTGCCTTGTATCGCCTCGCAGGTAATGAATGGCTGCCAGAGCTCGTGCTCTGCCGTGTGTACCACACGACAATTGAAGCCGCGCGGCTTGTATGTGAATGTAGATGTTCCGTTTGTTGATTCTTCAGGTGTCGTTGCTGTTGTTGGTCCATGACCAGCCTCACTTTGCATCTCCATTTCATTCTAAAGCTGTCTTGCGTGCTTAATAACAACAACTTGTTAAGTGGAGCCCGTTGTTGCCGATGTTGATTTTCTTTCTATTGTTGCCTATGTTCTTATTGTCAAGTTGTTCTGGCTGATTGTTCAAAGTGCTGTAATGAAAAAATATCAGAGCACTTTAGTACAATTAGTAGATTTGCCTAAATCTGAACTAAGTACTTGCAAATGTCATTTACTTAGTTGCCACTAGCTACATATTTTAATTGGGTATAATTACAAATTGTATCTTGCCCATGAAAGGTAGCTATTTGTAACAACTCTCCATTTTACCCTTTGGAATTTGTACTAATTAGTTGCAGATAAATGCTTTACAAACTGCCTCTGATATGTTTTGTGGCAATAACCACAGAGAAACCACAACATTGCTTAATTAGCTTCCGAGAATGCTAATGCAAATGCCATTAACATATTTGCATTTATGCAGCAAAGCGTACGAGTATCATCATTTTTTTGACGAATTGTGAACATCAAAACAATTTATTTTACTTGCGAATATTCTATTTATGGTAAAATTCATATTTTGTTATTCCAAATACCTTGAATTAAGTTTACATACCATAATTGGAACTTAATACACATGCCATTGCCATGAAAACTTCTTTTTTATAAAAGCTTGCAACACAAATTTTTGTTATTTGTGCTTATTTTTGAGAAATATTGATCGGGATTATATTATGTGCAACAACCACATGAGCTATTTAATGAGCGCGTTTAATGTTCGGCGTTTTGAAGAGACTTTTTTTTAATGTTTTTTGCTTGATTTGAATATGTTTTATATATGTTATATTTGCTCAGCCCTGTCAATAGATGCAACACTACGGGCTGCTAGCTGCGCTCAATGGACACTATGTGAATGACATCGCAACAAAAGGGCAGCTCCTGCTGCATTGAGGGTACGGCCTTTGTGCACAGCAGCATCGGCTGTCAGCTGACGTCAGTCTTCAGTCGTCAGTCAGTCAGTCAGCAGTCGTCAGTCAGTCAGTCATGCACGACACCCACGCGCCTAAAACGCTTTTTGTTTGGAATGTCGGCTTGGAAAAATTTCTGGCCTGTGCGACCTTTTTCTTCTTTCGACAATGAGTCTACACCTCCTCTAGTTAAAAGTCCTTGAGTCTATCAGCATAAAGGCTTTATCAAAAATGCATCGTGTCGAAGATTAATGTTAATGGTTCCTGGCCTTTCTTCTTCTATTTAGTTAACTTAAATTATTTTTAAAGTTTGTGGAAAATGTTGTCGCTGCATTTTCAACTTTCACATGCGTATAAACTGGTGGGAAAATATTGTTGTAACATTTTTTGATCAGAAAATATTTGCCGCAACTATTTCAACATACGCCATGTGGGTGGCCTCAACCGCAGGACTGCAGCCAAAAAGCGCATTCTGTATGCAAGTGATTTGGCCAATCAACCACAACAAAGGCAGCGCTAGAGTGCTGGGGGTGTGTGCTTGGCACAACCACAGCAATGGCAACAAGCCACACACACACACACACACACACACACACGGATGCACACACTCAACACAACCGCCATTTGCAATTTGGCGTTTGGCGAAATGAAAAATTTTTGCGTTGCCAAAAATGAAAATAAATGGGATGCATTTTGTTCCCTTTTCATGTACTAGCTGAGAATGAGCGCATAGCTGAATTATCTCGAAGATTGTAACGTGAAGAAATATTCTATAAATCACGTATTGTACGTTAGGTAAATATTTTAAATACACTTTTATATCAGTTCATAAGAATCAGTCAAAATTTGTTATTTTAAAACTGCTTTTGAAATAGGTTGAATTACATGTTTTAACCATTTGCGTTGACTTTTCCACACTTGCGTGCCTAATCTACTAAAAAAGTAAGTTTTGCATAACATTAGTCAAGAAAAGGTAAAGTCTTTAAAACAAGTGTCTTCAGTTACGCAACTCAAAATTTCGCTGTTATACAAAAGAAATGGCAAAAGAAGGTGGATTTTAGTGCTTTACGATGAATTAGGACAATGTGTAAGCAAGTCTTGATCGAAGAGTGAAAAATTAAGGAATTCTCTTTAGAATTTGGCCAGCACAGATCTTAAAGGCGATCTTTGATTTTGTGAATTCACATTTTGCAAACTAAAGCATAGCATTCCACTAAGTCGATAAATGCTTGATCAATATCCACAGCCGATTTGATATTTAGCCATGTTCATCTGTCTGTTGTCTATAACAACAAATCTTTAAATTTTGAACTTATATTGGTACCAAATGTTTGGCCAAAGACCATTTATTGTACGGCCTTTGCTTATAAATGTGTCAGAGTGGGCCTGATCGGACCACTTTAGCATAGCAGCTATTGAAGAAAACCGAAAAAAGGGTTAAGGGTATCCGCATGTTGGGAACTCCTTTCTAGAGGCTCTGGTATATTTTCAAAAATTCAAAATTGTAAAGATTATTAAACATGTTTTAAAAATTGTACTATAACCATGTTAATACTCAACAGCCCTTCTAAGTGCAATATCTCGGAGTCGAAATCAAATGGTATCAAATGGGAATGCCTTCTTCTTTAACCCAATTAGGTCAACGTTAGCATGTTGTTTGGGTAATTGACCAATAAATAGGTTCGCTTTTGCATAAATGCTTCAGTGTGATAATGACTTTAGCTCGCAGCCATTTTGGCTTCAGCGCTGCAGGGATTTGCAATCCTGGTTAGGTGCGTGGTTTTGCTGGCAGTGAAAGTTCTTTTTGATTGCATATGTTGCAAGCGCAATCTGATGGCACCTGGTGACAGCCTGCGGACAGGCCGCGTCCCAAGTGGACTGGCAACACTCGACTGCTGACTGGCCATGGCAGCCGCTCCAAACATAAGTAGATGTCGGGGTAGCTGGCGTGCTCCTCATATGAATATACAATGCTCTTGCCTTGACAGCACTCTGCAGGCTTAATTTGAAAGGCGCCCAGATTCCCACATTCACATTCATTCACAGGCACACACACATATGTATGTATGTATCAGATGGCAGCTTGGCAACCCTTTAATGATGTCCCTGCGATTTAAGGTTCGTGTGTGTGTGTGTTAGTGTGTGGCATGGCATTATGTGCACCGCACACATGTGGCCCTTTAATGAGTCAGCAAGGTAGGCAGCAGCAGGTTTTTAGCCGGCGGCTTGTAGAGTGGGCAGCTTTTGTTTGATTGTTGCAAAACGGTTGATGCACTGCAGGACTCAGAGCCATGGAAAAGCATTAATTTTTGGCAGCGTCTAGAGAATGCGAATATTAAATAGGTATACGCCAGGGCTGCTATAGTGTCATAATGAAGCACATCTCTGCACGTGTGTTTGTTCAATAGATACTAAACAGAAGCCCCCAGGGCAGAGTGCAGTAATTTTAGCAGCTGATTTAGGCAATAGTTTTAAAGTTTAAGGGGACACATTCGAATTAAAAATTGTATATATTCAAGATGAGCAGTCGAGTTCATATGCCTGTCTCTTTCTATGCAAACTAGACCCTCAGTTGTAAAGCTATCGTCTTGAAACTTTTCATTGATCCGTCCTTCTGTTGTTGGCAGTGCATATTTGGGAACCCGCCGCATAGAACCACGATATCATATAGCTGCCATAGAATTGGCCTATAACTAACTAAAACTGGCAATTCTCTATTATTATTAAATAAGTATTTTGAAACTTTGCCACCCACATGTGAGCCAAATCTTATCAAGATCGACCTATATTATTACAGGTCTATAGGAAGAATCAGTAAAAAGGGAGTTTTTTTGTATCTTTACCTTTTGCTTTAGTTTTCTATATAAAACGAAGCTTCAAGAAGCTTTTACGGCTATAATACGGATGTCGTATATAGTTCTTTATGGGAATTTTCTCTTTGCCATGAAAAAAATGCATTTGCATGTAATAATACTCAATTCTTAGGCGGTTTTTAATACATCCAAGCAACAGGGAGATAGCTGTTCATATAGTATAAAAACCGTACTGATCGTAACTTATTTGTCTTGAATCCTCTATAATCTTTCAATTAGAATTGGATTTAACCAAATTGGAAATTGTTTAATATTCAGCTCGTTCATGCGTATATTAAATATTTGCATGCACTAAGCTTAAAAAATTTTGTAAGCCGCATAAAAAAAAAAAAAAACTCAATTCATGGCCAAATGGCATGCAAACAGCAGCCCACGACAGCAAAAACAACAATGGGAAACTACAAAAAAAAAAGCTAGGAAAACTGGAAAAATAATACTTGTTGTAAACACAATATTTGTTGATAGCTTCAACTTTTTTCTACACTGTACACATTGAAATAAGTTTAAAATCGGGTATTATGGTTAAGTGCATGTGCATGTACATAAGCATAAAAGGCAACAGTTTGTGTAGCCATTTCTGTCTGTCTGTCTGTCCAAAAGCTTAAAATATTTCAAGGCATATTCAGTTTATTTCAAATCATCGATAGCTCATCCCGATAAATATCGATTGTTAGATGATTGTACAAACCTCAAAGCTTTTTAAACTCAAGACAAACAATTTTTTTTGTATATGCCCTTTTAGTAAAAGCAAATTACAAATATTTCACTTTTCCTACACTCACAAAAATTAATAAAAAAGTTCATTTTATATATTTTTTATCGCAAGTTTGAAATCCATATTTAAGCCTTGAATGCATCACATGGGCTGGACTATAACAACCGAAGTTCTGTTCAAGCATGCAATTTTTTCTATATTTGTTATTATTATTGTATTTGAGAAGCAAAGCTAGTTTCAGTTCCTGGAGCGACTGATCAAGTGGAATACGAGATACACTTGATGCATACTATATTTTGTGGGCAACGATCCGATAGAGCAATAGCCATACGACAACTAGCTGTGACTAAGATGATCAGGTGTTGCGCCTGCAGCTCGTCTTATTTGCTCCCGCTATTGTTGTTGATATCGGGCCCTGCTGCCCAACTGTGTTGACATTGGGCTTGTTGTGCAGCAGTTGGGGCAATTGTAGTTGGCGTCACCCGTGTGTGCCTTAATTTGCGGTTAATTATGTAATAAATTATTAACGGTGCGCTGCATCTGCGTTGCGGTTGACTTGAATTTCAGCGGCTTAAACTGCACGTTATGGTCATGTTTTGCTAGTTGCTACATGGACGTCCAACATGTTGCCGATGTTCACGCCCAGGCGCTGGCCCCTAACGTCAGTCAGCTTCAATTACACAAATAAATTACTGCCCATTTGGCGGCCGTAACGTAAAGCCTGAGCTCATCAACATTAACACTTTGCTTGCCCCAAAATATTATTACGAATTATTAATAAAGAACGTGTCGCCGGCGACTTAGGAAATATGATAACAACAACTACACAATCAACGGCCATGCGACTTAATTGGAACTTGTCCAGGCGCTGTGATTTGTCAAAAATGTCGCCGTTTCGCCAGGCCTCATCAATTATGCAATGTCCGACAGTAAAATTGCCGAGAAATTTGTGTGAAAACTTCATTAAGCTGCGCCCAAAAGCATGAAAACCAAGAAATTGCCTGCCACAAGTCGGTGGGATGAGCATTAGATGGAAGAGAAGAAGGCGGGAATTTTCCTTAAGAGCAAATGGGGATATGAGGTTGAGTGATATTTGCGGCAGACTAGCAAACACTTTGCTGTGCTTTGCTTCTTGGCCTGCTCCCCAGCTAGCTTGGCATGCAGTTAATGAAGAGAAATGGCCAAAAGTGTTTTATAAATGTTTGCCTTTCAAGATGTTTCAAATTGTTGTATGCCAACTATGTGATACATGCTGCAACACAAGGGAATACTACTTTATTTGTTCTTCTCTCTAGATATAAACTTAATTAACATTATATAATAATACAACTTGGAGTATTACAATTGTCAATTTATAAAAGTCTAAAAAGCCTATTCTGTCTAAAGGGTATTTGTTATTCGGCACGAATAGGTAATTTCATTTTTTTTGGAATGTTTTTCTAGCTATTGCTTAAGCACATCGCTTCCTGTTGTTGTTGCTGTGGTTTTGCGGTTGTTTGCGGAAGTGAGCATCGATAAATTTTCGTTTTTTACTCATAGTATTTCGGTACTGTCCTCTTGTTGTTGTTTTTGCTGGTGCTATTATTATTATTGTTGCCGCCGGCTTGCACGAATTTTCTTATAACTTGTGTGCTTTAATAGCGTTGCGAAGGGAATGAAATGGAAATAGCTTTCCATATATATATGTATATATACAAATGGGGTTAAAGTGCCCAAATTTATAAATGACCTCCAGTCAGATTAATAGCTGGGCATATATCTCTATATATACATATATATATATTTGTATTAATACATTTATTCAATCGCAACCATGGTGACGCGTCTGTCAAAAGTGCAACCCGTTTGATGACTCTTTGCCTTTATTCTTGCGTTTCAATGAATATTCCAGGCACGTGTTGGAGCAAAGGACTGAAAGGGACGAAACATAAAAGTACAAAACTACACAAGCACGAGTAATTTGATGAAGTGTAACCGACTTGGCAATACCCTCTACCCAGCGCCGAGCTGCAATCTTTTTGGTGTCTTCAAATACTCAACTGGGGAGATAATTTGATCACAGTACATAAAAACTTATATTCTCTTTAATATTTGTTTGTCTCTTTAATCTTTGAAACTTCATAACGAAAGGCTTGGCAAATATGCAAACGGATATGGCATGATCGAGTCGGTTGTGAAGGCTGGCTCAGAATATATACACTTTATAGGGCGATGCCTCTGAGATGCCTTTGTCAGTTAAATATTGTAAGTATCTTTACAAACATGGGTGAGGGTATAACAAATCATGGGACTGTCAACATTGTAATATATATTTTCCTATAGATTCAGGCCCAAATAAGTTCAAAGCGCAACGTGCAATGAACTGAAGCATGAAAATACCTTATCGCAGTTATACCCTGTTCCCATTTATTGAGCATAGAGAGCATGTATGAATGTAACAGGCACCTCCGAGTAATAGGCAAAAGTGAAATTCAGTATGCCAGTCTTATTCGAGTATCGAATGTAGCCACATTTTCTGCCAAATTTACCAAGTATGTACACACGAGCAGTCTTTTGTAGCCATCGGATGATAATTTATTCAGGCGCTGACAAGAAAGTCCCGCAGGAAGGGGATTCGGTGCTGCCAAAGTAACAATACTTTATGTATTATAGGAGAAAAGTGAATTTAAAATAAGCTACTTAATAATTATGTTCAAACAAATTAAAAATTTCATTACTATCATTGGTGGCGACTACAAATCTAGAAACTATCGACTTCGGCTAATATCAAACCGATTGAAGCATAAATGTTTCAATTTGTGTTTATGGTACATTTTTCTCAAAAACTTGGCTGCTGGATATTCATAGTTGAGCATTCTGCTCTGCTGGTCATCATTTGTATCGGAGAAAATACAAAGGATTTAATTTAACCTGAATTACTTTTTAAGTTCCAAGAATTTTCACAAAAATCTGCATCAGCTAGAAAAGATGCTTGTGCAAATTCTTGGAACCTCAAAGGTAGTTTCAAATGAATGTTATTAAGAAAGTAAGTGCATTACATTTGCCCTAATACAAAATTTTAACAGCTAGCATATAAAATCTGTACTAATTGGTATGTTTTCTACAAAATACATTTTATTTTCATTTGAAACTAATTTTGGAATTCAAAAAACTTGAAAAAAATTACTAATTGGTGGCAAGCCGTGCATGCAAACCGCCTAGTAAATATGCTTTGAGAAAGTTCTTGGAAGTCAAAATGTATTTGCAAATTAAAATAAATGCATAATAATACACTTGGCAAATGAAATGCTTAATGAAAATTCAATTTGTTTTCGGTTTTGTAAGCACATCTAGAGAACGATTTCGTCATTGTCGCTTAGTAAGTATAGTTAGTATAGCCAAATGCACTTAACCTCGACTGGCTGCGGGGCCAGGGCGGAGTTGGCAGTCTCAAATTGACTGTTAAAGGCTGACAGCTTTGATGTGATTCGCGTAATTGATGCATTCGATTTTGCATAATTAATAACAAGTTTTTCTAACGCTCACGATAAACACTTATCAGCTGGAAGCATATCCAGTTTCTCTTTGAGCCGCAGCTTTCAGAATGTTTGTCAATTAACACCCGATATTGTAAAAACTTTAGCCAAAACAAACGCAAGAAGTTGCAACTTGATTTACCAATAACTGCAACTTGTACGCATTTGTACAGTTTTAAGAAACTTCATTCTTTCTTAAATACTGTTTGAAGTTGTCTTTTATAATTTTTCTCAGAACTCTCAAACAAAATTTAATTTAAATATTGGCAATGTAATACTCAATGTATGAAAAATTTATTGTATATAATGTATATACTATGTAACTACATTAATGAGTATTCGCTTTCTTTATTTTTAATGCTATCTCTTCCTTTAAAAGAATAATACACTTAGTAGCAAAGTAATATACCAGTATGTCGAATTATTAGTCCCTGTCTTTAATGGCTGACTATTAAACTTTATGTGTGGACTTTTTAAGGTATATTTTGATTATTATAGTCCGTACAGGGTATAGCTTGAAACTAAATGGCACTGGTCTTTAGACCAGGCACATGCCTGCAACTTAAGCCAGTATGGACAATGTTTAGAAAATGGGGCATATTACTTTCACTAAAACACATTTAATTCGCGGGGAACAAATCTGAAGTCTACTCGTAAATTACTATACATATAATAGGCTATATAGCAATATTACTCATACGTTATGTATTACTGCAAAATCGGCACGTGTTTATATTCTTTTTGACATTTACGTTATGTTTATGTTCTTTTTTTTCTGGCAATCAGCCAAGGCCAACAAAAACTGAACCAGAGGCAAGCAAATAAGCATGCATAGAAAATATTCAGCTTAGATTAGGCCAATTTATCGCCAGAATTGAAAGTAACAAGTATTACGCATACGAAAGTAATAAATTAAACAAAGCGATTAGATTTATGGCTGTACGTAAAGTTGTAGATATTTATATGATTTACATTATTAAACAATCAAAATGATATAACACAATAATTAATGGAGTAATTTGGGCAATTAGCTTGTCGCAAACTGTTTGTTAAACGATATATTTAGTTTGCATTTGGCAATCGACAACTATCACAATTGTAACGTAAATTTTTTCTCTAGAAACTTTAACTAGCTGGAATCCCCGGTCTTGGTCGTTTTTTTGCTTCAAATATATATTATTTGGAGTCTTTCGTATGAAAGAGCTTAAGTCAAAGTTTTCCTCACATTTTAGTCTCGTGTTGAGAATCTTCATTTGTCCGCAACTGTGGCTGTGACTGGAATTCTAAAATCTCAGGCCGGAATATATGAAAAGTTCTTATCTAGACCTTTAAAAATTTGTTTAATGCCGATTGCGAGAATCTTCGCCTATAAATGCCTTGACCACTTTTTTAAGCAGAGATCTGGATTCGGACAAAACTATGAAATCCCAGTCCGTCAGGAATGTAATAAATGTCTATTAATTTAGAATTTAAAATTGTTGATTTAGATAAGTTTACATATAACGAAATAAATAATATGTGGAAATTGCGCAAACGTACAGAACGTACATTTGGCCCAAACCAAATTTTACTGCAATATATATGCTGCAGTTAAAAGTTTATAATTGTAAATAAACTTAAAATGTGCAAAATGTGAATAGATGTTTTGATGGCTTTTCAGATAATTGACTCTATATCAGGTTTTGGTCATGATAAAAATCTTTATAATATGTTTATCCGGCAATATAATATATACATATATATATATATTTGTAATTGAAAAAGTTGAACAAAATAAATAATTAAAAACTTTAAATGCTGATTAAAAATATTTTATATTAAACTTTTTTGTATTGTTCTACATGAGCTGTCTTTTGTCTATTGTGTATTGCTCTGCATAGCTATAGAAATTTGCAGCCATATAAGGCTGTAGCTGGCATGGGACCTCCCTCCATTCCACTTTTATTTAAATATTTTGTTACCTGTGTGCTCAGTGCCGGTATCTTAATTGTGCTGTCAATCATTTTGCATATTTGCACAGGCAAAAAAATTAAAACAAAATGTTTGATGGCCGTTGCGATGGCCACTGTACGCATAGTAACAACAATTGCAACAACAACTACAGTAATTGAGCAACAAAAGATATATTTAAATAAACATGAGTATATCTATTATAAAATGTGCATAAACCGACTGGCCGAGCATTGGACAGGCGAAGATGTTTGTTTGTGCGTCAAGTGGCCCGACAAAATGCGGGCGAATGAAAATGCGAGAATCGTCATGGGGCATATTTGCGAATGCCGCATCGTCAGTCACGACAGGTCACTTCAATGCTGACCGAGGGGGCGGGCTTGTCGTGCTCAATTAGCTGACCACTGTTGAAAATAAACAATATTTATGGATTGTCGATATTTATTGGCCTGAAGACCACAATTAGTCAAAGATCTGAAAGCTAAACTATTAAATAACATTTATAATAATTGTGAAACACATTCACGACCAGTTTACATTGCAGTCAATTAAACAAAAAGCCATCAGCTAATAAACAATTATTTATCAATTTTGAATATTCATTTACTGCTTAAAGTCAGAGATTGTCGAAGAACGTGGCATCGGAACTCGCACAATTGCTCAAAGTCAATTGCAAAGACGATTAATTTCAACCATCAGAGAGTAAACTGAATAGCCCAACAAGTTGTTCTTGGCTCTAGACTTCAACATTTCGACATTTTCAGCATTTTTAGCATTTTTGTGTGTTTTTTTCTTAGGTTTTTCCTTTCATTTTCCAGCATGTATTTGTTTTCATTTGGTATTGTTTACGCGTCAGCTTTGATTGGCTCGACTTCAAACTTGATAGTGGGCAGCATTAAATCTTTGCAATGCTGTGAAATTGAAATATTGACTAGTTCACATAAAGGCGATTACGATTATGGGCCCCGCTAGCAGACAACTCTAGAGTAGGCGCCATGAATGAATCAAATTTAAAGCAATATGGCCCATGGCGCACTTCCAATTGTTGTTGGGTATACTAATGCGAACATCCGTAGATACATAAATCTACATATGTGGCCTATAAATAAATATAATTGAATCAAGCCCATGATAAATGCTTGAGTTTATTTATTTTTGCTTATTGCACGCTACACTTAGCACAACGATGATTGGATGGTCAAAATATTCCAAACAATTTTATTGTCTTGTATGCGAATAAAATATTAAGTGCGCTGAATTTAATTAATTGTACACAAAAGTCTAAATTTGGATAGATCAATTCTATTAGAGGCTTTGGACAATGCCAAAACAAAATAGGATATAGCTTTTAAAATCATCTTGTATGCACAAATCAAATTTAAAATAATTTTTAAGCAAGCACATTTTCTACCTTTTAGTCGGAAGCACCCGACTAAGAAATACCCTGCGCTTCTTGTTTCCTTTTCGAAACTTTATGAAACTTTCAGGTCTTAAATGTGCCTCACAAATGTGTGAATAAGCCAAAGATGTATTTACATTTTTTGGGGGGAATATCGGACGATTGGATATTTTACTTATAATGTTCCAAAAAATATATTACGGTATTTAAAATCTCTAGAACTTGACGTTTTTGAGAACGATGCGTTAATATACAGAGGAGACACGAACTCAGCTGATTCTCTGTACAATATATATACTTCATGGACTCGAAAATGTCATCCTTCTGCCTGTTAGATACATTTGCACAAAACTCTTATACTCTCTATACCCATTGAAAACGGGTAAAAAAATAAACGACAAAATAAATCTGGTAGAACTTTTCGTTCTCAGCAATTGTGTTCTAGCCTGGCTATATACTTCCATATATCAATTAGACATGGAAGTTCTTATATATCTTATATATAACTTAAGTATTCATCCAAAAACACATTAAGATAATGGGTGCATACACCTAGCCTTGCACTACGCTCAGCACATTTCCTCTCTTGTTCAGAACAATTAAATTTGTAATACCCTGTTTTGAGATAAAATACGTGTGCATTGGTTTTGTTTGTAGCTCAGTCACTAGCTTTGTGACCGCAATTCCATATATATCTATATATCTATCTATCTAAATATCTAAATATCTAAATAGCTTGACCAAAGTCGGCATTTACCTTTCTAACCCATCATCTTTCTGTAACATTTACTATCATATAAACGATCGAGGAAAACTGTTTTACGAGAACAACCTTTTTGTTTTCCTAAGATATCTTAACCAAACTTCGAATTTACGAGCTCCATCATGCTGCTTACAAATAAGCAAAACTCTATTAAAGTTGCAGTACTATATCAAAAACTATATCGGATCAGGCTAAAAATAAGTTTTTGAATAAAAATTGTTCTGTTTTTTTTCTTCACTTCAAAATTCTGACATATGTATCCGAAAAACCGTGGCATCATAAGCGTAAATATTTTTGTAATTTATGCTCGCGAATTAATATTTTTTTAAAACTTAACTAAGAACTATTTTCAGCTAGGTTGAAGTATTTTTCTTATATTGAAACTAAAGGGCGATTACCTACATTTTTTGTATGGGTGGATAACATATTAAAGTGAATGCAATAAAGAAAGTTACGATATACTGAGAAACATAATTACCACAAAAGCTGAAAAACAATTTAGCTAGTTTCTCTCTGACCTCAGACGACGGAACGATTTTCAGTTCCTGCTGTCGACACTTGTGGCACAAGCTGCTGTAACTTCTATGCCTGTTGCTGACAGCACTTAAACAGCTTAGCAGTTGGGCTGGAAAACTTGAGGTAATCAACGGCATTTTATGTTGATTTGCCACTAAACTTTTACTGGCTTCGCTTATCTCAGGACTTGGTCTATGCTTGAGTCCGGAGGGGAAGTAAATGGTTTTGTTTTTGCTAAATGACAGAACAGTAAAGGCAGAAAACTGCCACAGATAGTACAACATAATTTCCCCAACACCTTTCAGGTGCCATTAAAAGTTTATGCACATCAAGAAAGCTTAATAGTTTAATTTCCTGACAGAGCTTTAAAGAATATATACGACCAAGGGAAAACCCAAAAACCTCAAGTCCAATCAAAAGGTGCGAGCACATTAAAAAGGTAGCCTTTGGGTTTCGGTTTCGGCTTTTCGGCAATAAATCTCTGTCTGACATGTCCGTCTGCCAGAGTGAGCTGCATTTGGGGCGGACAGTTGACTTATTTTAGAATTTGTTTTGCGCAGCCAACCCGTTTGGATATTCTTGAAAATAACTTAAGTTTGATGGCATTTTCAATTCGCTCTGTTAATTAGATATGCCTAGTTATAACACATTTGGGCACAAATGTGCTTAACACGCACCTGCTTCACAAATATTTACTGCGTTGCCTGTCAGGCTTTCGTGTCATTTCCTGCCGCATTTAAGACGGAACTTCTTTCATCATTTTATGCTCGCTCTGTTTGCCTTTCCTTAATTGTTCGTGACTCTGCTGATATATGCACGCAGCGCTCCCTTGTCGCTGCCACTGGCAAAACAAAGCCAGCACAAAAAATTAACATTCATGTAATTACGTAATCAGCAGCGGTTGGGGGGAGCGGCGAAAGCGGGGTGAGCGGAGCGGTGCTAGCTGCGTGAAGGACACCAAGAAGTTTACTTTAGGCAGGCGTTGCTTTGATTTCCGCCGGCTTCCTTCCGGAACACCTTATTTACATCGCCATGATTCGTTTTTTTTATTCACCATTTGCTTTTTATTTATGTGAGCACACTCGCGTACACACATGTCAACACACACGCACAGTTAGTTTTTAATTAATATCCATTGGCAAGTGTTGCCAGTTTTCTATTTTAATACCCTGTATTCTTTGCAAATGGATAAAAACCAGTATATTAGGTATGTGCAAATATATTGAATAGCCACAGCAAGAAGTATATATTATCTTGATCAAGACGTAGCTCTGAGTCAATCTAGCCATGTCCGACTGTCTATCTATTTAAAGGAAGGAGTTGATATTTGAAATATATATTCTCGTATATTAAAGACTGATCAAGTTTTATAACAAAATCTTGGAGATGTAGACACAAAATATAACGTGCTGGCTCTCTCATAGGATACACAAACTTATAGGACACTCCGATGTCTGTCATATTTTTGCTCTTAAATATTTCATAAGGATTCGACACCGAATTTGTTCAGGAAAGCGTTTTCCATAGTGTGGAACAGCAGCCTGGCGCTGTGTTTAGGGTATCTCTTGTGTGATACTCCCAACTAGAGCACTCGTGTTGTTTTTATTTAGCTGTTGTGTTGTTTTGGCTTGATTAAAAACCTGAGCATGTGTCGTTCACTGAAGTTAAGCCAAGCACACTCCACTTGTTAATTATTTGGTGCCAAGCCTCACATGTTTATGAACTGAGCCCAGTGTACCGAGAAGCTCTTGAAGTGACAAGTTTGAATACTGTAAATCTGCTTTTCATTCTCGGTTTCAGTTATTAATTTACCACTCGATTGTTCCCATTGCAGTTAAATAATGTCGACTTCAAAGGGAACATCATATAAGCCTCTCAAGACAACAGTCTTAATGTTGTGCATGAGTGCCTAATTTCGAATATCGGCTCAGCCTGTCAATTTGACTATGAATACATACGTTTACTTATGCAAACAAATACATACAGAAATTGCACTGATATTTTTGTGTATTTGCACTCATATACCTTATTGTCGGTATGACTCAACTGGCTTAAACACTGCCGGTCATTATTTGTTTTCGCTACTCTTTTTCATCGTCTCCATTTGTTTTTCTTTTATAATTTTTACTTTTCACTTTAAACGGCGGCTGAAGCTTTTGTTAACAACGCGCACGAGTTTCTATTATGACATTCAACTATATTTTTTTTGTTTTATAATTATACCCTGAACCCATTAAAAATGGGTAAAAGGGGTATTATGTTTTTGTGCAAAATCCAAATGTATGTAACAGGCAGAAGGAAGCATCTCCGACCCCATAAAGTATATATATTCTTGATCAGCATTAATAGCCGAGTCGATCTAGCCATGTCCGTCTGTCTGTCCGTCCGTCCGTCCGTCCGTCCGTCCGTCCGTCCGTCCGTCCGTCCGTATGTATGAACGCAAGGATCTCAGAACCTATAAGAGCTAGAGACTTGAAATTTTGGATGTAGGTGCTCCTAGGTCCTACGCAGATCGAGTTTGTTTCCGATAATCGATAACTTGCCCCGTTTCCAAGTAATCGATAAAAATGTATATCGATATCCTGTTTTTTAAGCAATTTTAGTAAATAATAAGAGCTAGAGTTACCAAACTTGACATGTAGCTTCTAGAAAAGTATATATATATCGATTATCTTTCATTTTATACCTATCGCCACCTCCCCGCTACTCTCTATCTACAAGCGCGCGCTGCATTTGGTGTAGGAATATGAGGGTTCAGGGTATCCCCTAGTCGGGAGCTCCCGACTAGAACCTCTTACTTGTTTTTTTCTCAAAGCGAGGCGTTAAAAATTGACTAAATTATTCAGCAGCAAGTGTTTGCATATTAAAGGGGCGTCTATATTATTTGTAGCATGTGCAGGTGTTGAGAAAACTTTTGGGTTGTCTTATGGCAAAATTTTAATTTTTTTAGATTTTTGTTTTTGTTTTACAAATGACACTTGAATATTTTACAAGGCATTTTTCGAATTTGGCGCGCAAATATTATGAAAAATGAATTTTGAGCAATTCGCTTATCGGCAATTCGAGCGCTTAGAACGCAACGCGGCAAAATTTTAAAACAAACTGACTGTGCGAATTTTCCAAACTGGTCCATTGAGTCTGAAAAGCCAGTGAAAGGCAGCCGCAGCTGCGTTCGCCGTCGCCGTCGCCGTCGACGCCGGCGTCAACAACAACATCGTCGCTCGGCGTTTACGTGCGACGCTCTCTCAACGCGCTCTCTTTCGGCCAACAAACAGTGGGAAATTTTTCCTGGCTTTGTTTGGGAAATTTGCTGCTGCTGCCTTTTTCCATGCCTGGCGCCTGTGCAAGCCCTCGCTGTGGTAGTCTTTCAGCGCCGTCGGGGGGGTCGTTAATGGCTGGCATTGGCGCCGGGGACGCCACGTGCGCGCCTCTGTGCTGTCAACATTGTACGTGCCTCGTCGGGCCCTTGGCTCTTGCGTATTTTATGAATGAATTATATACAGAATGAGAATTATAATCATTGGTTATTAGTGCGGCAGTTCGCGGAATGTTGTAAGATGCTGCTTGTAAGGCTCTTAGAACAGCATTGGGAATGCATTGTTAATTTCATTTGCATGATACGTATTTAACCTAAACCCCAAATTGGTTTTGATATCAAAGCTATTTCTTTAAATTTTTGAAAGAAAACTAAAGTTTTCAAACATCATTATATAACAAACATATATTCAACAACTCTAACTCTCTTTTTGCTAACTCCCATGCAAAATAGCATACTTTATATTTTCCTTATAAAATTTAGTTGCATTAAAATTGGTGTATTGCGAATCTTTATGCTGGCCTATTGAAATACGTTTATGGCAACTTTATCATTCCGACTGCTTCGTTGTGTGTCTTTTTGATGTAATTTATTAGGACGTGCATTGGTTGTGCTTCATATTGAAAAACTTTTGCGTGTCATCGAGAATATATACCTTTCTCACGTTTATGTGTATTTTATGAACGTGTTTGGAATCTCATAGGCAGTTTTCTTAAATTTTCCTTTTCAGATATAAACGAACATATTTGCTGCCTCACAGCTGAATTTAATGACCACACACTGTTTGCCAACTCCCTGCCGAATGTATACCTAAAATATACACAGAGAATAGAGCTCATCTAGGAAGCAAGTGAAGGATTTGCTGGCATTGCAATACAAAAATTGTTCATAACTCGTATTTACTCGAGGGCTACTTTTATTGTGGCTGGAATTGAATTGAATGTAGAGGCGAATTCGAAAACTTAACGCATCATGTGCGTCCGCTTTACGTGCCCCAAATATATTTATGTGGTGTCCACAGCTCAGCACACAGAGCAAAGCACTTGACTGTGGAGTTGGGCGCAAAACTGTTGATTCCTCTCTGCGAAGTTTCGCATTGCATTTCGCTGCATATTTGTTCAGGGCGGTCGATTCATGTTGGCACGTGCCGGGCGCCTGGTCCCTCATAAAAATATTGCCAGTGAAACAAATCTGGAAAACTTTGCGTAACGCGTCCGGTGGCGTATGCGTAATGTGAACCGTTCTCGAAACCGAGTGTCGGTCATTTAAGCCACTCGAAGATACAGCTCAGTGCCAACCCAGCAGCCAGCACGGCGACCGCATCAGCCGCAATAGCAATTTGATGTGGTTGAGCGCCGGCTTTATTTAATGGGGTTTGTCTTGCTTGAATCGCCCTCATACACACATTCACACCTAACAAACGTAAGCAGCTATGTATGTATGTACCATATACAGCCTATATGTAGGCCCCGACTAGCGCCTGTGCTTTAATTACTTAGTTGAGACGCCGCAGCTGCGACTGCTTTAACTCTAGCCAGGCACCTGCCTATTTGCATTGTCGCTTCAATATCGTTATGAAATTTGAGAGGCAATCTATTCAAATCAGTTCTCTCTTTGTTTGCCCAAACAATGGAGTACCATTTAGAGGATAATTTAGAGCATGGTGGGCAAATTGTTTGACTGGGCCAAAAATATAAAACCAAGCCTTCCCCATCCCAATTGGTCCATAAATAAATGGGTTGGAAAGAGATTTGTATTATTTATTTGCGATTCAAGAATTTAATAATTACAGCATTTTAAATTTATCGGTAATCAAAAGAAGGAGTCTTAGTAAGTTGAAGTTCATATAAGTAAGGTTAACAGTATATTATTTGATTTTAATATCTATTAAACATTGTTTAGAAAATATTTACTTGGACAGCATCGCGCTCCAAACATGGCCAACAACGATGACTTTTACCGTGATTGGGCAAATAAAGGAAACCTCCGAACAAACCTCTGCCGCCATTAAATTAACAAATTTTATAATGACTGTGTTTTTTTATGTCCGTCATTAAATTATAATATTTTTAAAAATGTACGTTTAGTACTTCTTATGCTGTGACCTCTACCTTACGCGCAGGCAATCAAGACGGCATACCCAAAAGTTGTGTCAAATATTTATTTAATAAACAAAGCAGCATTATGTTGCAAACAAAAGCGGCAACGAACTTGGCCAACTTGGTGGGCAAATTTAATAAAAAAGTTAAAATACTAAATAAAATACTGTACTGTACGGCTTCCGCAGCAGAAGTTTTCTTGGGTGGAACTTTTTCGGCATAGAAGCGGAAGAGTAACAAGTAAGAGTGCTCTAGTCGGGAGTGCCCGACTAGGAGATACCCAGTACCATTCTCTACCAAAACCGCCGCCAAAAACTACCTATTTGTACCTATTTATTGGGTTAAGATATATAACTAACACTCTTCTTCTGCCGGTGTCGAACTCGCATCCCCAATCTATTGAGCAAATTCCTTGCCCTCGCCTCATACCTAACAATGTATCTAACTCCTATAGTTTCTGAGATCAGCGCATTCATAAATACGTTCAGATGAGCGGGACATTTATGCTGACCAAGAGTATATATATATAGATATATATATCCTTCTGTCTGTTACATTAAATGACACAAAACCAATATACTCTTTCTACCCACTTTCAGTAGGTACTGGATACAAAAAATGAGGAATAGAAAGGAGGAAGAAAAAAGTACTTGAGCATTAATTTGGCAATTCTAGGCGACGCACGTTACTCACATGCTCCATTTAACAATTTCTGTGTTTTGTGTAAACTCTTTTCAACGCTTGAGCAAACGAGGGCCAACTTGGCTCAGCTGCTTGTCGGTTAAATGGCCTAAGAGTAGGCAACAAAGCGGCGCACAAGCTGCGTTTAAGTGGCTCAGTTTAAGCGTTCAGTTTAATCATCGACATTAAGAGCAATTGCTTGTCTGCCTAACATATTGTTGTAGTTGTTCGTATTGTTCGGCGTCCTTATTGTGTTTGTTACCAAAATGCTGTCGGCAATTTGTTGTTATCGTGCCCAGAATGCCTTCTTCTCTCTTCTGTTGGCTCGTTGGGGCATCAGTATTTAGCGCTAAAATAAATATTTGCATATATGTATCTTGAAGAGCACCATTTATATATAGATGATATAGTAATCTGCTCCACCCGATTCATGTGACAAAGTTATTGCCTAATTCTCAAGATATAATAAATCATTTGTTCTGGGCCATTAAGCTGTGTTCCGATTCTTGTGATTTACGAGTTAAATATTGCACAATATATTAAAGGTCCTAAGGGCTTTTAGTAGTTTTGTAGTTTCAAAAATATTTCAAGTATAGATAAGTGAGAGGAAAGAAGAATAAGAGAAATAAGGTGCTTACTGTATATTTAATCGAAATGAAGGTGTAAAATACAATACAAAACAAAACCAATATATTTACATTGATAAGACACAAAACGAAATCAATTCTAAGGAAATTGATTTCAAAATATTTTCAACAGCCAAACCAGAAGACACACAAACACACACGCACACACCCACATGCGCTCATAAGCATGTGTGTTATGTGCCAGGAACAGTCTAAGCCAAGCGCAGCAGGAAAATCCCCAGGCTGAGATATAAAAGGAGAATGTAAGACAACCAGAGCTCAAAAAATTAGGCTTAATGTAATATGTATTAAAGAAAATTGTTATGTTAAGAAAAATGTATTACAAAAGAAATGCGAAGAGTGCAGGGGGACATAAGCTGATAGCCTAAGGAAATTGTATCCTCGAGGGATTTCAGTTGAATTAAATTTTGAATTTCAATAAAGTTAACGATCTGATTTTCAAAAAGAAAATATCCAAAACTTTCAAAGGATAAAGGCTTATCTGAGCGATGTTTAAGAAAGAAAGAATATGACATTTAGGATATAAA
The DNA here is from genome assembly GCA_035045725.1 of Drosophila ezoana. Classification (NCBI taxonomy): domain Eukaryota; kingdom Metazoa; phylum Arthropoda; class Insecta; order Diptera; family Drosophilidae; genus Drosophila; species Drosophila ezoana. The sequence continues at coordinate 7,805,235 of JAWNOU010000036.1, forward strand.
AGCATCTGTGGGACACCTGAGCTTGTGAGTGTGAAGAAGACCAAAAAGGGTTCATCAATAAAAATTCAATTCTGTTGTTCCTTGTTTTGTACGCTCAGGCCGAGTGCAATATTTGACTTTAAAATTAAACCTAACACGAGGAAGTAAGGATATCTTCGGCATGCCGAAGATTTAATACCCTTGTAGACATTTCCTTTGCAATTTTACATATAAGTGGGAATAGTAAAGCTTTTTAATGCTGCCACACAAAAAGCGATTTTTCGACCGTTTTTTCAAATAGAACTATATAATATAGTAGCTTGATCTTGTTTCTAAAGGCGGATCATTGCAAAGTTTAAAGTTTAAAGTTTTATTGGGTCGGAAATGTCGCCTTCTATGCGTTACCCATTTCATGACACTTTTATAATACCCTATACAAGAGTACGAAATACATTTTTCAACATAAAAATAGAAAGCATGTCAAATTGTGTAAATAAAAAATGTCTAAATTAATACTGCTCTTCACTAGAAATGGAGACCCACTTGTAGTTACCATAGCACAAGTGTCCCACCCGTATTTCATATGAATTCACATGCAATAATATTTGCCTGGCAATTTCCACTGCCAAATTGTTCTCGGCAATGGCCTATAAAAAAACGGACCCGAAAGGAGCAACTTGAGCAAGCGAATGAGAAAAGCGTGAAAAAAACTGAAGTTTAGCTTTTATTAAAGCAACAACGGAAAGCAAATCAAAATAAGATCTGTTTTTCTTGAGGTGTTGAAGTTTGAATACCCTTAAAAATATATACTGTGTTTCAATACTAAGCTACACAAATGTTTTTTTTTTTCAATTTATGTGTCCATTTCCGGCCGATTGTTTCTTTGGGTGGCAATGAAAAACATACTACAATAATTTTTTGATCGGCAGTTTCTATAGCAGTTATAGGTGGTTAAGTGGTGCGATCCGTCCAAATTAGTAAGTATATTTGAGGTATTATAGATTGTAATTATACTTTATTTGTTAGTGTGTTTAATAGTTGTTAAAGTAATAATAGCCTCGGTAAGGGTATTAGAGCAGTAGGTGGCTATTTGTGAACTTCTGCGTGTCCTTAGAAAAATATGTTCTCTATGAAAATATTGCATGCACATTTTCCACGAATTTCCTGAGGAGCCTGCCAGCTATAAAGGTTGATAATAGAGCACGAGTTTACTTGTATACCACTTATTTGAAACATGATTAAGTTGGTGCTCAAGGGCGGGACAAAATTCCCAATGTTGTATCAGAGTCGGTCCCCAGCTTAAAGGTCACGTGTTTTGCGTAGTTCGCGTGAAAGATGAAACTAAACCAAGGTAGTATGTATATATGTATATATATTTATTTGATGAATATAATCTCTTTGTGTATGTACGAGTATGGCTGCGGGCGCCAATTAGCAGGTCGGATTCTTCGTGTGCCCCCAGATAAGCCACATTCGCAGCATCGCATTAAAAGCTTGCGATGATTTGTGTGCGCTGTGAGAAATATGTGAAAAGTTTAATGAATGTGTGCTTTTAGTAGGACAAACCCAGTTACTTAAGGACGCTTAAAGGCTGGTTACGCCTGCGAGTGCAAGTTGAGTTTAGTTGGGAAGGCTGACTTGCTGCTAGTTAAATCAAAAGTTAACTTTGTCGACAGCCTGGGCTTGGAAATCTGAAGCTGCCTCAACTTAAATTCAGGTCTGCCCTTAAATTTGATATGGTGGGCAAGAGAAGCGGGCAACTTTAATTCATATTCATTTTTAAGGCCCTGGCCCAGCTGGCCAGCTTGGGCAGTTTTTGCTAGACAATTTATGATGTTCGTGGATGCGAGTTTATGTATTTTGGCTACTGTTCTGCTCTTTGTCATGTGGGAGATACAAAATTTTACAGCCCATATTACTGAGCTATAAATTTAAAAGCCGCACATTTCATTTACCAAACATATTTTTTAGCTGCATTCAAATTTTTCTTCAAGTATTTATGCTATTTGGTAAACAAAATAACAAGAACCGCTCTTAAATATCCATGTCATTTTATCGGCCACAGCTGAAGTGTCCTTTTTTAATTGGTTTCAATATGGATATTGCTGCAATTGAAAATTGATTGGCTGTGAAAAATCGTGACTGACATCAGTCCGTTAAGGGAGATTAGCCCAGTGAATAAAAGAGAAATTCAAATGCCAGAAGCGCTCTAAAATCGCCAATTATAATTAAGCATCGTTTTAAAGCACGCAAAGTACTTTAAGTCCCATGCAGACAACCGGCCCAAGGGCTATAAATAATAATAGCTCATTCGTTTTCGTAATTTTGTTTCGCGCATATGAGTAGGGCATATTTTAAGGAAAGGCTTAATGGATAAAGATCTAAACTACAATTAATTCACATCTTGAAGAAATGAAATCTTATTTGACTTTCTTCATGCTTAAAAGACTATTTCAATAGGGGTTAAGAATCCATCTAAAATCTATCACGGATATTGGCTAGAGTATACAGAGATAGATAGATAGGGTTGAACTCGCCACGTGAATGCAAGTGAAAAGATGATACATATGTTTTTAATTGTATCTCCAAGCTTAATCGAAAAAAATTTCAAGTCGGCTAAGTTCTGGTCAAAACTAGTATATTTTGTTTAGTTAAATATTACTATATATCACAATATCAAAGTCAATTATATTTATAATTTTTATTTGAAATTCATATTTTATGAAAAAGTTGCAGATAGGTTTATTTATGTGCACAATTAATGGCATTTCAATGCCGTTGTTAACAGTTTATTAATTAAATATGTTTGTTTGCCCTAAAAAATGGGTATAAAGGCTAGGTGCAAATATTTGTATGCTGCAGGTAGAATTTTAGACCCCCCTCTGAGATCAACCTCTTTAATAGACGAAGGGCCAGACAGACGGACAGACGACCAGATCGACTGGACCCTAACCTATATGAAGGGTTGTCTGACAGATTATAAGAGCTGAAGACTTAAGAAAAAAGCGAAAACGTTTTTAGCTGCAACTTGTCTTTTTGTGTAGGGTATCGCCTAGTCGGACATACACATACACATAATATTAAACAACATTAATGTTAATACAATATATGTGTTTACTGCTCTTATTGTCGCAGCAATTGAAATTTCATAATTGAAAATTAACATGCCAGCAAACGAACTGTCCGCCCAATGGAAATGGTAATGGAAACGTAAGGAGACTTTTATGTACTGCGGCTGCATCCGATTTTCATTACGCGGCTCAGCGGAAATCTGCTTAAAAGCTATAGCACTCACACTTACACACACACATCACACACACACACACACGCACGTAAACAGAAACTGATTTTAATAACTTTATATGACGTTCATAAAAATGATCATTGTGAATTTTGCGGTGGGCGGGAGGATAAGTGAGGAGGAGTAAAATGCCGCAAATTAAATCTGTGGTGTTGTATTCAGTTTTAATGCCAGGCCGAAAGTGTGTGTGGGCGTGGTTGTAGCTGTCTGCGTGTGTGCGTGTGTGTGTGTGTGTGGCCATAAAAGCAAGCAGCGACAGTCTGTGCTCCGCCATTGTTGTATCATCGTGGCATGTTCCTGTATCTTTCGCTTGGCAGGCGCTAATGTAAATTCACATTTTAGAGATGTTCCTGATTTCATTTAAGTTCCATTCAGGACAAAGATTTTCAGTTAAATCTCATCGCTCCTGTTCCTATGCAAATGCTGAAATACCCAAATGCGAATGGGAATGCGAATGCCGCTCAGAACATTAATAACAAAACGTAAAAATTTATTTACCCCGCGTACTGAGAGCTGAGAGCTGAAAAGAAAAACGCTTTGAATGCATACGTAATATGTTGCATATATGAGCCCCACAATAATTTAGCTGATAGCAGCAGGTCCTTTTTCACCGTCTTCATCCTCTACTTATTGTTATTGTTGTTATTGTTTTTTGTTGCCATAGCTGCTGACACTGCGCGTAAAATTAAAAGCCAATATGCGGCAGAAAATCCGCCAACGTGGCAACCTCCTGCAGAGGTTTCATGTGACAGCAAAGGATGAGCAAGGAGACACCCCTACACCCCTACACACAGTCACACATCCGCACACACAAACGTTTAAAGGAATAACAACATTATTGTATCGTAACAATGTGTAGCATGCCTGGGTTAGCAAGAACTGAAGCTGAAGCAGCAGCAGCAGCAGCAGCAGGAAGAGCTGGGCCGGAGCAGTAGTAGGCCCCGGAGCTGCTTTTGATTGCCGCCTGCCACTTGATACGGCAACACAGTCGCTTCGTTTGTCGTTAGCCAAGTGTGTGTTTACGTTCCCACGGGCTTTTGCCCATTATTTGCCTATATCCTCCTACATATTCAAATGTACCTGTATAACCCCTACTCGCTTCAGTTTAAACAGGCACTTCCATGTCGCCGAATTCTGCCACGCATCTTAAATATGTGAACGTCCTCCCTACCAGCACACATTCAATAAATGTGGGCTTACCTATTCGTATGTCTATGTCTGTATGAAGCTATTTTATTATCGATACATCTATGCGGGTAATGTCCCATGCGAGTAATGCAACTGTATTGCGTTATAAATAAACATGTCCTTTGTGAATGCCACATTTAACATGATGCCTACGAGCAGGCGGGTAAATTCAATTTGCGTGTATCTAAAGGTCAGATATGACTCAATTGAAGGCTAGAAAATATAATAACAACAAACAACGACCGACATTAACGTAGGCTTCCGCATCCGAGTAGCACAAAATATGTGCATATACCTTTTATACACCTTATCCAAACATTTACACACTGTACTCATAAAACTTGATGTTAATCAAAGTAAAGTATTGCTTAGCTGATTCCAAAGTTTTAAAACTAACCCGATACCGTTTATCCTGAAGTTTATTATTATTTTTCCTCTTCGAAGATTCTGCTGCTCTTGTGCACTGTGTTGACATATAATGTAGCCTACTTCTCTTCAAATGTGTCGCATCTGGTTTAACCGCCACTGAATTTTGCCTTTGTGTTCTGGTTGAGATTTACTTGTGCAAAGCTCTTAGTCAGAATCAAGTGCTTTTTGTGTTTGCTTTTGCAAAACCAATAGGTTCAATACCCTCTGTTGATACTCATGAATAAATTATTCTGATTACTTAGTATCTACCCAGACTGTTCGGCGCAACGCCCAATTAACGCGTCTTGCATACAACGTCGAGTAATTTCCAGCTCAAACCAAGGAAAACAAGCGCCCTTTAGGCCTTGTAACATGCGATACCCATTAAAAATAAGGGAGGAAGTGTATTATAATTTGGTGCTTATGTGTGTGACAGACAGAAGAAGACATCTTTGAGCCCATAAAATATATATGTTCTTGGTCAGCATCAATAGTCGATCTAACCATCTAGACGAACATCCGTCTGTCTGGCACGCAGATTAAATTTATTTCAAATTATCTTTAAATTACATTGGGTCAATTTTATTTAAGGACACCAAATTAGGTAAGTAGGCTCTAGTATAGTAAACACAGATCCAACCACTTGAGTAGCTTAAAACAAGTAAGAGGTTCTAGTCGGGAGCTCCCGACTAGGGGATACCCTGAACCCTCATATTCCAACACCAAATGCAACTCGCGCTAATAGATAGAGAGTAGCGGGGAGGTGGCGATAGGTATAAAATAAAAGATACTTGATATATATATACTTTTCTAGAAGCTACATGTCAAGTTTGGTGACTCTAGCTCTTATTATTTACAAAAATTGCTTAAAAAACGGGATTTCGATATACATTTTTATCGATTACTTGGAAACGGGGCAAGTTATCGATTATCGGAAACAAACTCGATCTGCGTAGGAACTAGGAGCACCTACATCTAAAATTTTAAGTCTCTAGCTCTTATAGGTTCTGAGATCCTTGCGTTCATACATACGGACGGACGGACGGACAGACAGACGGACATGGCTAGATCGACTCGGCTATTAATGCTGATCAAGAATATATATACTTTATGGGGTCGGAGATGCTTCCTTCTGCCTGTTACATACATTTGGATTTTGCACAAAAACATAATACCCCTTTTACCCATTTTTAATGGGTTCAGGGTATAAAAAAATAATACTGTGAATACCGATGTTATTCAACATTCCAAAAGAAGGAGACGCACTTCTCCTGATGTGCTTGTAGATGTGTGTGTGTGTGTGTGTGTGTGTTTTTACGGATGTATGTATAAAATGACGTTCGAATATTTGTGATGACATCTCGACGCTGGGTATAGAATATCGTAGACTCCCGACAAGAGTACTCTTACTTGTGCCTATTGCCGCTGTTAGAGGCAGCTGCCTGAAAGCCTGAGATTTATTACTCGGCGTGAGCCGGTGCGAATGCTAATAGTCTGAGGTGTCTCGACGTGTCGCTCGCTGTTTTTTATAGCTTGTAGCTTAGTCAACAGCAAGGAATGTAACCAGAGCCCGAAAGAATCGCAAAGCTTTTATTAAACAACAATTTAAATTTGTATGTAAAGTTTCATACTTTCCAAAATTTGAATAAGATATATTCCACATTTGTTTTAGTAAAACTATTAAGAAATGAGTAAGATAAGTTGTAGCCATCGCTACACCTGGGTTTTGCCTTGGGACGTTGTTGTTATGCCAACAAATTTCCAGTACATTTTTGAACGGCAGCAGCTGTCTAATACGTATTGCTTAATGCGTTGTGTAAGAGAATGATGCCTTCACGATGGGATTAATTAAATTTTACGCTGGCTTTAAGGCGACCTTCAAGATGCCACACAATCAGTTGAGATGAGTTAGAGGCAAGCGTCAGCTTTGAGCTTTGTGTGCATGATTGACAACCTGCGGCATTGTTCCCTAGTCGTTTATTGTCTGTCATTCAATGGGGAATTCGTCAAAGTTGTACTTTTATTGCTCTAACCAAATGAAGAATCGGAGTTTGTCAACTCTATTCAGTCAAAAGCCATTACCGAAATGCCATCAAGCATTTGCATACGCATGACAGCGATTACATTGAGCAAAGACTTTATGTGAGTGTGTGAGTGTGCGAGTGTGTGTAGTTTTGTGTGTGTGTGCGTTTGCATACGTATTCATTTTCATAATTTTGCATGCCAGCGAAGGCTGCCACATGTGGCAGTGCACACGGCGCAGTTGGCACAGATACATGGCCAAATCAAATCACAAAGGCTTCCACTTATGTAAATGTCTCCAGGACGACGTCGATGAAGGCAACCCATCTGTAGTATCGAAAACGCCCCAGAGCCTTGCAGCTGTTTGATTGGGAATAGAATATGTATGTATGTGCCGGCTGCATTCGGGCTCAACGATATCTTGTCCTTTGCCAGGCCGAAGGGACGTCTGTAATTTAAATTGTACAAAAACACATAGTTCAAGTAGAAAATGGATATGGAAGTACTCATGGAGAGAGCAATGTCTCCGTCCAACAGACTGAGTGGGAAAATGAGAGAAAGAGGGTGCAGAAGGAGAAGCCTTGGCTTGGCAAAGATTATTGATTGGAAACAGTTGGCTGATTATAAAATATATCTACTATATATTCATATAGACATAAGTGTGACGAATGGACTTTGCCAAAAAATTACAATAGCTTTGTGTGCGGAATGCTGTTAAAGAGTATTCAGAAAATATCTTTGGGCAAGATATTGCCTGTTGCCAAGGATAAAATGCAAGATATACATTTCTCTTTTAGTTAGCTCGCCTTTCTCTTTGGTATTTACTCTGAGAATCGAATTGTTTGCTTTGTAACATTTGTTTGTGTCTCAGTAAAGTTGCTCAGAACAAATAGTTTTCATTGGCAATTAGAAAGTATTTAACAATACCAGACAAGACTGTCTAATTATTATTTAATGAGACAAGCCCCAAGATAGACACCTCCCTCCACGAGCAGGGTAACAATGTTTTAAATTTCATTTATTTTTAATTAATTCACACAAAACATGAAAATGCTTATTTCATAACTAATTGCCGCACAATTCAAATGAAATTGCGATAATTTCATTGTTGGCTTTTGTCTTGTTATTCTCATTTAATTTCAATTATGAAGCGTTAGGACAAAATCTTGCCATATATATATGTGTACAAATGTATGCATATAACATAATAACCGACAACAATAAAAAGTAAACGTATACATATACATATACTTAATGTAATCAGACCCAAATGTAATAATACTAATAATAATAATAATAATAATAAGTATTATAAATAAGCTTTTTAAAGTGTTTTTGTGCAATAGTATGTTACAGGCAGGTCTCTGACTTTCGAACTGAAAATATGATATAAGTATGTTGGTTATAGTGTGGATAAAACCAGCCATTAAATAAGGTAAATAAAGTAATTAAAGTGTTTTTGTGCAAATGTGTAGTCAATACTTACTCATTATTATTCTCCTATTCGATTACTTCCAACTAGAGCCCCATTTTGTTCAATTTTCAATTTTTTTTTAACCTTGCCCTGCATTATTTGTTATTTTTCCACAATTAATTCTTGTTTACTTTTGACTAAGCATCGCTTTTGTTAAGCATTACAAAGCGTTAGAGCAATAATACAAATGTTTATTTATTTTATACATATAAAAATCCTGGCTTAAATTTGTGCCTAACAATTAAGTAAAAAGCTTTTTCTTGTCATTTCCCATGCCATAAGAATATATGTATGTATGCATTAAAGGAAAGTATGAGAGTCTTTATATTTGTGTGCCGGCCAGATAAATGCAGCATATTGAAAGGTCCTATTCCAGTTGCCAATGAGGCGAGCAAACAATCGAAATACACAGTCGAAATCGAGGCTGAGTTCAAGTCGCATCTGGAGCCTGAATCGAGCGTGACATGCTTGGCATGCCTTAGGGTCAGAGGGCTATTGTGAGCTAAAGAAAAGCCAGTTTTCTGTAAATTATAAAACCTTAAAGCACACAAATGCACACCAATACAGCTACTACAGCTGTCGACTCGTGTGGCTTGTGGGCGTGTGTGTGTGTGTGTGTGTGTGTGGGTGTTCGTGTGTGCTGTTGGCCAGCTCTCACTATCACATTCAGTTCGTTCATGCGGCGCGATTAAGGTCAAGTGGCCATGGGAGCATAAGTTTGTTATTCGTTTGAGTAAGCTTTAAACAGCTCTTTAAGGAAGCCTTTCTTTCAGTGGCACAGCCATAGACAGACAAACAGACAGACAGAGAGACAGACAGGCATTTGTCATTAGCATACTTGAGCAATTGCTGACAACAATGCAGCGTGCATAAAAACACTTAATTGTGCCTGGTCATAAACGTGCCAGCACGTGATGAAGGCTCGTGCAGCCCCTTTCACATGCCCTGTCAAGGACCGCCAACATAGAGAATACAAGCAAAGCCCGGCCAACGGCAAGCGCCCACAAGGACGCATATGAAGGGCTTTAAATGTTTCATGGCTTTGTTAGCACCCAGTGGTAAACAGTTTTGAATGGGGGGTGCGTTTAAATTGTAAATTAAACCTTTAAATATGCATGCGGCACGGTCGAGTGGGCAAAACTTTTTAGCTGCCAGATCGGACTCGGCATTTTTAGTTAATGAAATTCTTGCGCCCAATTGCGCTTTCTAATGTGACAAACATTTCCATTAAAATTGATAGGAAATTGTTGCCAACTCATTCGACAATATGGACGTTCGGCGTGTGAATTGAAGTATAAGCTGCAATACAATGCACCCAATGAAGCAAACGAGTCTTATACTGCCAGTAACAATAATTTCATTTACATAAATCACTCATACGGCAAGGTGTACGCATGCCGAGCAGTAAGCGAAGCAAGTGCTGCAGGATGCTCTGTTTCTCGCCGTAGCTCTGACTGTGGCTGGGGCTGCGGCTGCGGCTGTTGCCTGCCAGCTGTTTTGACGGCAAACACGGAACAGCATGACATGAACTAAATGATGATTTATGAAAGCACAGAATGTCGACGTAGGGCAACAGAGAATGCCAGCGAAATAAGCTGGCAACTGCCAGTGCAGTGGAGTTGAGTTGAACGAAGGCAGGATATGAACGTTAGCAGTTGGGCTTGAGCTGCAGCTTGACTACAGATGATAAGCTTCAAGTCCAAATCCTCAATAGCTGATCCGGAATAGCTAATGGAAAGAGCATAATCCATTTCAACAAAGCTAACGCTTAGCTGATCTACCTAAAAGTTGTCTAACTGTGAAACAAGCAAGTGTGTTCTAGTCCAGAGTGTTCGACTGGAAATACGGAAATACAGCTTTGAATTCTTTCTAGCTGTTTTTACTTATATACGCGAAATAAAATATTTATTAAATTAAATTAACAATTATGTGAATACCACAGGTTCGTTCTCTTTCCTTTGAGGTCCCCTCAAGGTGCCATTCGTCTATGACATGCTGACGTTAAGCCGCTTCTCTGGTTGATTAACCACAGATTTCTTGGTACCCCTCTGGCAAGGAGTAATTGCACCGTCAAGTAGCTTGTACTCCCAACTTTTGAATTAATACTGCATGAGCTGTTGAGGCAACTAACGAAAATGAAGGAACCCTACTGCCATTGCCACCAAACGCACCAAACGTCGGGACGGACTACAAAGCAGTGCAACACGTTTGATAGCTGACAGTGTAACCCTTACTGGAGCTGGCATGGATGCAGCCTTTGAGTTGAGTTGAGTTAAGTCGTAAAGAGCAAAAGCAGGTGGCAAACTGTTGAGGCAAGATTTCAGTTGCAATGGCAAACACAGGTAATTAAAAATGGAATACTACCCACTTGCTTGTGCTATATCGAAGAGATTACCATTATTTGAATATTCTTACAGATATCAGATTTAATCCAAATTCCGTACAACAACTCAATTTTAGTCCCGTTTTTTTTCCCGATATCTCGTCTCACTTCCAATACCAATTCTGAGATAAGGCTTTTAAAATATAACTCAAAAACTATATGAGTAAATGTTTATGTACAGAGATTAAGAATATTTCATTTTTTAGATACTCTCTGACTCTATTTTCTATTTCACTCCTACCATACTTAAAAAAGGTATTATTTAAACAATATATATCTTTATGTAAAATATGCGAAATATCTATTAAGTTTGTGTTAAATGTCAAACGCACAAAACTGTTTAAATGTAGCCTCCATTGTTGAGGGTTGGAGGAAGCCGCAGATGAATATCGATTACGCCTATAAAAAGAACACAATAAGCAATAGATTTTGGGTACATTGTATTCGCGAACAGAGCAGAGACTTGGAACAATTAAAGAAGTTAGGTGGTCGTGTAGACAAGACAATTCACACCAACAATCTATAACCTTTCACCCCACTCGTTCTGCGCAGCCGTTTCAGCTCGCTTACAATTCGTTTTGTGAGCCGCCGTTCAGGCACGTGACCCGAGCACAGGCAGACAGATGTCTTGCCCTAAAGGAATAATCCGTGCGAAAAATCACATTTACTTAGCTCTTAATACCCTTTAATGCGCAACGAATAAATAAAAGAAAACATAATGTTATTTGGCAATGGCTGGCAAAGCTTAGATAATGTATATCGCCATCAATGTGATCTGGAGAATATGCATATGTCATATACATTTCATAGGTGAATATTCTTGATCAATTGATTTGACTGCTTGAAATACCTAGTTGTTTTTCCATACGATGCGACAAATTGGAGGTTTATTGTTTGGAAAAATAAAAACTTTTTATCATCACGAAATCACCCTGGCAGAGTAAAAAATAAATATTGTTCAATGTGTGGACACAATGGCCCGTAAGGGTTGAACAATTTTCACACTTAACTGACAGTTTGTTGAAGGGACATTGATAAGAGCCCAAAACTGGCATTTTGACGAAACTATTAATTAATGTGATGTTAAATTAAACGGCAGTTTAACTGAACACTTAGTAAAAAGTGTCATTTTTTAACCTAACTATACCATGTTTATACCTTATACAAAATTGTAGTTATTTTGTAGATTGTAGTAGCCTAAGCATAAGGCATATATAATTGATATTGGAATCTCTATTATAAACATTTGTGATGACAACCGCATAGTTTATCTTTGGCATCATGGAAAGTGTCATCAAATAGTATGCGAAGTAACTGTACACATAAGTACGGAATTATACTTGTAATCCATGTACAGAGTATCTCTGGGCCGAGCATTTTTGACAGTGGCATGCTTATTTATATTTAGCGTAACTTTGTGGGGGAGATCGAAAAACTTTGTAAATTGTGCCGGCGGGCTTGAGCTTTATGTTTCCCGTTGGCTTGGTTTTGGGTATAGTTTATTGTTTAGTTGGCGCCGGGCCAGTATTATTTTAATGTGAAAACTTTAATGAGTATGTAAATATTTATTGTTGTGCAATTTGCGAACAGTACGTGCTATGTAGGACGAAAGGGAACTGATTTAAAATTTAATTTAGACCCAACAGGCAATTACTTATTCACCGATTTTGGGCAAGTGTTAATTGTTGACAAATAAGTTTGTTTAACGTAGTTTGTATGAATGCACAACATGTCCACAGCAATTTTCAGATGAAATTTGCATGTCAACTGTGACTTCCAGCGTGCGACGGTCCGAACAAATAAAGGCCAAAAAACAACTTAAAGTAAATGAGAAATGCCTAAATTTGATAGCCACAAAAGTGCTGTCCCGGTCGAAACGGACAACTGACAGCAATTTAATTCAAATTACAACAAAAAGGAAACTCTGCAGCCTGCAACTGTTGACCAAAGATAAACAACCAACCGCCAGCCGACCGACCGGCAACCTTTGAGAAAATAACAAAAGCCACAGCAGCCAAACAATGGCCAAAGAGTTGAGCAATGCTCACCTGGTATTCGTACTCGTAACTTTTTGTTCATTTTTAGCTCTTGTTTGCGCAACACGTTTTAGACCAGGTAAATACCCGAATTTTTGCTTGATAGTGCCAATACCGGGCAGACGGGACACCGCAAATAGTCCATCTCGACATTCAATTGCCAACATAGTCTGTGGTCAGCAATTTGTAATTGAGTGAGCCAAGTTGAAAGCCACAGCTCAGAGAATAACATGGTAGCTCCATTTGCATGTCCAGAGAATAACTTTGTGAGAGGTACAAGAAAACTGTTTTGGTTTCTCACGTTGCACGGCGAAGGAGGATGCGCCTTGTTGCACCTCAAGTGGACTGAGGGCAAGAAGTAACTTGTTTTTCGAATTGAGAATCGGTGTTGCCAACATTTTAATTTGTCGTACCCTCTTATTTCAGCTACTAAATGTAGTAGTTGTATTAGCCCGATACCTATAGGTATAGACTTCTATCGATTTCGTCAAAATGGGGTGGTCATTTAAAGTAAGTTGGTTCTGCTTTGGTTATAAAAGGGCTAACGTTCAAAATTTTAAGTCCTTAATGGCCTGTAATGCTAGACAGGAATGTAGAAAAGAGTTTTCAAACAGATAATATCAGAGTATATATTCTATAACAAATATAATAATGTTTGTATTTTCTACCTTGCAGAAATGCAAAAGTGAACATCCTGAAACGTCTATACCCCATTGACAAGAACTCTTGCAGCAGTTACTGCATTGCGAGCGGCGACTGGCAAAGTTCGGACCAAGCCGCAGAAACTCAGTTTGAGCCCATTTATGTTAGCCTCGTTTACACACTCAGTTACCACAACAAACTCTGACATGCACTTAAAAACTTGTTTGGAATCTCCATAGGCCGACGACAGGCGAAAGAGCTTGGGCCACATTATTTGTATGTTTTACGAGTACCAAAAGTGATTCAGCTTTTTGTTTTTATAAAATATTCTATCCAAGATATTCAAACCGAGGTGAAATCTCTCTACCTATTTGTTATTTTTGGGGTTTTGTTTTGTAATTGTTGTAATTTTGGGCGGAAAAAAGGTAGATACATCAAAAGAAAAATAATTATACAAAGCTTGCTGTTTCGATCATTTCTTTCGATGGTTAAATTGCAAAACAACTTTGTTTTTCGTTTTAGCAACTAGATTTGCATGTGGGAAATATTGAAAACAACGGAATTAAAAAATGGAATTATTTATTTATGTTATTTATAGTTAATCAAGGAATTCGCATATGTATTTTAGAGGGTAGAAAATCTGCAGCTCACCTTCGCTGGAGGGACACTCTTAGAGCTGCCAGCAAATCCCAAGCATCCACAAGTTTACGACTGGCTTCAACAATATATTTGGCGTTTTGTATGTGTAAATATAATTTGGGGGAGCTTTGCAAATGGCCACAATTTACAAATTACGACTGCTGATTGCGTTGCTGCCTGCAAAATCGCGGACACGGCAGTTAGCATACAATTGCGGCCAGAAGGATTTGGCAAACGAGACAAACACCTGGCTGTCAGCCGCAGTTTATGCGCTCTAACACGCGCAGGACACACACACACACACACACTCTCAGATACAAATATACAACACTGATTACCTGGTAAAGTGCATGTAAAAGTTTCGGAAGAAGTCATAAAACATAAAGCAAAGCGTTGGAATTGTCGCGACCGCAGCGTAATGCGGTGGGCATAATTTAGTTGGTTCCCAGGAGTAAGTAGGGAGGACTGTGCTTAAATTTGTTTATAAACTGAGGGAGAGCAAAGTTCCAGAACAGCGTCATAATTGCTGGCCCTCTGAGTCCTTGTCACCGTGCGTATACTTAATATTTTCATGGCCTTTGACTTATTTATGTGCGCCTTGTGCGAGCCCCCAAAACCAGCGCAGGTCGATTGTTGGGTCCGAAGAAAGCGCATTCAATCCCGCGTAATCAAATGCCATGGCAGTATCATACACAAATGTAAAGCAATTTACATCTGTTTTAACAACTGGTATAAGATAAAATAAAAAATGGAAACGCTCGACTAAGGGATACACTCTTCCCAAAAAATTGGGATCATCAGTTTCACTTGATGAATGAAGTTGTTTTATCAATATATTCTCGCATGAACTTTGCATATAACATTAATATACCCTGTATAAGCGCCTTATAAAACTCCCACAGACCGGTATACAATTATTTTAAGAGAGCTAGTTAGCTTTTTCTTACAGTAAATGATTTCATGCCCCGCATATTTGCACACCTGCAAATTAAAGCACAACTCATTTGCATGCCGATTTACTTAATAAAGCCAAAGAAATAACCACAAACTATTTATCATGCAAAGCAGGTGCAACATCAACATTGTGTTACATTGTGAGTGCCCGTAGGTGTGTGTTTGTGTGTGTGTGTAAATGCTTTAAATATTATATTGGATTTGCATATGCACAATCTTGGTTTGCACAAGCTGGTGAAAAATTTGTTTTCTGGCAATGTTGATTATAGAGCTTATCAGTCTGTCAATTAAATTTTGACTTTAGTTTTGCACTTGTTCATGCATTGCACAGGATGTGGACACGCCCGAGTGTACGTTTGAAATTGAATTAGACCACGAGACGAGCCTAATTTGATTTACATTTGATTTTGTGATTGCCTTTTGTGCACACAGAGCTTGGTGCGGCTGTGTACCTAAGGCTAAGACTGTAATTAAATTAAATACGGAGCTCAGGTTGATAAGTTTCCCAATGCTTTTGTCAGAAACAGAAGTTTATGATATTATTTAGACATATTCTGTTAGACATCTGCAGGCACATCAATCAGTTGACTTGACCAATAACAAATAAGTCGGCTAACAAATAAATATCATCAAGTTCGTCCATGAGATCTTAAACACAGAATAAAGCATTTAGCTTCATAGACAGCCAATAAAGCCTGGCTGACTTCATGAAAGTAATCTCGGTTGCAAATCGAACTATCAGAGGTACGAACGAGGTCATTTCCAGCTGTTTTGGCAGACATCAGGAACTCTGCTAAAAGGTGCAAAAAATAATTGAAGGTAAAATGTTCACAGCGCGAACTGCGAAACTGTCAGCGAAAGGCGACTGGAAAATTGTCAGGACGAAAAAACGAATTGAAAAAAATTATAAAGGTAAAAAAAGCAAATGAACATGACACACTAAAGCTGGCTGCGAAATGAATAATATATGTACTCGTTGATGCCACGTTAACCGTCTGCGTACAACGTTCCCATGCTTTTATGCACAAATTACCTGTCACTTGTGCTTACATATCTGTGTCTGTGCGTGTATATATATATGTGTATATATAAATGTGTGTATGTGTGTATGTGCTGCCCATTCTGGCGAAAATATTGCAGGCGCGAAGTGGCAGCTCCTATGCAGGTTCATATATATTTACTATATGCATCACAGGGCGAGAGTAGGAGGAACACTTTTAGCAGCTACTGTGCCACAATTCTGCAGTTGCTTCGCAGCCAGGCTAGGGCAAGTGCAAATTTATGGCCAACATTTGCCAGACATGTGTTAGCCCGAGTACATGCAACATGCAGTTCAACTATTTGTCTGTGCGTGCGAGTACTTAATTAACAGGGCATCATTAAAATATGAACAACCCATCCAGTTGAGCCGCAGCCAATTAGGTTGGCAAGCGACAACGGCAACGGCAACGGCAAAGTAGCTTTTTCATCGGGCACTTGTTCTGCTTTTAGTGAATTGGTATACAAAACTTATAATTGGCAAAGGTTTTTCACCTGGCTTGAATATGTAATAATCCACAAAGCTGTTTGTCGTCGTCATATTTATCCTTTCTTGTTGTGGTTTGCTCTTGTTCCCAGTTGCTTTTTTGATGGAATTGCGTGCCAGTTGAAACATCGATGCATCACCTAGCATATGCGTGCCACATTTAATATTCGTCAAATTTGCTGCTCTTTATTAAGAAGGAAGACAATTCCTACAATAAAACTGAAATGGCTTGAGAAAAACCAACTCGATCACGCACCGCACCTGCCATATACGAAAGGACTTTAATTGGCTCCCGAAGGGCCTGAGGAGGCCAAAATCTTACACGTGTTGTCTTAATATTTTGATAGACAACAAAAATGGAGTATAAAATTGAGCATAAATTAATATCATAACATATTCTACGTTTATAATAGGCAGATAATATAAGAGTTCTACTTTTTGCTGGCATTTTGCCCTACCCTAAACATGACGCTGGATAATGCACTCCTTATTTGTATGGTAAATTAACATTTTAATTGTACAGTGTTACATTAAAACAATACATTTTATATTCTGGTTAGTGTCAAATCTCTGAACAATGCCTTACTAATTGAGTGCAAAATTCTATTACAGCCATAATTTATTGCAATTTGAACAATTTTGAACATGAATGTGGGGTAATTTTTTCATTGTTTTAGAATGCATTTTCACGCTTTTCAAAGCACTTTACCCCCCTGAAAACTATGTTTTTAATCCAATTTCGATTGAAAAATAGTGAAAAGAGTTGCCCGCTGGCTTATGGGAGTGCGTCGAGAGTGGAACTTTCCCAACTTTGCATTGTATGCAATTTCGTACGTATACAGATATATATAATTCAATTAAAAAGTTCACAATGTAAACGAGTGAATGCCGCTATAGAATGTCAATACACAATTTAATTAAAGGTTGCGCATACGCCGAGTAGGCAGTATAGAAAAAACTATTCATGGGACAAAGCATAGAGCACAGAGCAATTTGCATGTTAATTAAAGCGCATCAAAGTTTGACATATTGCAACCATAAAATTGTGTACAACATGTCCCAACTTCATGGGTGGCCCACAGGGGGCGGGGGCGGGAGCAGCGGACACGCCAGCTGGCGACCATACAATAAATATAAGCGTATGAATATTAATGGTGGCCAGGACGTGGTCAGAACGTGGGGTTAAATCTGTGTGGCGACAGCAATTTTATGTGGTCGAATCATTAAAACAAATTATGTGCTCATGTGTGATGCAAAATCAAATCAGGCCGTAAGAGTGAATGTTATTGATTATGAGAGGACAAATTGGGAACAATGTAAAGTACCTTCGTAGCCTGAACAATTTATGATAACATATGGATGGCGTATTATTTTCGACAAATCGCAGATATACCTGCTCCGGCTAAGCCATTCAATTGAACTAAAAGCATGTCAATCTTTGGGAAAAACAAGCTGAGCAAAGTTTCAAGAAAATCAAAGACGGCGTCAAACTTTCTGCAGAAAGCAAAATTCAAACCGTAAATGTGGACTGTCGACAAGTTTTTCCTTGTTACTGACTCGTTTTTGTCGTTGAATCTGGCATAATGAATCTGGCCTGGCTGCAGCACCAGCAAAAATATGTTCGGCAATTGGATAGAGGCCAAGAATTTTAATAGCGTAAAATAAAAACATAAGTATGCGAACGCAATCAGCCAAGTGACAGTGAAAAGTTTACGGCTAAAGCTGAGCTGCCACTGCTCTGGGACCTTCTTTTATGGAAATTCGTTTAGCATAGATGAGTTTCTACATGCATAAATTGTGTGCAGCGCATCAAATGGCAGCAATTGGCAATCGCATCACTGACCCACAGTCACATAAGGTCATGAAATATGAGCACGATGTGCAAATGGGAATATTAAGGTAAAATTGTTGCACATATCTATCGCAGCTGAGAGCAAACCTCGAAGTTATTTGCTGTGAAAGTCAAATGCCAACGCATAAGTCAGATGATATAGAAGCAGAGTAATTTAAATGTAAAGGCTCAGCTCATTCAAAATAAATAGTTGCTTGTGGGGATGCAAAACTATCGATGCTGAGCATTCCCTTTTCGATTGATTTTTCTATACTTCAAATGCTTACATCTGCCTTTAATTTTTAATTGAAAAAACTGTAGAGTTGAATATTTAGCTAGTCAACGCGTTTTCATGAGTCTATATACAACTATTAGATTTCCATTTCAAACTGACTTAGTTCATAGTTTATGTAGTTCGTTTAACTTAATTTAGAATATAAGTTATCTGACATGAATAAGAAACTACCACAAGAGCATTTATTATATATGCCTAAAAAGATTTTGTAAAGCTTGGCATACAAAAGAAATGCTTGTATTGTTTGAAAAGCTTCAACTTTTTGCCAAGTGGAAAGATCAAGGTACGCATGACAGCGTAGCAAATTTTACTTAATAAATACGCCACAGGAAGCAATTATAAATATTTGTCAGTCAGACTGCTGACCATAATGCCATCAGTGTCAAGGACACTGCAAGATTCTCTATAGAAGCCATTTTCATTTATGCTGAGCAGTTACGATGCCGTTACAGATACACTCAAGGTCCTGCCAACGAGCTGTACTTATCAATATAGGGTATAAAACAAAGAGAAATTGCTCGAAACGAGTGTGATTAACTACTTGATACCCTTTATACATACAAAGATCAGAAGTTCAAGCGATAAGTTAATTGTTTACGGCCAATAAATTTCAAAATTCTGTCAGTAAATGTTTATAGCCCTTAAAAAAGGTAATCTTAAACTTAAGAGCATCTGAAAATCATTAAATTCATTAAAATATTAAGTAAATATATCAATAAATATTCTTAAGTCTTAATTCTGTTGTCCAGTCGCGGGTGAAGTTACCTCGACTCAATAAATTTGCATACTTTACAGTTGGGATATGTATTGTTGGACCTGTCGCATACTTTTGAAAAACCTAAGCGCATCCATTTTTTGATTTATTTAATAGGTACAGGGTATTAAAGATGTCAACGACAGAAAGACAGCAAAAGTGATAAGTATAAAAGGCAATGTGAGACGAATAGAAAAACTTTGACTCGACCTTGCTCCTATACACACATACATATACACACATCTTTGTTTGACTCTATACAAACATGGAAAATTATAACTGTCTGCCAATTTGACAAGCATATCAATTGAATTTCTCCTTTGGCATTGCCTGTATTATATTTATTTACTGTCTTTGCGTCGATGCCTTGTGGACATTGAACCTTCACACTGGGCGCACCCGGCGGCTGATTGACCCACAGATGCGTGCTGTGCCGACAAAATAGGGATAGCCCTCCAAATTGTATGTATTGTTATTGGGGGAATGCGACTTCCTTGCCGGGCCTATTTCACACGCAAGCGATTTGTTGATTGTAGTGTGTTCGATTTCGAAATTGCCACAAATGATTGTTATGAAGAATGTCCTGATTGTCTGCTAATTGGATGGAAAGTATCCTGAGTATTTATTGTTATGATTTCTGCAATAGATAAGTTACTTTTTGTGACCCGACAGATGGAAATGGCTGATCTCAGCGAGATTCGCAGATACATTCCAAATGGGTAGTTGTTATTATTGTAGAAAACATTATACATGTTTATTTCATGATGTAACATTTTTTCAAAGCGTTTTTTACTTCTCATGGTATCTCTTTATAAAATGAAATTCTATAAACTTGCAACATTTAAAATTTAGAGTGTACTTAATATGTAAGAAAGGTAAAATGAACAAAGCTCATACTAAGTTGGCTAAATTTAGATAATGGAATCCTTTATAAAGAAGTATTCTCGAGCAGATGAAAAGTGTTCATAAACCATAACTAATATCACCGAGTTATGATAATCATCCTTTTAGCGTGCTTCGACTAGGTCATTTAAGATATTGTAAGTAGATATGTATGGCTTCAATATAAACTGAATTGAAAAGCTGTATTCGCAACAGGTTGTCAGGCTTAACAATATACAAGAAATACATTCTCTGTCTCACAGAATGTACAGGTTGTCTGTAAACATAATAACTGATTGTCACATTTGTAAGATGTTGCAGGTCAATTGCATTGTCAAGCATTGTCGAATGCATTCTTATCAGAATTATTTTCAGTAAATAAATTCGCAATGCTTTGAAGAGTTTGCTTTCGCTCTTAGCTTGTGAATTTGTGCTCTCTTAAATACCGGTTTTTGCTGCTCCTCTTGGGAAATTTTTTGCGGGCCTAACCGGCTGAGGATTTCACGTCCTTTTTTTCGAATAGATTCGCATTCTTTTTTAAGTTTATTAATAGAATCCCGCATTTAATGAGAAAAGGGAAAGTACAGTAAACAAAATGTTATCTTGTGTCCTACGTGATTTTCAGCAGCAATAATTCAGGCGGCAACAAGTTGGTGAGTTTCCGAACGCATTCCCAATAGGGCTTTTTTACAGTCACCAAAAAAAATTGTAACGGGAAAATGAAAATTCCCGCACGTAACACTTCAGCAATGACTCGGAATCAGGCAAACACTTGCCATGCTTCCTCATTCACCGTGGGGAATCAGGAAATTCGTAAAAACACATTGCGATCTGCAAGAGTCAATTTTCTAAAAAATGTATGCATTTTCAGGCACATACGAGTTCATCAAATTGTGCACAATTCGCATAAAGTTATGGAG
Organism: Drosophila ezoana; assembly: GCA_035045725.1. Lineage (NCBI taxonomy): Eukaryota > Metazoa > Arthropoda > Insecta > Diptera > Drosophilidae > Drosophila > Drosophila ezoana. Next base: position 7,826,468 of record JAWNOU010000036.1, read on the forward strand.
AAATTGCATTAAGATAATCTAAATGTAAATGATGATTTGGGCTCTGATATATTTAAAAACTAAAGAAGTTGCACTTAAAAAGTATTTTAGTTACCAGTTTAGTTGAAACTAAGAGTAGCAGGGAGAAACTTACAAGAGTTGGCTTTGGTTGTGCCAGCATGGGTATCTTTACTTGGATTACAATTCCCAAGTGGCTATAGCTTCAGGCTTGCAAATCTTATAATAGAATCGGGAGGTTCCTAAAATCGAAAAGATTAACTATCTAACCTATGTAATGATAGTGCACGCTACGAAGGGGTTTTAGTAAATCCCACTCGCAAGTGTGGAAACATCGTGGAAAACTTTCTTTACCATCCGATCGACCTCAAACTCATTTTCAAATATTCTTATTCATAATCATTAAAGTCGCATTTCAAACTTTTTAGAAAAGAAGTACGGATCACATGTATTAATTTGTATGCTGCTCAAAAACTATAAAAGCTTCAGATAGGATATAATAACCATCGAAGCAACAAATGAAATTCTTCTGGCTGCTGCTTTAAAATATATTGCCGCATAATACAATTTTACAATGAAATGTTCCGCTTCTGGGTCCGGTTAACTGAGAAATAATGGCTTGTAAAACCGAAGCTGTCAGATGTAGTAAATTATTGTGGCGTGCGAGATGTGCATGAATTCAACCAAAATATGTACACGCTTAATCCTTTTTAATAGCCACATGGAGCAACATGGCGTATGCGCAATAACGCATATGATACGTTTACGCGCTTTTAATGTTGTCCACTGTCTAGTCAAGTGCGCAAACTGGAAGCTAGCCCTGCCAATGCCAACGCAAACGTCCACTTCGCATTAATTTTCTGACCTAATAATGATCAACGTCAACGCTTTCGGGTGCTCATAAAAATTCCACATTGCTTTTTATACCCTGAACCCATTAAAAATGGGTAAAAGGGGTATTATGTTTTTGTGCAAAGTGCAAATGTATGTAACAGGCAGAAGGAAGCATCTTCGACCCCATAAAGTATATATATTCTTGATCAGCATCAATAGCCGAGTCGATCTAGCCATGTCCGTTTTTCTGTCCGTCCGTCTGTCCGTCCGTATGTATGAACGCAAGGATCTCAGAACCTATAAGAGCTAGAGACTTGAAATTTTAGATGTAGGTCCTCCTGGTGCCCGCGCAGATCGAGCTAGAGTCACCAAACTTGACATGTAGTTTCTAGAATAGTATATACATATATATCGAGTATCTTTCATTTTATACCTATCGCCACCTCCCCGCTACTCTCTATCTATAAGCGCGCGCTGCATTCGGTGTTGGAATAAGAGGGTTCAGGGTATCCCCTAGTCGGGAGCTCCCGACTAGAACCTCTTACTTGTTTTAATATGGTCTTAATGGTGGTCTTGAAAACAAACCCTGCAATTCTGACACAATGCAAACGTTTGTAATTGGAAGGCACAGATAACTACCGTATACTATATTTATTTATTTTTCATTTAATAATTAAGTATTTAAATCATTAGAATAGCAAAATTAATAACTAAAAGCCTAATCAGAATTCAGTTATTCATTATATCACCACGGACACGATGAAGGTATTTAAGACACCCGTCCGGCCAGCTGAGGCAAAGCATGTACATATATTCGTTTTTGAGATAATCTTTTGTGAATTCAAACTTGAAAATACATTTTTAAAGCTGTTGAAATCAAATCAAATTTTCATAAGAAGCATTCAATAAAATTAATTACACTATATGTTGATTGAAAAGCAATACGATATACAAAATTGAACAAATGGATAAATGTAGGCAACGGCAATTTAGCAATTGAAATTGTGCGTGACAATTGTTCAAATGAAATTTAATTATTGGTTTTCATATACTTCGCAAGTTTATCGGCAGCAAAACTTAAAGTTCATTCAGTGGCAGTAAAAGTTGGATATTGAAATTAAATTTACTTTTCCTATAAAGGCTTTGTATTTGCTAAAAAAGTAAATGCCAATACAAAGTTCTCATTAATAAAATTTTTTGCATGCATAGCAGTGAGTTTCATTGAAAAAGTTTGCCAATCAAAAGATAGAAAAAGTGAAATCGGCAAATACACCTGGTCAAAGTGAGCAGGGGACAATGAATTTTATTTTTTTCTATTACAAATCCACATAGAGTACCGAGAACGTACAAAAGGATGGGCATAAAAACTTTGTTTGTATACAATATATATGCAGCTAGTGGTTAGTAAGTATATAAGTCGACGTGTTCGGTTTTAAGCCTGCTCGAAATGAGTTTTGTGCCTGGCATGCAAAAATAATGTCATTGATATGGGCGAAAGGAAGCTGGCCAAAAGTTTGGCACAGGAACGAGAACAGGAAGTGGACGCTTCTGGTTGAGCAAGTGTTAACAACTAAAACTTACAGGTGTTGCAAAACTGGCCAAGTTTTCGCCCAAGTTCTCTTTTGGCCAATGCTCACACATTAAAATTTCTGTTAATTTAATTAGATTCGGTTTCTGGCAGCTGCGGAAACAAAGGCGGTAAACAATTTCCAATTTATTTAAGCGATATCTTTGGCACACCTGCAACCATAACCGAAAACCAGAAGATGTGGAGTGTGTGTGCCAGAAAAGCAATGCAAAGCACCAAGGCCCAATTGAATTTAATGAAATGTAATCAAGCAGATGGCTGCGCTTTTTTTCTTTTGTATATCACCGCAACGCTTTGCTTAAAACATTTTGGTCCATCGATGCCGAAAAATGAAGTAGATTTTCAAGCGTTTTTACCTCTGCTGAATGAGTTACAAACTCTGCGGCCTGTGGTCAACCCTAACCCCGGGTTTTCAAAGGGTTCGGTGAGCGGTCTTTTATAGATACTCCTCTACGTTTTTGCTCGGCATGCACACAATGTGGGTGGCATAGGCACCGCCCCACTGAAGAAGTTGTCATATATGTTTGGCCAAAATATTTTCCTTGACCTGTGTAAACTTTTCGGGCATTCCTAGGGACCCCAAAAGGTCAGACAGCTGCTAAAAGGCTTCGTGTCAGAAAGTTAAGCAATAAAATTCACACTGGCAAATAAAAATACGGCAAAAGTTACCCAAAATAAAGGCTTAGAACGACAAAGGTTTTTACTTAATAATCCTCTTTCCGGATCTATGGCGTAACAAAGTGTATTGCATATTAATTGTTTTTGATAATGAAAATGCTTTTTTGTATACCAAAAACTTTCTCCTGAACAAATAAAAAACAAAAAAAAAACAGAAGAAAAAAGGTTACAAAAAATCTGATATAATTCTATATTTAGATTTATTTAGATAACTTTGTATATATGATATATTCTAAATTTATGAACTTGAATATATAATGATCTGATGTTTTTAAGAGTTTCATTCATAACATATGATGACAAACACTATGCTTAATACAATATCTTGAAAAACAAGAAAGTCCTTTGCAATGGATTCGGAGGTGTCTCCATCTATGTGTGAAAATTTGTCGTGTATGTTGTTCAATAAAATCTCACTTAGAACGATACAAGAAATATGTTCAACGTGCTATAAACATCAGTTGGAGCTTAATAAGCTGCTATAAAGTCGTGAACATAAATTTTAAAAAGTTCATGGTCATGCCTAGGAAAGTGTGTGCATTGACTTTGAGCTTTTACACACTGGAAAGCTTTCGTATAAAAGCGACATTATTATCCTTGACACGAACCAGCTCTAACAATATATAAGCTCAAGTAATTCAAATGCGTTAGTTATAAAAGATAACGATTAGGATAAAGCTAAGCAACATTGAGTTCTTAAGGTCGACTCACACAAATTAAATTTATTAAACATTTAGTAATAGTGTTTCAGCCAAATATTATTAAAGATATCGTCATAGCTTGTAAAATGTATTTCTGTGTAGTATAGCTTGATTCTAAGAGTTACAAAATGCCTATTAAGCTTATTATATTTGAATTCATATTCGAACGAATAATGTCATTTTACAATTCATCATTTTTCATATGTATTAGGCATTGCCAGACATCCCATCATCAGTTTTGCTGGAATATTAAGCTGTCAAATTTAAAGCTTATTCCAGTCGCATATCCCACAAAACCCTGTGAGCTCGAGTGTTTCAAATATGCTATATTTTATTTGTAATTTAATATACTCAAAGAAATTACCAGAAACGCCCGGTTCAAATAAGACGCCTATATCAGATACAAAGCTACAAATTATAGCCTAGGGACCCTAAGCCACGCAGGCGCATGACGTCACGTCTGCAAAGCAGACTTATATGCATTGCATTGCTTTGAAAATCTTTGGACACCGTTTGAAGGTCAAAAGTTGTGCGTTAATAAATTATAGATTAAATTAGCCGACTGGTGTCGTGTTGCCCTTAATTTAAATAATATTGTCTTATCAAATTCTAAATGACAAATAAAATTGATTTATTCTACTAGATGTATATGCATACGTTTTCATGTGCGTGATGTACCCCATTTTACTTACCATCAATATATAAGTTTGTTATATGATAGCTATTCAACTGTGCCTTTCAATGCTTACGAACGTCCTTGTCTCACAACTATCAACTATAAATAAAGCAATAAATAACTTAATCATTTGTAAACAGAGCTTGACAAAAAAGACACTTCTCCATAAAGAAACAAATCAAAACAACAACAATAACATTGCGAATGGAAAAGCCGCCCGGCAAATCCCTTAATAACAAAAATCAGCTGTTCGTCTGCCGCTCTCCGAAAGCTCGCACAGTTTACTTCAAAAGCTGCCGCATTCACTTAGCAAGCGGGTCAACGCTGCGTATGCGTTACATTTCACTTTCGATGCGAGCAGAGCCGAAAGTAAGCACGACGACCGCGACGACAACGGCGCGGGCGAGGATAACGATTGGCGGCTGCTGCCATAGCGTTGTCTTTTCAATTTCAATTTCAGTTCTCGTAACAAACTCAACGCGTACAGTTCTGTGCCACGCGACGAAAACAGGCTCCAACTCGCGCTAGTCGCGTCCGAATTTCAGCTGAGGTAGTTGTTGTGGCTCTTCCACTGGCGGCCCCGATAAGCAGGCAACGCGAATTGTGCAAGAAACGGTCCAAGTCAACCACTCGATGGCAAGTGGCAGCCGCAGCCACAACTTAAAGTTCGTGTGTAAGCTTGTGAGTGTATGTGTGTGTCTGTGTGTGTCTGAGTGTGTGTCTGAGACTCGCGTGTGTGCCTGTTATTGTCTATGCTTAAGGCTTTAACATTGCCCAGCCAGCATTTGTAGGTTAGCGCCCGAGCAAGCGTAAGATTTTTATGAATGAATTCAAGGCAGCAAAGGCAAACGCCTCGACCTCTGTGGCAATTGTGTGATGTGGTCTGAAAGCCATGGCGTGCCTGGCATATCAATAGCATTGCTTTCGCCCGTTTCCGCTCGCATCGACACCGATATGGGCATCGTCATCATTGGCATCAGCTGGTGTTTGTCTTAATGAGCTGCCATTGCGGACAAAGAATCTTTAGGCCGTCGGCAGTATTATGCAAACTTTCCTGACGGAAGCCCAAACACCCGCAGTTGGCAGCTCAAATTGAGGCTTTGATACTAATGGTCGGCCAAGAAACAAAATGTTCGACTGCATTTCTTGAGAGATTAAACTGTTAACAGTGTTTACTTATCAGCTTCACAGTAAATATCAGAAAAAGCTTAAAGGCGCCCTTAGGCTAACAAAATTGAAGCCATATTTGTATTATGATCATTACTTATAATTATAATCGATAACAATTTACGATCACAAGCATAATGTACAAAAATGTGAGCCGATCAAGTAAAAGGGAGCTATGTGAGAAAGTGTAATGTAATAATAACATAAGAATAACGGTTAATCGGATTTTTGTCTATATATCCAGAAAACTATAAATGAGTAAATTCAGTTTTACACAATTTTCCTATGGAAGCTATATGATATGATAATCCGATGTAAATGCAGTTAATATTAGGAGCATAGTGAAGCATAGTTTGAGCGAAATATCTCAAGAGAAACTAAAAAGTTTTCCTATAGCAGCTATACTACAATAAAGTCTGATACGCTACCCACAATAAAGGGACGAGCCTTCGCGAACCCTCATGACGTTCGCTTCGAAACTGAGAAACTAGTTTGCAATTAAACACGCAGACGGACGGACTTGACTATATAAACTTACCCCATGAGACTTATTAAGCAGACATTCTTTCTGGGGCCTTTAATGCCATATTCATTCTCATTAGAACACTGCTTGGGAATGAAAATATGGCAGCACAAAAGTTAATTGCTTAAATGTAAATAAACATTTCCAATAATGTCACAAAACGGAAGCAAATTTAAATTGTTTCAGTTAATATATTCCGCTATCGTGCACAAGCAACTATAAAATAAATACAAGTTGAAATGCTCTAGTCGGAAGTGCCCTGGGCACGGAGTCAAGCTAACTTTACAAACACAGCTTCCTTTTATGCAAACGCAGCAGCAAGTTATTCGAAATTTATTTCATGCACTAGAATAGAATAGTCTCTAGCTCTTATAGCCTCGAAGATCGACGGCTTCATTTATTCGGACATGGCTAAATCGGCTCGCCTTATGCTGATCAAGAATGTATATACGGTTTACGAAGTCGGAGTTGCCTTCTTCTCCCTTCTACATACATTTCCAGAAAACCATTTTACCCACTTTACTTATTTTCAGTTAGCAGCAAAACCAAGAACTTTTTCTAAATTAAACATCAACTGTCGAATTTAAAGTACAAACAGTAATTGATATTAATTCGAACACTTATGATAATTGGCCAATGTATGAAACATGCAATATATTGATAATATATCAAATAATGACAAGCATATTAACTTGTCATTCCTTTCATGGAGTAGAGAAGAGTTATGTTCAGTAAAAAGGCCAATTAATTATGTATTACAAAAAGTAATAAATGTAAAAGCAAAAACAGATCTGATCAACAATGCAACACATTGAACTTTAAACATTTACTTTGTGTTGTTTAGCTCCACTTTACTTGTGGTCCAATCCACTCGGCAAACAAAAGGTTGCTTGCTTTTGTTTGATAACAAAAACGCCGGATAAATAACCTATATTGAGTAGGCAGGTATCAGAATTAAGTCAAAGCTTATACCAAGCTAACGCAAATCCTGCCATAATCTGAGGCTAGACAGGAGTTGTCAAGCCAGATGGGCAGATGATAAGAGCCCCATCCAGCCACAGCGGCAGCAGCGACAAGAATGAAATACATACCTCTGCCATTGGCATTGTCTTCTGTTGATGTAGCTGTTGTGTTGCTGACAACGCTGCCGTCACCATGGCTGCCATTAAGGACGACACACGCCAGCCAAGTGACGCCTGCCTATGTTAAGGAATTCCGTTTCCGGCAACGCGTATACGCGCCGTGAGCCGACATCGGGGCGCATCTTAATTGCCGAAATATTTGCTCCGCCTTCGATGATTCAAATTTTTACGGACTTCTTTTACAATTTACAGCGCGCTTTGGAACGCAACGTTAGGGGTTGAAACTCAAGCCGAATACCAAATAGAAAACCGTGAAAATCATAGCTTCCGTTCGACGATTTTTAAGCCGAACACGTATGTCTCTACCAATACAAAGCTAGATGCGAAAGGCACTTGACGCGCAGCAAAAAGCAAACGGTCAAATGACCGTAGTAAAGCGTTTTAATTGCGTCTGGCTAAAAGGATTTTATGCGTACCCTCAAAGTGACTTCGTTTGTGTGTTTGTGTAAACCGTTTAACTGAATTGTGCGTGTGTCGCAGACACAAAAATAGACACAAACCGACCGAATTGCGCACCAGTATTGAGCTAGTCAGCCGTCGGAACCGAAATCAGCTTACAGCCTGCACGGGACTGGGCGTCTGCCCTTTGCCTAAAAGCGTACTCCTGTTGAGATCAAGTACATCAACTCCGGGTCCTGTCTGACACGCAACACTGGTAAGTGTGTTACATATACGCTTATAAACATTCGCAATACGTATACGTCACGTGGCACCTTGCGCGACATTTGTTTCAGCCTAAAATGCAGAACTAGTATCAACAAAAGTTGATAGCTTAATTCATTTTATCACTAATGAATTCCTAATGTATTAAAACTAAACTTAAATTCCTTCTCTTCCATTTCAACATACAACTTTTAAAGCCAAACATTTTGACAGGAAAAATGTCTTCTTTGATTGAAGAACCTTAAATTTAATATCTGGAAATAAGCTGATTCTTATCAAAATCTATTGCACTATAAACAGTGAACAAATGTCTTAGCACGGATTTTCTTTATAAAAAATCTTCTTCTGATTAATTGTTATTATATGAGTCTTCTATTGGGAGTCATATAATATCGTAGTCCGATTTGATAAGAAGTTGAAGATATATTATATAGTTGAGTAAGGTTCAGGGAATCTCCAAGTCGTGCACTTGCGACTTGAGCACTCTTACTTGTTTTTATTATTTATTTGTTTTTGTGTACGTCTTTATCAATCTCTTCGGCTTTTGCCACCCACTTGACAGCACCTGAATAATGCAGCCACACACACGTACACAGACACACGTCAGATAACTCACATTGGCGTTGAAACGCATAAATTTCAAGAACTCTGACGTAACCTGGCGCTGTTATAGTGCTGCTTGTTAGCCAAATAGTCCCGCTTGTTATGACAATGCTCCTCCACTTACCATTTAGCCTCCTCCTGTACGCTATTGTGCACCGCTCACACTTCAAAACAGAAGTGATGGCAGAATCTACTTGATGAACAAAATGGAACTCAGAGCACAGAAAACTGAAAAGAGACACGCGCAAGATGAAGACAGAAAGTCACACAAAAGTTAGGTTGACAAATTTGTGAACAAATAACAAATGTGCTTCGCCAACGAGAAGATTTCACAACGTGGCAGGGTAACCCAGTGCTAAAAACGTGAAAAGCGGACTTCTTATGAACTTCTTCAAATACTAAACTCCAGCACAAATATGTGTCCAGAGAGTTTACTGAACCGAGCTTCAGGAATGTATGTGATTTGCATGCCATTTGGCAATTAACATTGAAACTTGCCGATGGGTAGCCTTAGGTGGGGCTGCATTTCAATTAGCTGATGTGTGAAAATGCGGCCCAAATTAATAAACAGACTAGACAGAATGGGCGCGACAGCATTGTGAACAAAATAGCCATAAATAGGCATGCTTGATTAAATTTAATTAATTTTCTATTTCTTAAAATTCAAAATTGATCAAGCATGCTTAACAGAAATCATATGTAAAACATGGCTGAGTAGAACTTATCTATATGCGAAATAGAAACAGTTTCTATTGCCGGCATAGTTTTATATTTCTCTGCTCTCGAAATGAATGACTAAATGCTAAAACCATTTTTGTTTGGAATGTTAAAAGAACCTCTATTTGTTTCTCTTACAAAATTGTTAAAGGAAGTTGCTTGACTCAACTCCTTAACTCAAATACATTTCTATCTCATCTTTCGCTCTGGAAGCCATCACCTCAATCTCTTCGCATTCAACGCAGAACTATGTTTCAACTTCTTTGGTAAACTTTTGCTGTACATATATTCAGTTCAGACTTTTCAACTTGTCACATACAGCGCATAAATCTACACACACACACACACCCACACACATACAAACTAACACACGCCTATCAGCATGCGACAGCAACAAACTTTTATACTATTTTTTGTTTTATTTGCACTTTGGAGCGGAGCCCACAACTTGCTGCCATGAACGAGGGGCGGTCGAAATGGCAAGTGAAACATTTGTTTTCGCTGCCGTTTACAACTTCCGGGTTGGCTTTAAATGGCCTCAGCGGCCATTTTAGCATAGGCGCGCCCCATAGTATGCAACGAAATGCGGCACTTTAATAAAAATACGCAACGAGAAAACCGCAGCGGGACACCCTCACATATGCTAGAGTTTCAGTCAGCCATGGCAAATGAAGTTAGTTGTAGCTGTCGGAATAGGTGGCTCAGAGCGTCACGGCTTGTAATCATTAGACCTGAACATGTAGGGTACGTGTGTCCATGCCAGACAAAAAGCAAACCCAATGACATTGTGTTCTGCACAATTCCTCCTGGATTTCTTTTGTCTGCTGATGAAATGGGCTCAGTTATCCTCGTTTACTCTTGCATAATAGCACAAATGTGCGAAAATGTTAATCAAATCAGTCAACGAGAAACACGATGCTATACAAATAGAAAACAATCTGCCATTTGGACGACCATTGTTCTAAACTGCAATGGAGCAAGCTGCTGCAGGTTTAACATACAAATACACAATTCGATTAAGTTTGTATTGGAACCAATTGAAGACCAAACAGCCAGCAACTTCTTGAATATCAGCTTCATTTCTCTGTTCGACACAGAAAGAAACATGTTCAACAATTTTTAAAATTAAAGACATTCATCCAAGCAAATTTCATAGAGCTTGATATTAATAAAAAAAAATTATACTAAATTCTGTTTACGTTAGTCAAAAATTCCTGTCGGATTCTCATTAAGGGACCATTTTACAAATTGTGTTAAAGAAAGAATTGTGCTCTGTTCTGCGATTGCTGCAGCTCATGTGCTCAATGTATTTTCAATGCATGATTTCCGGTGATTTTTTAACCTGTTTACTCTGCCTGGGTACACCAATTGAAATGTGTTTATTACAAATTTATTATTTTTCAGTTTATTTTACTTTCGGGGAAAAAAAAATCGTGTCATTTTTTAAGGCTCAGTGTTTGCTTGCTGGTTATATTTACTTATTATTTTTGCTCACAACAAATGGAGCATTTTTCCGAACTTTATTGTCGTTTATTTTTTATTCGAACATATTGAATGAAGCATTCGTCACGTCCCATGTAACACAAGTAAATAAAAACAAGAATAACAATTTTTTATAGTAGCATTGTTTAATCAACAAGCAAATAACATATACAATCAACAAATTTTATGATATTTAATCAAGGGAACTCAAAAAAAATGTTTAAAATAATTTGCATTGTATTTTTTGTACATGTTTAATGCAGCTTTCGTGAAACAATCGAGAATTTCAATTTTATATAGGCAATTTTTAATTCGGACGCAATCAACGTACATAAAGAGTTGTTTTTTTTAATTTTTAAATCAATACATTTCATATAGTTCAAGTGTCTATTTTACACTTTGATATTAAATTTTTTTAAAAAATTTTTTAGTTATTTGCACCTGGAATGCAAAATTGGTTGACGAATGTTATCCACACAAATGTAATATGTTTGAGCAAACATAACGCTAATTATTGCATATTTACAAAAAAAATAAACAGCTTTTATTGATATACATGCAGAAATAAAAGTTAATACCCTGTACACAACTGTACTACTTTACTCGTACATACATATTTTAAACATGATACATATTTTATTAGCACATTTTAAATTTAACAACAAAATAATAAGCAGAATGTAGACAGTTAAGTTATTTAACATATTCTGCTGAATCTAATTACATGACCTGCACTGTAAGGTCTGTTTACTTCGGGTACACATCGACACAGTCATATATGTTCGCATATCCATATATACACACATACACAGTCATACCCAGTCATATATGTATACACACACACACACACACTTCATCGCTCTCAATCTGCTTTAATGCCATATTAAGGCAGCTGAATGGAATTGAATACGAAAAAAAAGGCAGAACACACACACATGTACACACACGCACACACACGCAGACAACCTATATGAATACCAACGTTGCCGAATGCGTAAACAGTAAGCAGCGAACATTGATGCGGGGCTGTGGTGGGGTGAAAGCATCGAACGGAAGCAAAACAAAATTTTAAAAATAAAATGGCGCTGTAAACAGACAAAAGAAAAGCATCAAGACAAACGTCAGGGCAGAGCCAACAGCAACAGCAACAGCAACAGCAGCAGCAGCTGACAGAGCACATAAAGCAAAACAAAACAAAAAACTTACAACGAATTTTGAGTGGAGCAAACCAAGGAGGGCAATGTTGGGTTCAGCTAAGCTGTGCGGGGTATTTTACCGTATTTATGTCTTTTTGAGTTTGCCAGTTGCTTGTTTGCACTGCTTGCTCGCATTTGCTTGCTGTGAGCTAATTTATCTTGTCATATATGATCTAATGCTAAGCCACAGCCGTACCGTGTACGACCCGCCCTGTTCCTCGAACTGTCCGTTTGTCTGCTTTCATATTTATGGAAGTCACTAACGGGCAGCTCCTTTTAATGCACTTCCTTATGGCTACGAATTATCGCAAGGAAAATTGCAACAGCAGCAACAGCATCATCATTTATGCAACCCCCACGCACCGGGCACCAACCACACACCTTACCTCCATCCCCAACCCCTTCGTGGACGACCGAACAATTTTGCAATTTAAAGCAAATTTGTTTTCCCAAGTGATAAACGATGCAATTGGTTGTATTTGAAATGCACTTTTCGATTGTTTATTAAATTACAAATATGTAAATACTTTGATCGATTTCTTCTCAAAAGCTAGAGAATTTCAACTATGTGATTGCTTTGCTTACAAACTATGATATCGAAATGAAAAAGGTTATGTTCATCCATTAAATTATATGAGAAACTTGCAATAAGCACATCTCTATCGTTATTAATAGACAATTTTGGTTTATAGTTTACAAATTATTAAACCCTAACAGTTTGAGTAAGTAAAAAATTTAAAATGATTGCATATTTAAAATTATCGACACTCAATCGCGTTAGCAAGTATTTAATTCAAAATATTTTCGCATTTAACCCGAAAACATTTATTAAATTCCGCAAATATTTGAATCTAATTGATGCATTGCTAATTAGAGTAATTAGTAAACCAATTTAAAATAAATTGCATTTGTATAAAACAGGATGTAAATATAAATTTATATGCATATTTGACTCGTTAGAACGATTGAATGTGGTCTAAAATTTCAACAAATTATAAATTATTGCAACTGGCTAAAAATCTGAATGGCAACAATTTGCAAAAATGCCGGTGGCGTATACGTTATACGCCTGACAATTGCTGCTAACAATTTAGTGGCCAAAGTTAATTTATTACAGTTTAAGCTGTAAAGTTGTGGGCGCAACTTTATGATTATTAAAACGAAATAAATATTTAATCGAACTAACCGCGAGCCATAAAATTTACGAATTATATTGTTAAGAACAAAGGAAATCCCTGTTTGCAACCGATCAATCAAAACATTCGCATACTTTAATAAACTCATTTCAAAAAGTTATATAACATCGCAAGTTTAGATGCCAAAACAGAATGTTGGCATTAAACATAGAAATATACAATGAGGTATAACATGCAAGTTTGATGTCGTTTGAGATAGATATCTAATTGACTCAAAATAGATATAAATCCGTTGAAGTTGCCTATCAGGAGACTAAGTAGAAGAACATTTGCTCTAATAGTCTCCCCTTACTCTTACCCTTACTCTCCTAGGCGACGCGCTCCCCTTTCTTTAGGCTGCCCACCTGACTACTAGACTGAATCACACCTGTTAATTATACTCACAACAAACTGAAAGTCAAATTTCAAACGTTTTATCGAGTTTTTAACACATTTTTTTAAAACTAAATAAACTCTATTGACGCTTAAGGCAACAGGGACATCGCAAGCTATTCGATTACTCAGTCATTGTATGAATCAAAGAGATATACTTACATAAGTTTGCTGACTGCGAGTTGCTAAGAACCTTATGTTCTGTATTTTGGATCTACAACGAGAGGGTTGGACACGGAAAAGATATTCTTAGCATTACTTATAAAAGTGATTATCAGATATTCAACAGAGACGCAAGTTGTACCAAGTCTAAAGACTAATTCCAAAAGTTCATTTCCACAAAATGAATCATTACACCGCTTTTCACGAAAGGATCAGAGTTAAAAAAATAAACCGCTTCATTGTCTTATGCCACAATTAACTGAAAAACTTCTGAAAGACTTTGGATTACTTATGGCTATATTCAATTTATTGCTCAGATAAATCAATTAGTTTATTTTTAAGCCTATGAACTGAACTGAATGGATTTAATAATAATTGGTAGTTAACACAAATTGCTGCGTGGCAACAGTAAAGTGAAGAAGGGTCTTGCTGGATAAAAAGGCGCAGTAATTAGAGGCATTCAGAGAAAAGTAGCTCGGCCAAGGAGCAAATTAATGAGCACAAGTCACTAAGCAGCCATAGCGGTGATTTATGTCCTAGAAGTGGGCGTGGCGCATCCAGGTGGCACGCGCCCAACGCAGCGTCATGCATTCGCATGCCTGTTGATCGTAGGTCTTGGCTTGGGTATGGCAAAGGTGCTATCATTATCCTTCTCGATGGTGGTCACTAATTTGCCTCACGATGCTGCGCCCGGTGTCCTTCTGTGGTCACGAAGGCCAGCGCGACGGGCATCTCATTAGATGCTCCTAATTAGCGAATGACTTTGGCCAACTCAGGAAATGCTGTCATTTAGCAAATTTAACCGACTTATTTCGTTGAAACAACAAGAATTGTAAGCTTTTATTACAAATAAAAGCTTAGGCGAACTTGGCAAAATCGAAATTGCAAAGCTAAGCAATAAGTCAAATAGAAGTCGAAACAACAACATGAATATCCTTTTGTGGATTGGTGAAAACAATTTAATTTCACGTAGGTGTAAACAAAAGCTAATCCAAAGCGTAAGGGCAAACGAGGGCTATAGTCAAAATCAAGAATGGCTAAATCGGGACAGCATTTTCCAACAATTACGCAATAAACAAGCCGGCACAAGAAAGAAGAAGGCCAACACAGCCAAACGCACAATGAATGAAAAACGTAAATGGCGTAACATAGGAGAATAACGAAAGGAATTGGGAAAGTCAATAAATATGGCAGCCCAAGCTGTGCTGCCTTTCAGTCCTTTTATACTCTGTGCCATAATAACGAAAGGTGTCCTAAGGTCTTGTCAAACTTATGTAACACACAGCAGGAGACATTGCATACAGCAGGAAAGAGTGAAAATTTCTCCAAAATCGATTAATATACATTAATATTGAAGATATTCTTTAAATACGTATAGATTTATTTATATGATTTCGTAAACTTCTTATATAAGTATTATGCATAGGGCAAAGAATAAATCATAACTAACTGACGTAATATAAGTCTATCCTGGGAATTGGGTATATCCCAGTCAAGCACACTCGACTGTAGCATCTCAGCCTTTTTGAATTGATTTTGTGTAAAAAGAAAATACTTAAGCTTGGGAGATTTGTGTACACCAGAATAACAAGGGGAAACTCTAAGAATACTCAAAAAGAACAAACAGTGCGCATTCGAAACAAAAGAATCATTTTCGCCCTTTGTGGGGGCATTTATTGAACTGATGTGACATTTGATTCACCTACGGGATTTCGGCATTCAAATTATTTTCGCAGGTGAAGTGTGAAAAGAGAAGGCGTGAGAAAAGCGATCAACTTTGGTGGAAAATGTGCTGGGAGTGGATTGAGAATAAACGATTATGGAATGACAAGGCTAAAGATTATTGTGATAAGTTGATGCAGGCCATAAGACGTTCCACTTTTCACACTAACTTAGGTTTTTGAGATTGAATTCAATGTAAAGATGTAAGTTTCTCATATGAAACGAACGAAATGTCAGTAAGTTATCTAAGAATCAAGTGCTTAGTGATTAAATTCTTAAATGTTCTGTAGTCCTGAATAAGAGCAACAGCGTTTGGAGCTGTAATTACTGCACCTCAGTCATGACGAGTCTATGCTCGGTTAGTTAACAACCTATTAAATCTGCCCCACAGTGTATGCAGGCATGGCGGGATTATCAGAGTCATGCATGCAAGTTCAGTGAACTCATTAAAACGCTCGGTAAACCACAAAGCTTGAACACTCAGAGAACGTGGAATTTTAATGGGTGACAGCTCATGACATACGACAGGGAAAGGCTTCTCCGCATAGAGACTAAGCCGATGTGCCGTCAAAAAGTCATAAACTTGTCATACACTTTGTAATCTTCAAATGTTTTTCCTACCCGCCGGCCCGGCCTGGCCCTTTTTCCATTTGGCTAGCTGCCATCACGTTGCGTACGGAATTCAGCAGGAATATAAAATTTGTTGAGGCAGCCAAATACTTGACAAACAGCTCAAGATCTTGGTCAAAAGCAACCGCTGGCTTGGCTAGCAGCCATTTTCTCGTATGCTTAAGTACTTGATTTTCACGACTTACACATCTGTTCATATATGCATGCACATAATTACGACGGCGTGCAATTTGTCAATCTACTCATTTACTCATTAACATTAACTAACGAGCTGCCTCTTGGCCAGAATTCCTCACTCTCTCTCTCTGGCTGGTCGACTGCTCTTAATTTGGCGTGCAAATTAAAAGTTTTCGCACAAAATTCTCGTGCGCTGAGCTAATGGCCAGCGGGCAAAAGGATTTTATTCAACTGACGCGATTCGCACCGCGTAATCCGTTTCAATTTGAATGTAAATGAGTTAACTCAGCGGCCACTTGCCAGTGGCAGGTGTAAATGTGGCAAATCGCGTGGCCAAAAGACACGTGCAGCCACAGCACAGCCACACACGTACAAATCGTTCGACGTTCTCAGATATCCCGACTTCTGCACTATGCATATAAATGATGACTTACTCATCAAGAAGCAATGAAATTTGTTGCATATGTATCTTATATCTTCTGGTCCTTATTACTAATCTGAGCTATACTGGCTTAAATTGAATTCATTCTCGCATTTAAACATATATAATATATAACTCAATTAACTTTAATTAATATATACTTTAAGCCTCTAAAGAACTTTGTCATACGAGAACACATTTTACATGCGTCGTTTCTTGAAGTATTGATGCCACATAATTGGGGTATAGTTTCAGTTGCTTATGCACTTTATTTCAACCAATTGATAGGCATATTTAAAATACTTATCACGAACTCTTTAATTTGTTCTTTGTTTAATTCCAAGCTGTGTTCGTTTGTCGCTTATCTGTGCATTGGCCATCAGGCCATTACCGGCTCACACATGCAGCGGCAATTGGTGTTTTAAGCTCACAGGGGTTTCATCAAGAGCTTCAGCAATTGAAATAAGATTCAATTTCCCAGATAAATGACTTAAAATTAACTCTGGCCCTGTGCCCTTAAAGCTGCAGCTAACCTCTGCTGACTGCTTGTGTGTGTGTGTGCGTATGCATGTGTGTGTGTTTTTGCAAACAGTTTTCAATGCATTTGCCCCGTATTTTGTTTTTGTTTTTGGCATAAAACTCTTTGAACAAGTTTTACGCATAGTTTCACTGCATTTCAATTAGAAAACACGACTATGAAGCAGCAGCAGCAGTGCCAGCAAAATATGTGAAATGGTCGGAAGCTTGTGTACAGTAGCAGCATCAAAGGAAATTCGCGCATTTTGCGATTCCAAATAATCCACATGTGGTAGGGCGGCAGGGACATGTGTCAACAAATTGAAATTAACAATAGTTTTAGCCAGTTATAATGCACGGGCATTTAACAAGCTTGGCATCCGTATTTACCACAATACACTAAGCTGGCGGGTATTTACCGGCTTTGCCGGTGATAAGTTTCGAACTTAAAATTTTAGATATAACTTTATAAAAAATAATGAATTTACTGCCAACCAGATCGTTTACAATAAGCTCTTAAGCAACCGTTTTCGGCAAATTTCACACACTTTTAAATAGAATTTTCAAAATCCTTGAAATTAAATTTGATGGAAATCGCACAAACTTAAAATTTCGCCGAAAATATCTTTAATCCGCGTTTTCCACCGAGTTCAGATTCTGCATAAGGTGTGAAGCACATCCCTTTGGATCCTTGGAAATTAATTTGAGCGCGAAACTTCACCCACCAAATATTTGACCCCCATTTATACCGAGATTATCATCACATAAGATAACTTCAGTGAAGAGTTTCCTAACTCTTACGGTTGGGGCTGTGCATTGATCACATTGGTCAGTCGGTCAGTCGGTCCTGGCAAACTGTTTAATATATGGAGTTAGAGCTGCAAAAGGATATTAGCTGAGGATATTTGTTGCTTCTATAAATTTTAAATGACATCCGTAAATAAACAAACCCTCACACGCGCTTCACGTAATCCGTCTTGGGACAACAAAATGGAAGATGTCAACAAAATTGGGACCACCAAGGTCCGAAATGAAATTAGTTGACAGCCAGATTGTCCCCAAACAGGCCGAGAGCTGAGCAGTTGGTAAAGTGCCTAAGCTGAGGCTGTAGCTCAACTGGAAATTCAATTAACCCAATTGCTGAGCAACTTGAACGACGTCTCCGACTAGGCCACCCACTCGTTAGCCAGCAAGATTCCCCCAAAAATATGCTCTTCATTATTATGAAAGCAGAAAGCAAAGAGGGCAGCGACAGCAGCGCGCAAGGTCAAAGCGTATTAAAAGGGCTTAGAATTGGCTACACCCAAAAAAGGGTTGTCCCGACAGAGCAGAGAAGAACAAATTCCTAAAATGCAATAAAAATCGCAGCATAAAAGAGACGAAAAACTCAAGCCAAATGGGGAAAAATAAATTTCTGTGCATAATTAAATTTTGGTACATGTATGTAAAAGCCCGCGCGCGCGCGTGTGTGTGTGTGTGTGTGTGTGTGTGCGGCAACTCAAATGCGAGACTATTTGTAGATCTGCTTGTCAGCCATGGAAATGTAATTGAAAATGTTTATGGTCGCCCCAAGGCAGCCCAACAACAACAAGGCTGCCACAGGCACAAGACTGGCCTGGTCAAATTTATGCGCAGGCTTCGTCGTACGAATTTGTCTGCATAAATTTTCGAGCCAGGCTCATTCGGTATAGTTTTTGGCAACTAACTACTTATATTGGCCCACCATTGAGTGTGTGTGTGAGTGTGCGTGTGTGTTGTTTGTTTGTGGGAGCTGCCAGGACATTCGAGTTAGTTAAGATGTCAGGAGTACAAACGATAGCCAAATAAAATATCTTCATTTGAGGCTTCCATTTAGAAATTCTTGAGTATTTTGCCCACTTGACTTGGCTTAAATTGCGTACACTTATAAGGCAACACAATAGATAAATTATTGCTTAAATGAGTCGAGTGCAAACTGCCATCAATTCGCGAAACCTACCGAAGAAGGAATCCCCACAAAGAGTAGGCAAGGCTCTTTAAGGGATATACGAATAGTTCATTAAGTTTATCTTTGGCTGAAACCCCATTCAAAGGATTTAACACCTTGCTTTGGGTATTAAAATATATATGTAATATAGAGAAGTTTAAAGCAATTTCAAATTACTTTCAAATTAAAAACAACTAAATCAATTGTTTTAATCTGGAAAGGTAACAATTGTAATTATTGTGGCTGAAACTTAACGTCTAATTCCTAAAATTAGATATCAGTAGGTTGGTTCACCTACGCCGGCAGCTTTTAATTAATATTAAGATGCTATCCTTCGACTGATGTATCCGCACGACAAAACACATTCAATTAATTTGGCTGACACTGGGCACAAATAGTCGTAAATCATTAAGAATCGCACTTGATGGCAAGGAATAGATATGTATATCTATGTAAGCCCATATCGATCTACTTGGAACGAAGCCAAACTGGCACCCGCCATGCGAATTTTCTTAGATTTTTTCTTTATTACCTTTACACGATTTAAGTGCCGGGCGTCTTGTTGGACCCTCAAACGTCGCCAAGTAGGCAATGACAGCGGATAGAAAGTGATACAGAACCGAGTGCTGAGCATGTCTTTGAGCTTAACGCAAATCAAATAAGAGGCGAATGAAAATGTTAAGTGGAAAGCGCTCGAAATTTTCGTAAGCTCGAATATGCAAATTGCTTTTTCCTCTGATTTTTGCTCCACATAAAACGCGACCCCAGCACCGAGCTTAATGCAGGTGTAACAGTACAAACCATTCCCACATATTCGTATTTATATATACTTATATTTATATATATATATATATATGTACATATATATATGTTAAACATCCCCAAGTTTTATACCCGCAAGTGTTTTTCATTAAAATTTCTGAGATTCTCCATCAAGCAACAGAGCAAAATTCAAAAACATTTATACGCACACACACTTAAACATACATAATATATATGTTAATACATTTATGCATGTGTACTTATATACATATATATACAAATATATGTATATATATACGTGGATATATAACTGGATGTTGTTGGCTATAGAAATTATGACATTGTGCGCAGATTTTGTACTGGAATTATTTTTGCTTGCCGCTAGTGAAATCTGTCTCCCTCTTTCGCTTCTTTTCTCCCTTTCTCTGTCTCTGTCTCTTTCTCTATCTCCGTTTGTTATAGCCGCGCCAACGAGAGAACGTATTTTATTTTTATTTTCTATATTTTTGGCAGTATTTTAATGATGAATGGGCTCGAAAGTGAGGGTGTGCGTGTGTGCGTGTGTGTGTGTGTGCCGCTGTTTATGTGTGTGGGAGATGTTTGCGTGTGCTCAAAGAAATCTGCATAAATACATGCAAATAATGTGATGTACATTTTTTAGAAATGTTTCCATTTATTTTCGAGGAAATTAATTTTTATTTGAAATTGCACGAAAATTAATTTAGGCAAAATTTACAGTGTACAAGGGTACAGTAAAGTCATTTGACACCAATTTCATATAAATAAAAGGTCCCTATTGTGTTAGATACCAGAGCACATTCTAAGCTGTAACTACGTTTAAATATATCCGATTCTGTGAAAAGCGACCGTATAAGTCTTAAATGTTTGCAACTTTACATCAATCGATGTATGTTAACTCAAGAACATTCCTTAAATATTTACAAATATAATTGATTAATAGCTTATAATTGCTTTTAAGGAACTGTTTGTTTAAACTTGTTATTAGACTTAAACTTTTAGTGAAGAAGTAAAAATTTGGGGCTAGAGTAAACAACTTTTGGGAATTTAAAAACTACGCACAATTTTTGGATACCATGTGCCCTTCCATGTCATAAAATTGCTAGCTTTAAGTCAAGCCAAGGTCAAAAAAAGCTCATTATTGTCAATTGACATTTGAGGCAATCAAATAGCCCAAGCACATGTACAAAATAGAATTAGTCGAAGGGCAATAACAACAATAAGAGAAATCAACTGGGAACAGCAACAACAAATTTAACAGCTCAACTAACGACACAACTTTTTGAATACAATTACAATACTCAACGGCTGATCAACAACAACTGCAAAGATAACTCGGATGTCTCTTTAGTATGTACATGCGAATGTAAGTACTCTTATGTAGATTGGAAAACTTCTACGTATATGTGTGTGTGTTAGTATGTAATTCATGTGTACATACATATGCACAGAAATTGCGCAAACAATTTCAAGTTCATGTTGGGCCTCTGCTACTTGCGACTAATTTTTGCACAAACAACAAACAAGGACGTCGTTCACTTACACAAGTCCGCACACGCACACACGCACACACACACACATACGCACTCGCACACAGAGAGTGAGACATCAACAAAACACGACCAACAGCTGTAACGGTAATAAACAACAAGCAGTAAAGGCAACAACAACAACAACAACAACAACAACAACAACTAAAGAATTGAAAATCTTTCGCTCTGCGTATGTTGCGCAAGAATTTTTGTCGCCAAAAGTAGGCGGGGCAGGCGTGAAGGCAATAAGAGTGACAAAAATACAAAAAACGAGCGAAAGTTTTTTGCGACGCTGCAAGCGTTGCAAGTGTGACACACACACACACATACACGCACACAGAGACACGCACAGACACATCCACGTGAGCTGCTGCTGCCAGTTATTGAGCAAAAACGAATATATAACAATCACGCGGCGTATACTTATTGCGACCAAAGCTGTCAAGAGCCTGGGACCTGTTCGGGGCTGGCTTTATGTAAGTTTAGCATGCCCAGCAACAATGAAAAACATGCAATCAAAACAATCAGAAAACTGTGTTATATATACAATACATGTATAAGTAAAACACAACTTTTGGAATCGAATTGGTTATGACTAGTGTATGGCGGCGTGTAAGAGGCTTTGCAATCAAACTTTATTGTGCAACTAATATGCATCAATATGGTTATGCATTCGATTTTCCAGCTTAAAGCCAAGTCCCTACGAAGCTCAATTCTCATACACGAATTTTTAAATATATCAAATTAAAGATACATTCCTGTATTTAAAACTTTGGGCAAGGATTAAAGTTGACGCGTAGTATAACGCAGGTAATTCAGGGGAGAGAATCAAATGATTTTAATATTTAAACTTGCACTGAGAGCAAACAAAAATATATATCGACTTTAATTGGCTTATGCAAAAGCTGTATTAGGTTGAAGCGCTGACTTCGTTATTTAGTTCTCCGAAAATTATCATATAATTCAGCTGACTTTCCATATCTCTTTACACCGAATTCTGTGTATGAACTCAGATCCACACCCAAACTGAAACCCCAGCCTATTCTCAACGTAACCACAATCAAGCAACGGCTGCCAACAACGACAGTTGGTTCATTCGAATGCCGAGCACAAAGTTGGCTCTTCCCTCAATTTAAATTGAAATTAGTGCAGGAAGGAGAAAAGCAGCATCTACATACTTTAAGCCCGGGCCTTGCCACCCGTTCGACTACCCGGTTAGGAATTCAAAGACTTCGCATAAAAGGATCCCAAATAAAAGCCGTGCTGCGTTAGTTCATGTGAAAATGTTGATAAACGCGCCAAGTGCGGCACTTAGTCAAATATTTATTCTAATAAAATGGAAAAACGTGCGCGCCAAGGATCCGAACATTGAGCTCTCGCCTTGAGCCAAACCGAAAACGCAAGCTGCGTTGTTGTGAAATGTTTCGAGTTGAGCTCAATTAGTACACAGCCTTGAGGAGGCTTAGTCACTCAACAACATGCTACTTGGCCCACCATAACGACAACATATAGCAATTTATGCGGCAGCAACCAAGAAAAAAAAAATTCACATCCAATCATTTGTCAAGGTAACCAGGGCAACCATGTAATTGCGTTATTACACCTGCTGCCAACGCCTGCGAAGATACGCGCACATATCAGAAGAAAACGACACATGAACTAAATAAAAAGTGCTCGACTGGATGATACCTCCTAAATAGGTCTGATCAATCACTTTTTACTATATAAAGGTTTCAGAACGAAAAAGCTAAACATTAAATGTTTTAAAGTTGCTTTTTAGAGAATTATTTTCCTCCTTATGTGTATTACGTAAACAAGGCATTTAAGAATTCATAGATAATAATATTTACAGATTAGGATAAGTCTAGTTTAGAAATGACTTCACTAAAAGTATGTGAAATACAGATTATGATACAGGTATGTGAAATGCATGCTTGACGATGTTGTGATACGGCTTTTAAATAGTTCCGTTTGAATCCTGTTCAATTAAATTTTAAAATATTCTTTAGACATGTGCACTCAAGCATATATACGATAGTGGCTCGATAAACTATATGAAACCACTCTTGAGATCTTAATCCGGCAGCTGAAGTGCTTACAAAAACCGCTCATATCTTTATGCCGTTCATAGCATGCCATATGGCAAATAAAACACACACACACACACACAATTCCCCCACTTGGCTACTCAGAGACACCTAACAGGCCCTTGATAAAACCGGGTCTGAGTGGCAGCTGCTGGCACCGGCCACCACTTACCACACATTGTTAGTTTTGAAGATGCTGCTGAACTCAGACCCCGAGCAAGTGAGGCCTCGCTGCACACGCTTGCGTATTAAAGATGCTCCAGATAGACCCACAAACACTTACATGCACACTAACTGCCGTTTGCTCTGTGTCAATATGTATGTAAATAAGCGAGAGAACAAGTGGTTATAAATTTACAAGCAAGCTGCCGCTTCCCAACAATATTATGTATACGCCAACGAGGCCGAAGCCGTCAAGCAAGAGTAAATCCGCACGCATGTATCGCTACACAAGCGCAAAAACACAAACTAAGCAAGACTGAATGTTGCAGTCGAGTCCAAACGACTACGCAATACACGTTCGCATTCCAACAGAAGCTTTAAGTCCGCTTGTCGACAAATTTATTAAGTTGCATCGACCCACCGTGGGTTTGAGCAAACTATCTGTAGATCGATCTTAGCGCGAGCTAATCTTAGAACTCAATCCAAATTTCGTCACCCTACCTCTTAAACCATATAGATTATATAGATTTGCGAGATTATAAGCAACTTAAGAACATATAAACTCTTAACAAATATCTTGGGCTCAATATACTCTTCTTAGCTTGCGAGCGGGTATTAAAATAGGCACCAGCAAAAAATTGAGTTAAATAAAATAAATGAACGTAAATATGGCGCTCGATAGAGAATGGGTGAGAAATAAAGAGAGCTCACAACGACCGCGTGTTAAGAACCCACCAAAGACCGATGAGGTGGACATAAGTGTGCATACATGTATGTGTGTTAGTGTAAATGAGAGGACAGTATCAAGTACACTTAAAAAGCTCGGAGCCTGCCCAGCTAACCCCGGTTGCGTACTCGTATTTGTTTCCATACACAGAACCCATTGTAGAAGGGGTAAAAAGAGCATATTAGTTTTGTGTAAATTTATGTAACATTCAGAAGAAATAATCTCCAGCCATTATCTCCATCTAGTTTAACAACTAGAGTCATGAAATTTGAAAGGTATGCCCTCCAAGTAGCCACGCAGATTTAGTTTATTTCAATTGATCGATACCTTGCCCTGGTTTCAATCGATAACAATCGATATCGAAATCGTGTATTTGAGCATATTTGGCATGCAGCTTCTCGTATAGTGTACACAGATCATACACAACTATATCAACAATTTTAGGGTTGTTGCCATATTCTATGGCTATAAGATCTACCGTAGAAAAATTTCGACGAGTACTTTTGAGAAAAACAGAAATTATCAAAGAAAACGTGTGTGCTCTTATACAAATTATATTAATATAATTGTCATTGATATCGTTTTCTATTGTATATGTGCTGCTATCTAATTTTCCATTTTGTCCATAAGCATCCCAATTTTAGGTAGGGTATGAGGCGGTGAGCATGAGCACGTGTGTGCAAGTAATTTTCTTTATTATACCCATTGGAAATGGGCACATGCAGGCCGGGTGCTAGAACGATGGATGTTCAGGGTACCTGGTAGCCGTGCATGCCCGACCAGAGCTATATGGTTTTGTTTTTTGCTTTTATTGCTCGCATCCTTGAAAGTTTTTAATATGTTTATTTATATAATATAAGCGTGGCTCGACGCGCCGTCAAAGTTGTTGTTTATGGCTATTGGCCGCAATTGTTGTTGCTGCTGTAGTTACTGCTCCTTGGCCCAATCCTGTCCACTAGTTACGAGTTTATTACGCTGCTCATAAAATCCTATAAAATTAAAAGCAATTTTACTCTTGAAAATGCTTTTACTTTTCCATTTAACCGAGTAACTAGGTGCTCGTGGCTATAGCGAATTCCCTTTTCCTTCTTCCACGGCCCAGCATTCACAGCTATTAAAATTTTGACTGAATTTAAAGCAAGGCTTAAAGGTCAACAAGAGAGTTGACATCAGACCACTGAGTATCTTAATATGTTACTTAAATCTATTTGCATTACATTGCGGCCCTCAAGTTTATAAACAAAGCTCCAATAATAGGAACATTAACTCTTTATTGCTGTGTTCTTTTTAATCTAAACACTTTTCTTATGCTGCATATATCATTCTCATATATCATTCAAAATTAAATGTTCAAAACCGAAGAGCTGATTGTCAAGTTAACCAATCGATTGAGAGTTCAAATTCATATATTCAAATTATTGCAAATCGAAACTTAATCCATTTGATGGCAAATTATGAAATCTGCACATTCTTTATCTAAAATGTGGCTTCATGCAATACGCTTTTAAGCCTCTTACGTTCATATTATATGCCAACAAGAACGAGTTTTTCCATTCAAATGCCCCCGTTTAACCTTAACACTTTTGACAATTGGGCACACAACAACACATGTTGGCCCTAATCATGGGAATGCTCATTGTGCGACAATTTGTGTGCCAGCCTTTGGGGGCAGATTATTTATTTTGGCTCATTTGCAATACGCCACAACGATCAATCATTTCCGGGCAATCAAATGAAGATGCCAATAGGGCGTAGGGCACATAAGTCACCATTCGACAGACGGCAAACGAATGGAGAGCCAAATTTAATATCTAAATGAAAGTTTAGATTGGCGCCATCGCTGATGAATTGAAATATTGCCGCACGAATGCGTTGCGCAGGTAATCAAGCATGAAGTAGGCAGAAACAAACAGAGTCAGGTGGGCTATAAGTGAAGTGTTGGCAAAAGCGGCTCTAATAATAGACAAAAACCGCCTGAACTTTGCGCTTTAAATTTAAGATGGCCTAGGGCACGCAGGCGAAATGGGCGTGCCAGATACACACAGTTATATATTCAAGGCATTTCGAAAAACTGACTTTGTTGACTATGAGATATTCCTTGAATCTGTTTGCTTATAAATTGGTCGTTTATCGATTGGGATAGTTAGCAACAAAATGATAAATTTATAACTTAAGTGCGTCCTTTAAAGGAATCTTTGAAGAAGAAGTTTAAAATATGGATATCAAAAGATTGTTTGATTAACTGCAGCTCAAAGATTTTGCCTTAATATTACATAATTGTGCACAAAACTATAATAAACCAGCATTCTTTAGCATTAAAATGCAGAGCAACCAAAGTGCAACGAACATAAATATACATATAAAGTCAAAAGAGTTGAGTGGGGCGTATACGCGTGTCTTTAGGCTGACAACATAAATATACAAAATATTTATTTAGGCGCAATCAATTTTATGGCAATTCGCTTTTTATAGCAACAAATAAAGCCACCAACCGAAGCTGCCAACGCGAGCCTTGTGAGCCAAATTCGCGCCTTGAATTATGCAGAGCTTCGCATTTCAGTGAGGATGTGCATGCGTGTGTGTGTGTGTGTGTGTGTGTGTCTGCGCTTACGAGTTTCCTGTCTGACTGTGAGTGTGTGTGTATGTGTGGGTGAGTGCTTAAACGTGCATGAAAATGTTGTCAGCCAGCAGAAGCAACAACAACTGTGGCCAAGGCATGCGCGCTGCCGGCGCGCAAGCGGAAGCGCGTGCACGACAGACTCTGCTGTGAGTGTCTGTGTGTGTGTGTGTGTGTGTGTGTGTGTGTGTGTGCAAGTGTGTGAGTGTGTGCAAGCTTGTGAGTGTGTGGATCCGATCTGAACTTTTAAACTAATTTGAAATTGTAATTTAATTAATTTGTGTGCGCAAATTTTAATGAAAAAATACATTTCTGGAAGCGACTCCTGAACTGGCTGACGAAACGGGAAATATAACAACGGCGCCGGAAAATGCGTCGTTAAACTGTAGGAGAATTTTGATTTTGCTGCAGATTAAAGATGTGCTCTTTTGTATCTGAATTCTTTATCTATTCAAAAGGACCTAAGTTACTAAGTTTCTAACTAAGCCCATTAAAGCAGTGTTTAATGGGCTCAAAGGTGTTGTGCAAGTAATCTCATAGAAGGAAGCTTTTCCGACCCTATAAGGCATGTATATATGTACCCGTCGAACTCGAAGACTATAGAAGCTATGGACTTGAAAATTCTATATTCTTATATTGTTTTTCAAGCTCATCTCGAAGCTTATTATAGCTAGCAAAGTTATCAAAAACCTATTTGTGGTGCTACAGTCTTTGGTTTTAGATTAAAATTTCATAAAAGTCAACCAACAATCATTCAAGTTAATTAAGACAGCATTTCCCACACTATGTATGTTTATTCAATCCAATTTATATTACGTCCTCACATTTTGGTATCTATACAAATTACAAGCACATTTCCAAATGCGACAACTGATAAATGCATTCCATTCTGTTCAGCTTTTATTTTGCTTTTATATTTCCAGGCAACTGCAATTTGCCAGCAATAGAAACGCAATTATGACAAAATTGAACAAGGCGCGAGCAAAGTTCGTTAACAACAACCAGAATAATAACAACAACATCACTGGCAACAACAATAATCAACAGCAGCAACAAAATGTAAACGGCTAAAAGATGACTCGCCAACTGGGTCCGAGCAGGGAACTGCAGCAACAAACTTAAAGCCAACACAATTGCAAACACAACTAAGGGGACAACAAGAACGATTAGTAACAAAAACAAAACAACCGCCACAACAACAAGAAAAACACGCAACATAAATGAAGTTAACAATTTGTCAAATTGCTAAATTATTTCTGCTGTTGACAGCCTTCTTCTTTCTTAATTCCCACAACGCCTCATCCACCTTCATCGCCTTGAACCTCACCTCTGGCCACTCCAACAGCAGCTCGACACCAACCCTCTCGCCATTCCAGCCGGCCACAACGTCAGCTGACATTGTGTCCAAGACAGCGGCCAATGCGACTGCAACAACCGCGGCAACGTCAACAGCGACGACAGCAGCAGAAGCAGCAGCAATAACGCTTAGCAGCAATTCAATTTTGGTCACAGCAACAGCAACAACTAAAACAACAACAGGGCAGCAGAGACAACTACAACACGAACAAGAAGAAGAACAACAACAGCGTAATGCGCTCGAATTTGATCGTCAGGCACGTCAAAAGCAAATATACGGAATACAACAACAACAGGGGCAACAGCAGCCACTGGGGCAACAGATGCAACAGGGGCAACAACGTCAACGCCGCGGAAAACAACAACAACAAAAGCAACAGCAACAACAAAAACAGCAAGAAAAAACAACTGCAGCTTTGGCGGCTCAGCGTGTCGCAGTTTTAATACCTTCATCATTCGACGTTGATATGAAGCAAGTGCAACAGGGCTTTCAGCATTTCGTTGAGTTTTTTCAAGTGCATTTATCTAATGCCAGCGTCGATTTTCTACGTGATGTCGGTGAGTAAACAACCACAACTAGCAAACCAAGCACTTACACACAGCGCACACACAACACACACAGACACACCTACACCCGCACAGATTTATATTGTTTTTATTGCAGCTTTCCCTCGTTTAGTTTGTTTGTCTGTGTTCTTGTGGTTCTAGTTGCTCTTGAAAATTGAAACCATTTCGCCATCAATAAAGGGGCTTTAAAAGCCTTTAAGAAGTGATGATATATGCAACTAGCTGCAACAAATGTTGGCAGATATTTTTAAGGCTTCTATATATTTTGGATCTATTTAACCCTATTGAGATTTTTTTAAGGATGCTTTACTTTGAAGGTCTTGATTCAGTCAGAATACTTTTCCAAATAAGCTTATAAGCATATATGTATATAAGCATATAAGCTTCACACTTCTTCTGATGCTGGTATTCAAGAGTAAAAATTCGAATTTCGAAGTCTGTCTGGACAGTAAGACGGACAGTGCATTAATCCAAAATACTCTCTATTTTTTATAAAGGAGTATAGATATAAAAGCACCTCGACCTCTCTAACTTACCTAACGGTGAAGAGGCCTCATAAGCCTTGGTTCGTAATTTACTGTTTCTGAATAAATTTATAGATAGATTCTTTTCAATTGAGCCAGGTAACACCAGGAGATATAGACCGGTCGATATCAATCTCTCAGTTAAACAGCCTTACAAATCTGTTTTTAATTAAGACATTTCAACTAAATCATTCAAATAAAAACTTCTTATAAACAGTGTATCTTTGAATTAATATTAAAGCTCAGCTTAAACAACTGCAAATAGAATATTAGTTGCATTCAACAGCGTACTCTCACTTAAAGTGCAAGCACATTTTTTGTTATAAATGTCACGAGTTTTCTCAAAACAGTTAAACAAAGTAAGAGGAACATATATTACGACTCATCAGATACAAAAAGCCAAGAGCACCCACTAGATCCAAGCAGAGTTCCCTATGCCCCCTGCCCTCTGCCCTCTGCATTGGTTTCATGGTTGTGAGAAATTGTCCCCAGTGCAAACTCAATTTGCATGCATTATGCGCAGACTTTTGCTCTACTGCAAAACGTGAAAAAGACGAAAAAAGTATTTTTTTATGCTATTTAAACTAATTAAGGCGCAGCGAGCAAGTTTCTAGCCACGTCCTGCGTCTTATGCCTTTGGCGTGCACGCTTCTTCAAGTAGCGCAACAAAGATGCTGCGTACTTTGCTGACATTCAATGTTTTCCTGTGTGCTTACAACTTTAATTACATTGCCTTCAATTACAGGCACGCATGTCACGATAAAGACTCGCCTGCATCCTGGGCTCCCTGCCGACCATTGATGTCACAAATATTTTTACCCGGCAAGTGACAGCTTACAATTTCCGCTCCAAAACTTTATGACTGCAACTGACTTATGAGTATTTTATTATACCACTGGCAGAGGGTATTTTCAGCTTAACACGAAATATGTAACGCTTAAAGGGAGACGCCTCCCACCTCCAACATAAAGTGTATATATTCGATCCAACTCGATATAGCCTAGTCTCTCCGTCTTAAGGCTTCTGTTATGCAACTTAGCTTAGGCTGGTATTTGCGCTGCAATCGGCTGGATCAAGATATTTATCAAAATCGATCGGAAATAAAGCTTTTATATAAATGTACTTCTGACCCTTATGTCAACCAGGATATTTAATCTTTGTCATACCAAAAGAAATCATTCTTTCTTCCACTCTTGAAAAGTAAATCCAACTATTTTTAAGTCCGCAGGTGGTCATTTGTCAAGTTGCATTTCTATAACTACACAAGTATTTCTTTGAACATTTTTGACACAAGTCAAGCGATTGAGGTTTAATGAATAACGAAGTCCCTTAATGCTGACCACATTCAATGAAAAGGAACTTGCGTACAGCCGGATGAAAAGTTTATGTAACTTGTGCAGTCAGCTGCTTGAAATTTATTTACAAGCAGGACAGTGTGCCAAACATGGCGCATACATAAGAACACACGTTTGTAACAAATTTTAATAACATACATAATTCGTATGTGAGTTGTGCTATCAAAGCCCAGAGTGACAAATAGAATTTCGTGATTATATGTTATATATTATGCTATTTATTTAAGAAACAGGTAAATACACTTGAAATGGAAACACACCAAGTCGTGGCCTTTTATTCCCTTTTCGGAAATCGCTGAGAAAGAAATCATTACTGCTTGTCACGAAGAGTTTTGCTTACACAAAATGAGATGTTTCTTTTTTAAATTTCTTTTACTTTTATTTTCCATCAATACAGCCTGGAGGAGATTGTCCTGAAAATTGCCTTTTTCCGGTAGCTAGAAAAAAAAACTGTGCTCTGGTCGGGGGCGCATGACTAAGAGATACCCTGACCCCAGCGCTCATCGGCAGTCCCAAACATTTTAGCAACATCAAGAAAAACTCACATGCAAAAACACGCTTGCTGTGCAGCGCTTCTCCCTCCCTTTGCCAAATATTTGTGAAATGCTTTCTGGAATAACTTAATAAGCACATGTGTGTGTGTCAACTAAAGAAGCGGGAATGGGGGGAGAGGTATTGGAACAGTGATATATTCTTAACAAATTCTCAAAATCGATATTTGTGTCGTTGTAAGTATGAGATACGAAAATATATATTTCACATTTCCTGTCTCTAGTCTTGGTATTTTCTGAAATTAACACGGGAAGACGGACTGAACTAGGCCAACTTAACTCGTCGTTCAGATCATGAATATACATATATACTTTATACAAGGCAATTTATCATAAGGCATAAAAACACTTGTATCCATGCCCCTTTGCTACATCAAGTTATGTCAACTCATGCCACGACATTTCTACGACATTATTGAATCACGCCCTCAATCAATTTTTGCATAAGCCATAAAAAATTCGTTTCAGGCAGATCGGATAAAAATGTAAAGATTTTCAAGCAAGAGCTTCATCCATTTTCCACATACGACAAATAACGCTTTTTTGTGAAACTAAGTTTGAAATTCTTTGGAAAAAAACGTATTCCCAAAAACATAGATCAACAAACACACGCACACACAAACCTGTACGCCACAAGTTGCGAACTTTTTAGTGCGACTGTGCTTCTTTTGTCCTTTGCCGCATAGGAGATGCATTTTTAAATAACTTCAGTTTTTGTTGTCCAAACTTTATGACATTTTCGGGGCGTATTCCCTAGCCTAAGTCTATACCTAAAGAAAAAATGGTTGCACAACAAGGGAAGCTAAATCTATGTACACTATACGAGAGGCCAACATACTGAATTTGGTGTGTCTATCTTAAGCTCCGAGATATGGTATAAATAAGATAAAACATCGTTTTCAATCAATTTCATGACAAGTTATTGATGAGTTCGGCCGTTGGAGCTAATCGGGAAAATATACTATACTGTATCTCCTTTTGCATGTAAAGGCTTCAGAGTATAAGATGATAAAAGAAAAACAAAAAGGAACTTGTATACAACAGATTTTGAAATATATTAAGACCCTCGTGAATAGGCCGAAAATCTATTTTGATGTAAGTGAACATGTCATAACAAAGTTAGTTTCTCTCACTAATCAGTTAGTCAACATAAACTAATGAAACAAGTATTTACTCCAATTAACACCTAGTTTTCTTTGGCAATATACTCATTAATGATAATCTACTTGAAAACACATTCCATAAATTTAAATAAGAAATAATGATCACATCTTACAATATTCTATTCATTTTTCAAAATTGAATTGTCTTATATCAGCTATTTCGATTAAGAGGAATCTTTAAAGTTAAGCTTGAAACATCTGCAGCTTAGCAACTTTTGTTAGCCAAATTGATTACTTATGCGCACTTATGTTTGCCATAATGATTATTTCTGCTAATGAATTACCACAAATCGCGATAAGCTTCAGTTTTGCCAGGAGGGGACACGCCCAATCCAAGACGAACAGTTTAGTTTGCGGCCAGTGCTTAACTTGGTCCATCGCAGTTTTCGCTTAGTCGCCAGTGAATCTGTCTGCCAGTTCGACTGCTTGTTTTATTCTTTCACTTTGCTTTTTTTCGAAGTTAGTTTCAAAGTAAACATGGAGGACAAGACATGGGGGAGACGAACCTTTTAGTTGGCTGTAAGAGAACTTGCCAATTGCCACAATATTTCTTTGTCAGGTCGAAAGTTTCAATTTGATTACTTTAATATAAAATATAGATCGTTTGTTCCCATAAATGATGGCATTTTCGGAAAATTTAATGTTTTACCTGTTCATTCAAGATTCGAATCCAATAAATTGAGTTCAAACGCAGTAATTGATTTTAGCACACAACAAAGAAATTCTATTTCCAAACCGAGCTCGTAACGCTGCCCTTTTTAATCTATTTCTCTCTCATCTTAGTTCTGTTGTCCACATGCAAAATAAATTCCATTTTCCGTAATTTCTTTCTGCAGTCTGCCATGTTTTTATGCTGGAAAATATTGAAATTGAATTTTGTTGCATATGTTGCAGTTAGTCTCTCCCCTTCCATTTGCCGCAATTTACGACCTGGTCGCATGAGCACAGCAAGAGAAAAACCTATTGTCCTGCATTTCCCTGACTTGCCCAGTAAATTCATAGTTTATGCCCACGCGGCTTGGCCAGGATTCTCAGCATTTGTGGTGGCACAAAAGGCCGGACAAATGTATAAATTGTATATCCCTGGATCGCCTCCAGTGCAGGAAAGGCGACAAATTAAAGGTGGATACTGTGCCGGCAAAAAAATAAACTTAGTATTCTTGCCTGACTTGGTTATCTCTGCTTTATCTTTATACTGATCTAGAGAGGACATGGAGAGAGCGGAGATGTATGTCTTCAACTGCCTGTGCCATGCATTCGAGTTAGTTCAGTATACCCTTTTCTAACGGATAAGCGGAATGCAAATGGAAAACATGTATATGCACAGTTTATTTCGATGTAGCTATGCTGGAGTGGAGTGGAAAGCTACTGCATTGAGAAGCAAAGTTGTTTTCTAAAGGATTAAAGGGTTAAATAAGAAAATAAGAAAATTACTGAAAATGAAAGAATGTGGGGTAAAATGTAATTTATTGATCGAGTTAAAAATGTAAAATAATATAAATTCCTTTGCCCAAATGCTAATGAACTTAAATGGAAGTAAAATGATTTCTTTATGCCTAAGGGCAGCTCAACTAGACTTCCAAGTGTCATCACCATAAAGCAGCTGCATATGCGTTTCAAGCACATGCATTTTATAGAGCTATGTAGCAACATGTAAATTTTGGCAGTTATATCAACTCACATCAGTTGCCAGCTACAGTTAGCAGGCACTGTGGAAAGCCTTAAAATCACTCCGGAAGAGCTGCAGACATGCGTTTTATACATACTTTAAGTCCACTGCCTTCATCAACAGATATGTACATTTGCTACACTTCTTGAGTACAAGTTCACACACAAACACACCAACACGAACTCACATACACACACACACACACACAACTGGCTTAAATATGCAACCGTTTTTATATGCTATATAAAATGTTTCTGTTTCTTTCGTCTGGTTGTTTCTTTGCCCCGATGATGGCGCTGCTGAAGCACAGATTTAAGTGGCTTCATTAAATTACTCGAGCTGCCCAAATATACGAGCATTGTAAAGACTTTAAATGCGGGCATTAATGTAGACACCGAGGTGGACCTTGATAATGGTGGAGTTGACCCAACAAAGCAGTCGCGTCAGCAGCGAACCCAAACGAAACAGTTGTCAGCAGACTCCTTATCGGCATCTACACCAGAAACCCAACAGGGGAAACATCAAAAACAACAGCGAAAGGACGAGCCGCAGGAGAAGCACTCAACTACCCGCAGCTTGACCCACTGTCATCAGCTGGCCGACCAACTTGCTCACGATTACAACAAGAGCGTCGTTTTTTGGCCATGTCCACGGATGAAAGTATGTATATGTATATAGAATACTTATGTATATAGAATATTTATTATTGCCTCCTTTTCAGTTTTAAAATCATAATTTTGCTGCCAAAATGGTGGCTATTTCTGACCAGTTAATATCTACTATTGAATATAAAGCCATAAAAATTAAACCAAGCTCCCATCATCTGAATATAAAGTGAAAGTTAGTTATCTTATTTTATTGTGTCCCAAAAAGTATGCTACACATTTCAATAGAATTGATAGTGAATATTTTAATAAAGCAAATCGTCCGTCCAACTTGCGGAAAATGGTCTACTTTTTCGTATACCATCCGATCGGACTAATAATCATTTTCCAAGATGTTTGTAAAATGTGATATTGGCTTCGTTATTTTGACAATGGGCAGAAACTTATATGATACTCTAATGTTTTCTGTGCGATCTGCTATAAACACTTTTTCTATGATCTATGTAAAAATTCATTTAAGGAATGTTAGGCCCTTTTCCTAAAATTGACACCGCCAACTTTTGACACTTTTTCTTTGATCTACGTAAATATTCATTATAGGAATATTAGGCCCTCCTTCCTACAATTCACACGCCTCCTGAGTGAAAGTGTAAGTAAGGGAGTAAGGGGTTGTTAAATTTTGATTCAAACATTTTCAAACTCATCTATTTTTTAAATACAGCCATTATTTTCACACGAAAATGAAGGCTTACACTAGGCTTATTTGGTAAGGTGATATCAGAAGATGAACTTGAAATACCAGCTAGTTGAATAATTTATATTGAAAAGAAAAAGTTGCAAAATTGTAATAGCTCTTAGTTTTGCGGTAATAACTTTCGCATCAAGTGATGAAAATTACCTTCGTGCGTTAATTAACTAGAGCTTGCAACCAACTTGTTACAGCTCAAAAGTGAATGCAGATGCTTACCCATGCTGACCGCCAGGCATTTTGCTTTCTGAATATTACAATTTTCTAACGAAAAGTTCATCAAAGGACAGATGCAAGTCCGGCACGAGAAAAGGCAACCAGACTAAGGCTAAGGCTGAAACTAAAGGGCGTGCGGAAAGGAGAGTCTTACCCCAAATATGTTTGAGCAAAATTGCCTGATAAAAGTCAGCAACAGTATGAAATTACTTTCTATGGCAACTGTAAGAGAATTTGTTGTTGTGGTTATTGGTGCAACAACTATTCGCACTTAATTTAAAATGTATGCCAAAGTGCACAAAATTTATTACGGAATTTATAAGAAAGTCAAAGTTCGAATTCTAATTGGGCAACTGCCATAAAATCAAATAGTCGCAAACTTAAAATGGCCTTGTGGAAAATACTTACACTTACAATAAACGAATCAATTGGTATATTAATTAAGACTGCTCTTGAGAACACAAATAGAATCAGTTTCTATAGCTCTCATACAAATTATTTTAAAAATATATTCTGCTGGGTGGGATCTTTCATGAAGCTACTCTTTGTTTTACTAAATGAGCACAAATTTTGTACAATCGATTGCAAACTTGTTGAAAACCATAAGTTATTAATAAAAGCTTAAAGTTGGCAAAATATGAGGACAAATTGAGACAGAATTGCTGACAAGAACGAGTGGTTAGCAACAGTTGTGCTGAGCTATGGATTTGAAATGAGCTGTGAGGGGCAGTGAGAGTGCGAAATGGAGATGCATCAAATATGCAGCTTAGACAAAAGCCAAAAGCTGCCAGATAAATAGCATCTGGAAAAGCCAACGCAAACAAAGCAGACAGACAAAAAGGCAAAGCTGAATTGCATATCATTTCCATGCAAATCACCCAATGAGACATTCATGCTGATGAAAATGGGTATGGACATCGATATGGACATGGACATGGGCCTGGGCATGAGGTTGGTAATGGATCTGCAATGTGCTGCAATGGCTGAATGAAGCGGCACTGTAATCAGAATTGAGCAACAATATTGCGTCATAATTTCTGATTCGTATGCATGCAAATGACCGTTAGTCGCCAGTGCATTTAAATCACTCAGATCAGGACATGACAACACAGGACAACACAGGACAGGACAGTCGAGGCCGTAGCTACATTTCACGGCACTGAAATGCAAACGTACATTCCCAGAGAAGCTGCGAAAAATGCACATATTTCAGATACCTTCACAGCTTGGCACGTGCCGTGGCCGCTGCCGATGCCGATGCCGTTGTCGTCGTTGCCCCCAGGCGATAGGTGTCACGTTTAGTTGTTTGCTGTTCGTTGTTGTCTTTGAGCTTTTCTCTTGTTGTAGATTTAACATAAAAGTGCTGCACAATCATAAACAAAAATGTTGCCTAGCCTGGCAGCTGTCTGCTTTTTATGGGCCGCTTTTTGCGCCACCAGCTGTGCTCAGTCCGGCTTATGGTAATTTCGAATACAGGGGCGAGTGCATGCAGAAGAGCTATTAAAAAAATGCAAATGCACATCAAATGCAGCAGCAAATGCTTGAAAGAAAGTCTCAAAGCCCTGTAGAATTTGTTGGAAGTTGTTGTTATTAGCATTTAAAAAACTGTATTGAAACTGAAAGCGCAAGTCTTAAATGTTTGATCGATTTAGGCTTTAAGCCTACCATAAATATATATCTGAAGGAGAGAACTTACTTCTTTATATTACAAAAACAGAAACAAAGAATATAGCATGGGATAAATTTTTTTAATAGCTTGGAGAGAGGGACAGTCTCTTATTTACTCGGCTTTTAGGTTCACATTTCCATGTGGTTCATCGACCACACAAATATAGTCCATTAAACGTTTCGTCTCTTTCTTTTCCTGCCTCAAAAAAAAGCCGAAATGAACAGAAAGTGCACATTCAGCATAAACTAAGTAGTTCAAAGCCTAATGGCCCACATTTTCAGCGAGGGAATTTCGCATTTTATCAACGCTTATTTTACGCGAACTCTGCACAAAAATTAGGTTGCCCTCTAAACATATACTTTGTTGTCAGTTTATTTCAATTCTACCAGCATTTTTGTTCATTTCCCACAATTAGTATAAATGGCAACAAAATAAATGCGTAAATTCAATTAAAAATTCAAATTTAATTATGCACGCATGTTGCAGGAACAAATAAATTTGATTACCAGCAACCAAATTGAATTAAGTTAGTAAATTTCTATGTCCACTGAGATGATAAAATGCCTTTATGTATCAAACCAAAGCTTAATAACTTTTAATTGAATAAGTATTGAGCAGCTTAAGAACTGTTTAACTGTTAGTTATTAAAAATTAACTTGCAATGCGTTTAAATAGTTCACCTCTGATTAAGTTCCATTTTTTTGTTCAGCGTCACAAATTTGTTTGCTCTTCAACATATTGTTGAACTAGACTAGACTTTAAAACGCTCTACAAATTAAAGGCAAACATAAGCACATAAAAGTAAACTACACTAAACTAAGCGCGTGTATAAGTTAGTATTTAAGTGCCAGCTACGCCCACACATGGACACCCATTAAACCGCAGGACCAACTGCGCCAATCGCTGCGAACAGCGAGTTGCGAATCCCGAGCTGAAAGTCTGAGCTTCAATGCGTCCCGCTCAGCCGTACAGACTCGCTAAACAATGTTGCAAATAAAAGTGTTTTTAATTGACAACACAAACAGAAAATCGTGAACGCAAAATGGTGCATCCATAGTGCAACAGGGCACAGATGCGCTGCAGGAGCGCTGCAAAGTATGCAACGCATATACGGCAAGTGCCGAACTCTACTAGAAATATATAAATAAAACAATTAAGAGTGCTGTTGTCTGGAGTGCCCGACTAGAAGATACCCTGAGCCAGTCGCTTGCTGCGGCTGTGCTTATACTTCCCTTTACGTAGTGCATTCGTGCTTGATGCTCGGTGCTTAATCAATGTGTCTAAGGTCGAGGAGACATCCAAAAAGTTAAATATTCTTAATCTATTTAAATGTATATATCAAAAGTCTATATACTCTACAAGAGTCTATATAAGATATGATGACTCGTCAGTCCTAAGTTTTGTTAAGATATCGTAAAAAGAACAATTTGACCAGTTCTATCTAAATGAACTCTATAATAGAGAGGTCTTATTTAAACGATTTCAACATATGTTCTACTTGCAACAGACGTACGAACTTCCGACTCAGAGACTTATATCAATAGGGGCAGGCAGAAGGACAAGCGGTCATTGACTCTCCGAGGATAACTGATTAAGAGCAAGCCTTCTGTGCGTTTCTTCTATTGCTGACAACATTAAACAACGCTCCACAAGGACCTTAAAACATGGACATAAAGGCCGCGACCCTGGGCAACAAAGTAACAAACCGTGCAATTAACTCTGATTTTTATGCCCTGTGCAATATTTATGCGGTAAGAGTCCAGTGGCACACGCCTACAATTGCAAAACCGACCTCCGTGCCCAGAGAAAGCGACCATCGGGCACGCCCTAAATCAGCGGCACAAATAAAATTGCAGTTTGCCGCTCGGCCCGGCTGGGCTGGGCGAGTTGGAAACTTGCAAAATGTTGAGGTCGCCTTGGGATTAAAACAACAAAACGGACATCAAGTCCCCAGACATTGTTATCGCATGATTTGAATACTTTAAAATCAGCGCAAGCTTAAAGCGACATTGCGCATACGCCCTGCTGTCCAGCTACGCAGCTCTCACCCGTTGCCGTAGATAAGTAATTAAAATGGCGAAAACCCAATTTGCAAGCTTTCAATTTGCATTCTTCATTGTGCCGCAGTGTTAAGCGAGCGTTATCGCAATTCGTTAGTCTTGGGCTAAATTACTTTTTGGAGTTAATACACCAATTAGAAATTCTCTAGTCACGAGTGCACGACTAGAAGATGCCCTCTACCTGGCGACGAGATGATGCAACAACCCTACATACATAGAAACACACTTCCAAAAAGTTCAACATTCGTATTGTGTGTATACTACAGAAGCAACTAACATTTCCGATCCAATATATGAACAATATGTGAAACAATATATGAACAATTTCTACGCAAACTTGTCTCTCTGTTTTCAAGCCATCATCAGGATAATAAGAAAAACAATAGATGTCATATAAAAATAAATATTATTATATAGCCTCTAATCAAATAAAGCAATATGTGATCTCTTTAAATGTTATAGTCCAATGCGAGGTGTCATTCTATTGACTACTCCCTCCCACTCACCTGCCTGACTTCATACTATTGTTGTTATGGGTTTCTGCCGCTCGAATTGCTTAATACATTGAATGGAGCTTTGAGCGCGGCATTTTAAATAAATAAATAAAGGGTTAATTCGACAGCGAGCTGTGCGATATACCGACTCATATGCATATTACTAGTCGCTTAATCCCAGAGCGAACATGCAAACAACTTAATGAAGATTAATGCATTTCAGGATGCAAGCCCGTGAGACAAGTGAAATCACAGTAAGAACGTCGTTTCCGAATGCACATTCGCTCTAGCTAGATGTAAATTAATCGACTTTGCCATTTATCTATCAATTTGCAGTGCTCAAAAGCAAATCAGGGAAGAGCCAAGCAGCGATGCAGTGCGTCCTTCAATCAGTTCGTCAGTCCATCTGTCCGTCAGTCCGTCAGCCAGTCAGTCAGTTTGTCAGCCAGTCAGTTTGTCAGCCAGTTAGTAAACGACATTGCGGCTTATCAGCACAATATGTGGCTGGGTATGTAGCAAGGCTCATCTCCGTCGAGCGTAGCCGACTTTTGCCTTTCACTCAATCAGTTTGACAAGTGACAATCGCATCGGAAGTTCAGAGCTGCGTTTCTGATAACGATGATGGCATCCGAGCCACTCAACACTTGTCAAGGCTACTGCATGAATACTGCACAACGTTAGCAGAATATGTTTACAATTTTTTAATAGCATAGTGTCTATAAACTTAAACTTTGTTTCACTGCAACAAAGTATCGAATGCCTTTTCGGCTTAAAGTCAGTTTGAAAATTGTTTGAACTATTTAAAAAGTGTTCGCTTCGATTCTGGCTTAATCCTCTTGTTGAGAAGCGAACAAAAGTTAATGAAAAATTAATTATAATTGTCGAACAAAAAGTAATATTAAATTTAAACGACTATACTAACTATTTACTCTGCTTTATTAGTCTTGCAATATGTTTAAATGTGTTGTCAGACATCAAAACAGTTGACAAATAAACAATAACTTTAGAGCATTTTTGTATTTATATTTAATTATTTTCATATAATCACAACCCAACACAATGGCTGAGTAATTCTCCTTGGACTGCAGCTCTTCTTTTCCAACAGACACACAAATACCTTTTAAAAATATTAAGTTTTAGTATCTACTTTCGGTTTTTATCGGAGCCCGTAACTGTGAATGCTGTTAAGATACAAATTTAACTTAAACCATTTTTTCTATTTAACCTTTTTACTTTTTTTTGTATACAAAAGTTGCAGAATAACTTTTTATACTAGTTCGCAAAGTGAACATTTTTTTCTTCGCTATTTAACTCAGAGAGTTGGAATATAAGCTTGTGTATATCCGTCAGATAAATTGCTTGGATTAAAAAACCAACGCCCTTTAGGGGTCTGAGAAAAATTGACCAAATGAATAAAGACTACTGATGAGCTCCTGAATGGAGTAATCTTCAAACAATAAAAACTTTCGCAAACATAAACTTAATTGTCGATTCGAATTGTCATTCTTAGGACATTATTATATATACATTTATACGAATTTATTGAGTGAAAGACGTCTCCTGCATGACAACAAACTCTATACGGGTGCAATAAGGGAATGGTATGGAGAATGTCTGCCTTTAACTGTACATATATACATGTTGCATGTTGCATAATCCATTAAAATTATAGACAATAGCTAAGCTCTGCGCTATCTTCGCGCGAATGGAGAGCATTCGTTTCGCTTGTTGTTAAGCCAGTTGTTGTTGTTGTTGTTTTTGCTTAGCCTCGTTTTAAGCATCCTGATTGATTGCTGTTTACGCGCCTGCCCATGCCTCCCCGCGGCTGCCCCAGCAACGGGCTGGCATTTTGTAATTCGATTTTGCACATGCATTCAGATCCCGTTGCTGTAATTATTTTTGGACAATGTCAGGTGGCAGCAGCCGAGCTGTACGCTGGATTTATTGCAGCTGAGTCGACCCAAACAACAGCAACAAATATAACAGTCCAACAGATACCAAAGCATTTTAATGAAAATGTTACACTCTGAAATTCCATCGCCCTTGTGTAGTTGCATCAACAAAGGTCAACATTATCAGAAATAGTCTAAGCTTACAAAGGTTGCCTTAGTCACCATAGCATGAGGTGTTTCACAACAGGCACACAAATTTTTTTGAATTCATTACAACGACAAAAAGGAGGGGCAAAGCTTTCGTAGCGTACTCCTACGTCTATCTTCAGTAGAACAAAGTGTAAACCCTGCTACCCTTGCAGTGGGTATTATAAACTTGTGTCGAAACGTGTAACACCCCATAAAGTATATATATTCTTGATCAGTATCAACAGCCGAGTCAATTTAGCCATGTCCGTTTGTCCGTCTGTCTTTTTCTATGCGAACAGTTTTAAAGCTATCATCATGAAACTTTGTATACGTCCCTCTTTCTGTTGCACGCACCTAATATGTTGGAGCCGGCTTGATCGTACAACTTTATCATATAGCTGCCATAGGAATGATCGTTCGAAAATTAAGTTGTTGTATGGAAAACATCTTTGTTTTTCAAGATATCATAACCATACTCGGCATTAACTATTTTCCTTCTTCTTAGACACGAGGAAAGTACTATGAGTATTATGAAAAGGTTCGGCCTGCAAGGGTATTACATCTTCAACGTGCCAAAGATAGCAGATCTTTCTCGTGCACTTTAAAAAACAAGTTTAGCTGAGGTTCGGCTCAGAAAAATGCTTGCGTGGCTGGCTAATGGAAATCGGCTTCATCTTAAAAATTCTAATAATATGGACTACATTTTGTACTTATTTTTCATCCAATTTAGAGTTAAATCTCCAAATACCAAATCTATAATGACGCCTCTTATTGGTTTGTATATAACACAAGCAATGATCTTAAATTTAGAACAGAATTTTTTGCTGTGCTTTATCCATAAAACACAGTTTGTTGTCCTGCTTTAATTTAAGCGAAACTTGTTAGTTGTTCTTTGAGTTTGTGTCACATCACGCATCCGCCGCATTGGCTTTAATCAATATTCCACATCATATTATACCATAGCTTTCACTCATGCAACTTTAGTAGTTGGCGGTCATTGTGACGCACCAGACACAAACACAATTAAGTGCACTCGTGTGTCCAATGTCCTCCTTTGTAAATGCGTTCATTGTGCGCGCGTATGTGTGTGCAATAAGTATGCTTGCAGTTGCCAGAATGCCACAGCACACCATTTTATCATTCTCTCACCCTCAACGACACATTCTCCCTTACATTGTCTTGGAAAGCGCCAGAATGAAAGAAAGAACACATTACGAATACGCAATATTCTGCAGTAAATGGCAAGGCAAATGGAGCTTTGTTTGCCAGGAGCAGCTCAATGCTGAAATTGGCTTGTTTATTATGACGCTACGATAAGCTCTTCGGCCATTGCACCCCACGTTGCCACGCCCACACGCCAAGACATCAGCCACATGCTGTAAACGTACACAGTTCGGCTTTAATATTGGGTTCGACATGAATACACACATCATTTATATATCAATGCGAACTGATGCCAAGCATCGCCAAAATGAATTTTAAGAAACCAAAGCCTATTTTAACTTTAATATTTGACTGATTGGTGATCAACGCACAGCCCAAGCCGTAAAAGCTTGGAAACTGAAAATTTTACATTTTACGGCCGGGCAAGGCCGGGAAATACAAGCTAGTATAATATACTCCACAAGGGTATAAAAACATTTTTCTGATGGCAACTGCACTTTAAATTGAGATAGGGTCAATTGATTATTGTAATCAATTCCGAAAAGTGATTTATTTCCACTAAGCCTCTTTTCATATGCTCGAAACAAAATTATATAGAAGAGGTATTGGGCGGATAAAATGTGGGTAATTTTGGCAACGCGACACAGATGAGTTGGCAAAACGGGCCAAATTGATTGATAAACAGCGATCCGTCAAAGGTTATTGCGGGATGATGAAACTGAATGCGGTGATTGCACAAAAAAAAAGCACGTATACAATTTTTCTCGTTACACACATGTTACTTGCAAATAATGGCAATGCAGACAAAGCCCTCAGAGAAGTCAATTAAAATGGGCATAGGGGTGCCACAAAGCTCATTTCAATGTAGTCAGCAATTATGATGAATGCCTAATTTGATAATTATAACAAATAAAAGGATTATAATTAATTGATTATACGCAAAGGTTGTCGCTTTGAGGCTTAAATGTCTCTCATTCTATATTGAAAAGCCATGTATTCATAAATTTATAATTCGTTGTTTGTCCAATTATGGCAAAGGCAATATTAACAATTTCCATGAAATTATCTAATTTGTAACTGAGGTGTACAAATGTGCAGCCTTTTAACAATTGAAAAGTGCACTGTAAGTGCGAATTGCTGTTGCAATCATTTAAGGGACATATCGAATATTGATTAATTATGATATATGGCATGGCATACGAGACGCAGCTGCAAAAATATTTAAAGCCACTCGAATGGACAGCGTATACGTAATATTTGAGTTGCGCTGCCCGTTTTCGAAACGAGATGACAGACACATCCTGTGGGAAAACAGACGAAAATTAAATTTGGGAAATTAAATTGGTGTCATTGTTTGTTCGGCTTGTAAAGCAACTGACTTGTTGGTCCCTTTAACCAAACACCTGCTCAAATATGCCAATCACATGAGCCAAGGCGAATGAAAATAAAATTATTCTTAATTTGCGTGATACGCATCGAAAATCAATTCAGCACCGCAGCCCGACACACAAACACTGAAACTCATCTGAAAAAAGTTACCCACAGACAGTGCAGCAGGTGCGAAGAGAGGAGACATATGCAGGTGTAAATAAGTCAGCAGCCCGTTAGCCGTGCGGAGCTTAACTTGGGGCGGAAAAGTCATGCATATTTAATAGGGCCTCTACAGT
The DNA here is from genome assembly GCA_035045725.1 of Drosophila ezoana. Taxonomy (NCBI): domain Eukaryota; kingdom Metazoa; phylum Arthropoda; class Insecta; order Diptera; family Drosophilidae; genus Drosophila; species Drosophila ezoana. The sequence goes on from JAWNOU010000036.1 coordinate 7,871,391, forward strand.
AGGCCGGATGACATACAGCGATGTACATAGCACATATGTATTTGTGTATGACAAAGCCAAAGTGTTTGGCAGTTGCCGCAGGAGTGTGCACAGGCAATTACAGGACACGCCCGTCGACAGGCTCCCACCTGTTTGCGTAGGACTTAGTTGGTCAATTAAGGTGTCATCAACACATTCGGCTAAAATATAAGTGTGTTTTGTCGTACGACAACAATATATTTTTCATCATTAGATTGCATCGTCAGCAGCAATAAGTAATTGAGAGCAAAATTACAAGTTTGAAATGAAAGCGCTTTTCAATTTATACTCCAACAAAACAAACCCATTTTATATCACAATAAAATTAAGTTTGTGCCATGTTCATATATTCATGAAATCGATCATATATTTATACAATCGCTAGTTAGTTCGCATTAAGTTGATTCTTTATAGACGAAATATAAATATTATATTTAAACTAAACAAAAATTAAATATTATATTTAAGCATAATCGGTTAGTAATTGAAGACCCACTAAAAACTGTTGATTATTTCAGACGGTTGTATAAACAAAGATACTATTAACTATACTGTATAAATAATGTTATATATGCACATTTATATATATGTCGGAGCAAGTGTCGTTGTATTCACAAAGTGTCCTATATGACTTGCACGTACGAATAGGAACATTTTCCTAGTCCTCTAGCACACTACTCGTGCTCTTCTCTATGTTCTTCTCTGTCTTTTAGTACTGTTAGTGAACACTCAACATTGAATACTAAACTGAAAGCTAAACAACATACTCAGGCCATGCTCGGCAGAGACTATCTAGCTGCAATCCAAATACAAGAAGGACAACTATATTGAATAACAGACACTTCCAAACAACACTAGTTAATGTGATATACGACATATACATATTTATACATTATCCCCCATTCTTTGTTATTCGAATGTGCATCATATGTGTGTTCTCTTGTGTTCAGGCATAGACCTATTTGCACGTGCTGTGCCGTTAATATTGTTCAGCTAATTAACTCGCATCTCATTTTGCTTAAGAGAGTTAACGAGTCAAATAGCTTGATTTCATTATATAAAGTTCTTTCATAGATGGATTAAATTTAAATTTAATTTAGAAGCAATTAGCAACAGGAATTTTCCACACAGCCCTTTAAGCAGTCAGTTACAAAACTTTCTTCAATTGTGCACATTTTCGCCTGCAGCATTTCTCAGCGGCTTTTGATATTGTAAGCCCGTTGCCCAGAGTTGGCAGCTGACTTAGCCTTCATTTGCCTTATGTTAACTTTTCAAGCCGAGCCTCCTGACAGCTGCTTTTGGTCGTGGCCAAATGTCAAGCTGTCTCAATTTGCAATTAGCGAGAATAACAAGTGCGCCCTGCCTAGAAGCAATATATACTAAAACATATACATATATATATTTACCTAAAAGCTCTTCAATGTCACAACTCCAAGGCATTAAGAAATTCGAGAGAAGAAAGCCTTGCGTATTAGCTGCATTTATCATACGACTTTTGGGAATGCAAATAAGCCCCACCTAACAATTTACACCAAAATAATCATAAATTCAATGAACCTTTTGTAAGACCTTTTTGGCCTTTTTGCCACGCATAAAACAACAAACACAAATGGGCAGTCACTTATGAGCTGCTCAATTATTTATAAAGAGGTGCCGAAAAAATAATCAGGTGAAGCGGCAAATGTAAGGCACGTAATTGGGTGGCCGCTTTACGAAACATTTCGGCATTTTCTTCATCATAATAGAATGTTTAAAAATGTATTCACGATGATTTTTAGGCAAATCTCCAGATGCCGCGACCCAGCTCGTCTCGTGTCACACAACTTACAAAAAGCCAAACCTTATAAAAATCGCTTCAGTTTTCACCGAGTTATGGGGATGGAATATTTTTGACCTATAGACATAGAGATAGACATGTAGGATATTTGAGGGTGGCCAGATTTAGACGCCACATTGAGCAAGAGGCCAAACCATGAACGAAGAGACAAACCACGTGAAATTCGAATGAGGTTTGACCAAGTTATGAGGGTGATTTCATTTGGTCTATCCTATGTATATATTTAAGTTAGAGCTTGCTTTAATATGAACAAACTTTAAAAGAGCCTGTAAATATTTGAGCTACATTTCGACATGACATGACATGGATAGTGGACATAAGGCCAGGCGACACACAATGGCATACAATACTCCCCAAAAATAGTAAACACGTCGAACATCTACGAGCACATATTTAACTTATGGTATATTATACGTTTAGCAAAGTCAAACTGTAGATTGCCAGATCGCTGTCAAATAATATACACTTTGGGGAAAATGGCGCATGAATATTGGATGGACAGATATGTTTGTTTAAATATGCACATAAATCGTAAACGAGAATGATTTAACTGTGGAGAAAAAACAGTGGACTGGCATTAAAAAACAATTTGTCAAGCAGTGAAACGCATTAAACAAACATTTCGCAATTCAAAGCGTTTTCAATTTGCGTACACGGAAAAGCAGAAAACAGAAATTTGCCATGTGCTTAAACGAAACGAAACAAATGAAAACCATTTGGAAATAGCAGCACGTGCGCCTTGTGTGTGATTTGCAGTTGTGTAAGTGTGTGTGTGTGTGTGTGTGTGAGGAGCTGGTATCCATGTGTGAGAGTGTGATTTAATCTGACAGTCATTTGGTTAGACAAGCAGCCAGACGCCACGGCCGCCTCAACCAGCCAGCTCTGCTGTGTAACTTTATAGCACCTCGGTGCTTGTTGCCATTTTGCCACACAATAAAAATAGTTATTTCTTCTATTCTGCATTTCTGGCTCACCAAATCGAGAAAAAAAAAACAAACCAAACTGGTCAAACTAGGCCAGCTTGAAAACTTATTTCTGTGCTGCGTCCTACCTCGGAATCCTACCTCTGTTTCTGTCTCCGCTTCCGACATCGTGTCTGCTGCTTCTCTTGTCGTTTAATGTGCTGGCTGCTGTTGCCACTGCAGACGCATGTTTTGGCCATTTATTTTCAGTTAAATGACAGCAAATTAAGTGTCCGGGACAACTTTTGCCTTTTATTATACTGTATTGATAATAATGACTGTATAAAAAGTCAGCGCACATTAATTTTTATCTGAAAACGACAGCTGCTTGATATTGAAACGGGCCGAGGCCACCGAAAATATAATGCATAAATATAAAAATAAAAGTCAGATCCTCTTAATCAACCATTTTTATTGGACAATGTACAGTTTAATGTAAAAACCGTTCTCAAAAATGTGTCCCTAAACTATGGATTACCTGGTCTGTAATATTCCAACTAACAGCTATGTGTGTGTAAAGTTGTTAATGCTGGACAAACTCCCGTTCTCAAAAGCGAACAATTATTAAATGTTTGTTTTTCACCTTTGCTCTTCTTAATAATTCAAATAAAACAAGATTTGTTGTTATTTCAGTACCTAAATTTATTCGATGTACTTGAAAAACAAATTCCTTGGGCATACCAGTAAATTAGATCTAAAGCAATTTGAGAAGCATTTGAAAATATATTTGCTAACTTGACAAACTTTAAGCACAAGGGACTCACTCATATATGTATGAATATGCAAAAACCTTTAACTAAATTATTAACATGAGACTAAATATGCCATGTTGTTGCGCCATACGGGTGCTCCAAGAAGGTAGGAGGGGCTGCTTGAGGGCAACTTAAGGATAAGGATAAGCCAAGCCGACAATCTAGGCTACATACAAATGTCAAATATTTGCTGAGCTGTGATTAATGTTTATTCAACGCACACTGCTGGTCCTTTGCATGGGACTCTTGCCGCTTAGCGCCGCCTTTTCGTACAATTCACCTGTAACAGAAAGGAAGCGATGCGACGGCGACGGCGACGGCAACAGCTTCGGAAACTCATTTTCTATATACCAAAAAAAAAAGTAAGAAAAAAGGAGAATATTCGATTGCTTAGCATGAGTTTCATTTTGCTCGTCTTTTGTATGGCAATTAATTAAATTGATTGAATGTTTAACAATTTATCCGGCAATAAAACAAAGTGCCATCAAATACGAACACTAAACAAAGGAACTAAAAGACATCACTTGAATTTCCCATCGGCTCAAGTGCACTTAGCAGCCGGCAAGCTGGTCACACTGCGCAAGTAAATGCCCGAACTGCCATGGCTGGTCACGTTGCGTCAATAGACATCCGAAATGCACTTTGATGCCAAAGTGTTGCAGTTGTTTCCACAATATGCATCTTTTTTTTTTATTGGGTTTGCGCACAAAATATATATATCAGTTGCCTGACCCATCAGCATGGCGTATCTATGGGCTGCAGAGTAAACTCCGGATGCGTCAATATTATTAATTTAATGCGAACGATTCATATTTGTAACTTAAAGTTCTTGTAGGAATTTCTCAAATATTCGGATATATTTAAGATAGATTTTACTTCGTCAATTAGTTCAATTTATTCAAAACATCTTTTCCACAATTTATACAATTTTAACTGTAATGAATGTCCAACACAGCTAGATTTTCACATAAATAGATTTTCAAAAAACAAATCGTGGAAATGTTATAACTTTTTCTCAAAATTGGCATTTACCAAATATAGTTAGATACGTTAGTTATTTATGCTTCAGTGCTAAAACTGCCTCAAAAGTTCTTTATTTTGAACAAGAGCATTTTTGAGAAAAAATTGGGTTTGGTTAGGGTTTTCTTTAAGCATTTTTTGGCAAAGGTTTCGGCTTAAAGTTCGGCTCACGTTAATTGAATAGCATGGACTCCAGACTCGAACTAGTTCGACTTAAAATTGGCTTGCGTTCTTGATCACATTATATAGAGAATTTGAATATATTATATTTCGCGCTTATTATACATAAGTACATCAACAGATGGAAGGACACTCACAGAAACTCGTCTGTTTATTGTGTTCACTTAAACCCATAGAATAAACGACTTTCCCTTCTTCTTATTACAAACAATCGCACAATATTATCATAAACTTTCTCAACTCTCTCCACTTAGGTCTTAAGCAACCTTTAATATGTTTTCTAAAAGCTCTAAAGGCCACCTGCTTTCTAGAACTCGTTGCGCTCACAAAATTCACACGTCAATTTATATATTTTCATTGGCCGTCAATTCCGTTATGTATACGCATAGTTGCACAACAAGGAAAGGTATTCGCATTGTGTTTTATATTTATGTGTTGAGATATATATATATATAAAAGAAAAAATGGCAAATCATTGCCTAATCAGATCAGACAGGGCCATTGATGGCTCAGCTGATTGCTTCCGTTGTTCCTGTTGCAGAGTTTAAAATTCAATTTTGTAGAAAATTGTATGTGCCTAAACGTATTTCAAGCATTTTTCAATTTATTTCGTCTGCCAAAATAATAATGAAGCAGCCAGCAACAGGGGGGCAGAGCGAAAAGGCAGCCGGACAGACAGACAGACAGGCCAAGCAACTTGGCCAGTTGTCCAGGGCGCAAACTCAAATCAAGCCAACAAATGAGTCCAAACAAAATGTGAGAAACAGCAAAAAAAAAAAATATAAAAAAATAAAAAATCAAAAAAAAAATAAAAGGTCAAAAAGGTACCAAACAACTTTAAGCTACGTGCAGGCCAACAACAGGCTGGCCCTCATCAATGCCAATACAAAATCGAATATTTTTTCCGTTCAACTGCGATGGGCAGGGACCTTTTTATGCCTGAGTACGATGATAATTTGGGTGTGAGGCCTGATTATTGATTGAACTTTGTAGGGTGTTGTGTCTTCCACACACACACACACACACACACACACGTGCATAAGCACACATTGTGTTTAATGCTTTGATTAAACCTGATTGAATTGTCTATAGTAATGTGGCCGATTTGGCTGTCTGACAAGGATCGTAAATAACTCACAACAGACATCATTTAATGCATGTAAAAGTTAACTTTAGTTGGAAAAATATATTTATTTTTGGGTAGCTTTGAAAAGATGCCGCAACCAGTTTAAAAATTCAACAAATTTATAAACCGATGATAATACTTATATAAATTAAGCTCATGTTCACATTGCCAACTTTTAAATGTGTGCGAAACCAACAAGCTACCTCAAAAATAAATATTAATTTTCAATTCCTATGAATGTAAACTGATTTCAGTTTGTCGTTGTTATTATAAAAGTCGTAAAACCAAGTGTACGTCAGTTAAAAAAATTTCTTGGGAACTGACAACTTTTGCTGCAGCAAATTAAATTGTATTAATTATTGAAAGTAATACTATCTCTATATATACCACAGTTTGTCCCCGGTCAAATTCGTAAGAGCTGGAAAGCTCAAACTTTCGCTGTAGATACTTTATGTGGGGAAAAATCTTGGAGACCGTTGTATTTGTCTTTGTTCAAATTCATTTATGAAGTGTTTCACACTTTTTAAAAAAATGACCAGCCCTCATCGATGAAAGGAGGAGCAATATTTGTGGGTGGCGTTTGGGTTGTGTGAGTTTGTGGGTCAGTTTCTAACTCATATCCTTATGAAAATTTATTAAAGATGTGGTGAAAGATTTTTTGCGCTAAGTTTTAAGTTTCGCCTGATCGACTTTAAATTTACCTGCTCGTTATTGTATATTAGATTATTTCAAACAAACCAAAAGGCAATTAACTAAGTTAATGTCAAATAGAAGAAATTAATTTAAAATTCGGTAATCCAAAACATACAAGTCGGACTACACTAGTCGTGAGTGCCCGACAAGGCTCTACTCTCTACTCTCTCTCTTTCTCTCCCTCTCTCTACTCTCTCTCTCTCTCTCTAAATGAATAAAAGCTATTCCGAAAGTGAAAACCTTTGTACGCCCATATTGAGGTGCTCAGGTCAGACCTGGTTCCACGGTCCCAACCATACTATTATCAGGCAGGCAGCGGTGTATCCCGTCGGAATCAGTTGACTGTAAAGTGTACTTTTTATACTGTTAAACTGTAACTGCTATAGAAATGAGAACTTTGTTAATTACAGCGGTCAAACAGTTTTCCCAACCCTCAATTGACTACATCAGAAGACAAGCATTTAATTTGTTTAATTTTAACAAACAGCTCAACTAATGTTGTTTAGCTTTTCATTTGTGCTGCTTTCAGAGAAATCTAACAGAAGGTAAACCGAAACGAGAACAAGTGTAAAATGAGGCAACAAAAGTACAACAAATTAAATAGCTTTCACTGACAACTAGTGTTTATACATATATACATATATATTTGGTTTGGGGGTTGGTTACTACGAAGCGCTTTTTTAAACATTTTCGTATCTTGTTTTACAGATCTCGAGCAATTTTCTGCCATCATTCGAGGCAATTGCCCTGGCCGTGAGGAGCATTGCCAGCAAGTTGAATTGGACGCAGGTTGACATCTATGTTGGCGGTAAGTTAACGCTTATTTCCCGATTAAATAGCTGATAATTTAATTCATTTGCAGTCCGTCAGCATTTAATTTCCATTAAATTGCTTTTATTTTTCTCTTGTTAAAGTCAAATGACAACAATGAACCACTTCAGTGGGAAATTATTCATTGTGTCTGAACAGGAGTTAAGAATTAAAGCTGAGTTTTTGTTGTATTTAAATTAATTAAACTTATCATGACCGCGTTCTGTTGAGAATTTCGATGAAATACTCTTAGACTGCCAGGCTTTCAAAAGTTTAAATATTCGAGACACGATAATTGATAGTAAAATAAAAGAATAAGTAAAAACAAGAGTGACAAATAATTATAAAACAATACTCGCGGGTGTTTCCCAGCCTTGCTCGGACCAAGTTTGTTACTTCATATTTGAGATATCACGTTTCCATATATTTCGTGCCTGACGTAAATTTATATTTATTTATTTAACAACGATACTTGAAAATGATTCTGATGTAATCCCGGGACGTGCACTTCAAAATCCTTTGAAACACTTGTTTATTCTTGTTAAATGTAGAGCTTAAAGCTGAGAAATAAAGTTGCGTAATAACATTTTCCATTCAAGAGGAATGGATTTTGCGAAATGTGTGGAATGCGTTTCAAATGAATTTTCACAAGTATGTTTGAAAATGCGGCTGGAGTTATTCGTATGGTAAGAAAATACTTAGATACAACCGTTTTCCGGCAATTTTCCACACTTGCTTACATCACATCAAATAACTTCAGTGAAAATTTCAGCTTTCAAGCACTTGTATCCTATAAAGTTTTTTCAAAAATCAGTCGACTCTTTAAACAGTGACCTCAATAGTTGATCACTGAGACTAATTTCAAATTACAAACATATGTACCAATGTACATAGAAATGTATATACTAATATATAGCATACACAATTACTGTTTGCAGTCGCATGATGCTTAAACAAGTTGTTATCCCAGCAAAGCTACAGAGAGCTTCAAAGCAGGCAAAGCAGCCTGTATTAAATATATATACCCATGCAGGCAACGGGGCGCTGCTATGGGTCTCCAAGGGGTGGCCCCACTAATGCCAAATTATGGTCTGGTTATTAAGACAGCAAGCGAGCTACGGGGACAAAGCAGCCAGCCAGTCGCTGGTTGTAGTCAAGTCATAGTACACGTGTGCGTATACGCAATGCAATTAGTGGTGACATTATTATGATTAACGTCGAGCTCTAGTCGACCGCGTATCCTGTGAGCTGTGTGCGTGACTGTGTGTGTGTGTGTGTGTGTGTGTGTGTGTGTGTGTGCGCAAATGTTGACAGTCCGGTACACAAACACACAGCTATTAGATTGTGTTGCTGCTGCATTTGAAATTTAATTAGGTGGCAAAAGCTTGTCACAAGACCAACTGCAGCGAACAAGGCCAAGGGCTCATTGCATTCCCATGCGCCACATAGCTGCCACATTGAGCCATCAATTTAAAATGGAAACGTCAAGATAAATGTAACAAGCGCATAGAAATTGCATATATTGAAGCCTTAAACGTAAAATTTGTAGCTGTTCTAATTAATTAGACAGCAGCTGAAGAAGCGACTCGACCTAGGCATATAAAGTAAAATGTTTATTGGACAAACTCAAACATAGAGCGACAAACATGCACGAAATTTGGAATGGGAGATGCCTTCGAGGCGTCATCTGTTTGCCCTTTCTACATACATATGTTATGCGTATGCAGTAAACTAGTTGCCTAAGATGTCGCCTAATCTTAAGTATTTTCCATTTCTGAACTTGGCTGAAGTAGCTCAGGTTGTTGACCCCATCGGCGGTTAGCAACAAAACTTGAAAATGATGTGACAGCAGTTGAGAAATTGTATAAAAACAAAGTTGTAAAATAAAACATCAGCGGCAAGTGGCAGTGGCAAGTGGCAAGTGGCAAGCAGCACAAACAAAACCAAAATGTGCTCGCAGCAATAAAAATAACCAAGGCGAATGCCAGGAAAAAATGTAAATTTGCTAGCCAAGCAGGCGAGCGATAACAGTCCCCACACCCAGCAGTCATAACTATATGGACAGCGACAGTGAGGATATTAAATATGAGCAGCATGAGCAGCAGACATCGCATTTTCAGCTAATAAAATCAGTCAGGCAGCAGTTAAAGCTGCCACACACTACCGAAAGCTGCAGAACGCATAAAATAGGGCAAACGAAATGTGAATGGAATTCACTTTACAAAGTGGTTGGTTCTCAACATACAATTCGGTTTACTAAGGTACACAATATGAAAAATAATGGAGAGCTTTTTAAAGTTTAAAATTGTGTTTCCAGTCGAGCATAGTTGGGTGATAGATACACTATAAGTTGTTATAAAGCATACGCAAACTTGGAATTTTATATCAATATTTTCCATTTCCCTTCTTGGTTTTTTAACTGCCTCAGCTAGATTTTATCGAAAGTGCAGCTGTTTTTCAATAGAAACAAATAAACAGCCTTTTTTCTGATTGTCAAAAATGGTGCTAAGAAGATAACCATATATAATCATACAAATAGACAACCATATCTACCTGAAAGAGTTTTTCATTTACTCTGCTCTAGATATATCGCAAAAAGGATATTTATGTTTTATTTAAGCTCTCTTAAATCTTTTTACAGTGTTTTCTTCGTTTCATTATTAGATATAAATAATATAAGACTTTACTCATAACATGCACATGTTCTATCAATGTTTTATCCAATATTGATAACTACTTAAACGCACCTCTTTACGTGATTCAGTCGGATGCCCAGAAAAAAAAAAAGAAAAAGAAAAAGGCATACACAGCTGTGAGTCAAGGGAGAAAGAAGCATGGCCCTGATGGCCGCTTATTTGGGTAAACGATGGCCACACAAAAATACGCACACTACCCCCTGATTTATGCGCAAACACACACACACTTACACACACTCACACACGCCCACTGGGTGTATAGCCAGCAGAAGCAGAACCGAATGTAATTCCTTTAGGAATGTGCGTGCGCATTTTGGTCAAGCATTTTTATGAATAATGGTACAACAACGTTGTCCATAAATAGGCCATAAACGAGCCTGGGCCAGGGACAGTCAGAGATATACATGTGTATCTCTCAAGACATAGATTTCGCTCTGGCACAGATATTAATCTCGAGTGTTTAACAATTAACGTTGGCTGGTCGGCTCAGAGTTGCAGAACGGCTCCACAATTTGGCTTAGCAAAATCATTTTGAGCTGCTTTTTATGACAGCATAATTAGCCTGAGTTGTTGCCTGGCATAGACGATTGCTTGTCTTGGCCGAAACACATTTTATTTATGATTTGTTTTACGCTAAGTGACAGCTAATGGACTTGCGACCATAAAAGGTGGCCAAGTGTCTGCGGAACCCAAGAAGCCATATGCCAGAATTGATTGCCACAGTAATGTGGTGATTGGTTTGACATTGAAGTTGACTTTGACTTTGACGCTGAAGCCGACGTTGACGTTGACTCGAATCGCCTCAGTTGTCAAGTCATCAAAACCAAATACTGAAATACTGAAACAGTAGCAAAGCAATATTGAATTTCCGGTGCTTCGGCATCTCAAGCTTCAGTGTTATGCTCTTGGCAATTGTCCATCCCAGGATAAAGTACAACAACCCTCGACGCAATCAATCGAAATTCTTGCGCACAGAGTTCGTCTCATGCATATTGTAATTTGCCAGAACGTGAAGACAGTTGCAATTTAAACTTTAATTGCATTTCAATGGACTGCGAAAGTTTACCCTTACCAAGTCCATGGCCCACGGCTTGCGCACTTACACACTGACTACATATTTATAAATGTTAACTGAAAAGTATTTTACAAATTCTGTCACCCATAATATACACATACTTGCATAATTTTCATGGAATTTTAATGCGGCCCATTGATAAGCTCTAGGCCTCATAAAGTCGATTATTAGTGGAATGATTTTTATGCTTAACTAATATAATGAAAGGGTATACAACTTATGGGATGGGATGCTTTAAAGTGTCTTACCGACAACAACGACTTCAATAATAATAGTTTTGCATACATTTCTTATTAGATTCCTTGGAACAAACTTTAATCAAGCTCCCCCCAAGGAATTATATTTTTCTTATTGCTAATATTGGATTGGTTGATAAAATTACCATACTTCTCTGCCCTAACTTGTTATTTAAAACAAAGCCATTCTCGTCAGACTTCTTAGGGTATGTTCGAGTCAGGCGATTTGCACTTTTCTCTACACACATATATACATATGTAAATATGCTGCATATCTTTTGGCGCAAGCCTTTGCGTGTGCCGTTTGAGGCACATTAAGTGAATTATAATTTCATTATAATACCTCCCCAACTCGCCTTTGAGTGTGTGCATAAATATTAAAGTTAAAACTTAACTTTTGCTCAGTATAATATTAGGTTGACTTTTTCGTCTTGGGTAAGTTTTGCAGCGTTTTTTGATGACAGTTTAATGTAGCACATGTCACAGCAATGCGAGTGACAATGAAACCATACCAAATGGACACAAGCTTTTGTTCTTAGAATGTTCCTTAATGAAAATATTTTTATCGTTATGGGATACTCAAAAAAAATTTGTCCACTTTCAAATGCTTGCACTTGAAATCTTAGATTGGTGCGAGCAAAATAGTGTGCTTAAAGCAGGTTTATTAAATCACTATGAAAAAACTGAATGCATGAATTCACATTTAGTCCGGCAGCTAAGGCTGCCAAGAGGCACGTCTTTGTAGAATCAGCGTATAGAAGTATGGAAAGCGCTGTCCAGATCCCAATCCTCTTTGACGCCCGCGGTGTGCAGTAGAGGCAGCAACACCTCTACCAGTATAATATATAATTGTAGCAACCAAGCTATAATTGCCAAGGTTTTCCGCAATCGGTGGCCACACGTGTGGCCAATAGGCACGGCGTTCCAGTGGATGGTAAAGGTGACAGCGTCAACCTCTCCCTGCCACAGTGTCTGCAACACAGTGCCAATTGCCGCTTGCCTATGACAAGTTCACGCTAATTCACCCCGATAAAATCCATTGGCTGCCACTTGCCGAAAGGCTGGTCTCCATCGCTAGGGGCTAGGGGATAAACCATCGAGACAGGAACCTACCACCTCGAACTACATGGACTCCTGTTGTTATCCATATCGTAGAACACAGCGACGGCACTGTCCATTACTACTTTAGTGAAATAAATTATGTAATATTAAAATATACAATCATTAAAAAGTTGTGCTATATGTTTTATTAAAAACAATTTCATATACATTTTTACGACCCCTAAAAAATAGTATATACGCCATATCAAAACTTACATATTCCGAAAATGAATATTTAATTAATTTTGTTTATAAGCCCGAAGTTCAAAGCTTTTTGTTTAATTATTTATGTATATATATGTACATGTACATCACACACTCCACTTACCCCCCTTTTTACTCAAAATGTAATCATAACTGTTGTTTGTAGTGTTATTTATTTTTTTAATAATGTTCTCTTTATTTGATGTGATTTATTTGCTTTAATAACAGGCAGTCCAGTTTTTATATGTTTGCGCATGCAGTTTACAAATTAAAATTAATTTGAGAAAAACGTTAATCAAAAAACTTAGAGATGTCTTTGTGTTTTCCTGTCAGCTGGGCTCTTCAATTTTGCTACAATATATTAGTTATTTTAAGATATTTATATCCTTCATATAAATAAAATAGCAATAAAATTTAAAAATTTATAATTATTTGAGAAACTTTCAGACTGCCTAAAAATAATTAACTTAATCTGCCATCAAAAGAATTTTATCTGCAAAGCAGTTCAACTAAAGCGTGGTTATTTAAAATGTTCAAAGAACACAAAACTATGAGAATGTTGAATATATTTTAATTTAACATCTGAAAAAGATATGCTAATATATGCCCGTACCTCAGGCATATCCTTTGTGGTTGCTATTCACCCCAGCCCACATACATACTCACATTCTTGTATCGCAACGTTGCCAAAGCCAAGAAAATGCGCATTCTGCGGCCATCGCTGCACCTAGTACATAGGCGGGAGCACATACTTAGCGTCAACTGTCTGCACTTTGCATATGCTTTAAGCCACACGCATACATGGATGTAATGAATAGTGGTATAATGTGTGTGCGCTCTAATTCATATGTATTTGTGCTTTTTCATTTTATACATTTAAATATTCATGGGCTGCTTAAAATATATATTACCGCAGCTGTGTGAGTTAGTTAGGTTGTACATCAGTGGCAGAATGTGTCTGTCTGTGTGTGTGTGAGTGTGTGTGTGTGTGCATGTGTGTGTTTGGCAACCAAATGCACAAACATTTCATGGAAATGGCTTTTAGGTTTTTGGCTTGTTTCCCTGGCTCTTCGGTGTTTGTTTTTAAGCCAGCAAATTTGGTCAACCAAGCGATGTTATTTACAATCAGCTCATGAGAAAGTGAAATAAAATGAACATGAACGCCAAACGAAAAAAGTTGCATTGCGAAATTGAAAAACCTGGTGAGAATAGAAGAAACGGTATTACAGGTGCACCCGCTGAACACACATCAAATTTCAAGCGTAAATGAAATAAATGCGAAGTGCTGCGTTTTTGCTTGGTCAAGTGAACAAATTTCTAAATAAAAGCAATAGCAACCGAAAAAAAATGTTGTTTGCCAAATGCACAGCAGCATAAAATATATGGCAGGCAGGTAAATAAATTGGCCGCGGCACGTGGCCAACGCAGATGTGGCCCCAACTGCAACACATTGCAGGCAATGGGGTGCACAGTCGCGCCCAAAAACGCAATCAGCACATGTCGCACTTGGCGTATACGTCATGTTATTTGCATAGAAATGCATCGAGATGATTTTTCCGCAAGTGGGTGCGTGGTGTGTGTGTGTGTTTTTTTTGGCAAAATAAACAGAATAACAACTTATATGAGCTTTAATCCAATTCGAATTTGATTTCCTTTGGAATAAAGATCTACAGCAAATATTGTCTAGGTTTTATATAAATGATCTTAAATCTCGGCAGAGTTTTCGGAATTCTAAATCAAATATCTATAGGAGCTAAGATAAGCCAGTTTTCCAGTCGTTGTTAAGGACCAAATTTGGTTTTGAAGTGTTTCATTAAAATTTTGAAAATTAAATTCGTGGAAAACCAAGTTCACGAACTGAACTAACATCAAAGATTTGGGGGGTAAAGTTTTGGATTCAAACTTGTTCGAAAAGATCAAAATTCCTAAAGAAAAGATCATGAATACACATGATTAGTTGATTTTCAAAATTTTATCCCCTCTCCGATCTGCCCCAAAATGATTTTAAAAAACTAAACAATAACCAATCGATTTCAAACTTGCTTTCAAAATACCATGTCGAATATAATTTGAGAAGCGGGCAGACAATGCGACCAAATGGGTGAAAATTGACGTCGAAAAGCTTGACCCCAGCAAAGCCGGCAAATACCCTCAAGAATTAAGAATAAATTGTTGCTCATATCTGGAATTAATCTTTAATACTCACATATCCGAATAATAGATTTTTTTAATGCTTATACGCATACTAAGATGAAAGTAAAAGTTAGCTGTTCTATTGCCTGCTCGCAGCCATGCAAATTCATGGGGCAAATTCATGCAGCAATTTAAATGATGGCAATATTAAATTTCTGGAGAATTGCAAAATTGCCTCAAGACGCAGCCACCAACTTTGTTCTGAAAATGTGCTGGCAAAAACAAAAACATGTTCACCCGAAAATCATGTGAATGTGGCCAAAGAAGTGGGCGGCATGTTGACAGCAAAGCGGAGCTGTGCAGTTTCGTAATGGCACAATTTTGCACTTGAGCAAACATGCGCTTGCCAATATTTCGGCAGGGAAAACTGAAGAGTCGCACCAAGTTGCGCCAGTTGTTAGGGAGACAACAACAGCAGCAGCAAAAACAACAACAAGTTTGTCATTCACACACATGGCAAAGGACTCAGTTGCAAGACGGAGGTGTGGCATCTGGGCAAAAGTTTTGCAACTTTTCATCTCGCATCTGAGTTAATTAGCGTGGCAGTTGCATTGCTAATTGAGTTAAGGGCAACAGCAGCAGCAACAAGAGCAAATGCCACATACGTTTTTCAGAAGAAAAACAGCCAAGGCTCTTGCACTCCTGGCCCAACTGAAAGAGCAATAGAAACCGAAACACAAACACAAGCAACAACAATAGTTTGTGTCTGAGCTGTGAATGTGATAAATGTTTGATGCAGCCACGCTCTTCAGGGGCAGATGTTAAACGAATTAATTCAATTTTTGGCACGCACACGAAACGATGCCGGCAATTGGGTTAAACGCTTTTGACAACATGACGTATGCGCAATATCTTATTAGCACTCACTTTTCGCCAGCTCATGGCCAATTAATGTACAACCGTAAAAGTGCCGCAATGAGATACGACAGGCAATCGCCGCCAACTGAATTCGTCGCCTCCGATGCCTCCGATGTTCATTAATTATGCACTTGCGCTTCCCAGAAATCTGACATTAAGCATGTCAGGGCACAAAATGGTGTATTCGCTCACCTTTTCTCCGTATATGTATGTATATATACTTTGATGATATGCAAATGACACTGATTACATATAGACAAGTCTTTCGTTTCAGTTCTCGATTGCGTTATAATGGAATGTTGACTTCCTTATACGTATGTCGTATTTTGGTAAAATGATGATATATAAACAGGGAAGTTATTCAAGAAGACGTATGACACAGATTGGAGCGGTGGGAAGATGAAGCACAAAAATGCATATGCCACAGAGTGCAGCTTTTTTGAAGAAGAAGTATGTTTTTTTGTGGGTGCAAGGTACTTCAGCCCAGAACTAGAAAAAGACCTGATCATTTTTTAGTTGGTGCATTTTTAAAGGAAACTAAGAATTTTTTGACTTCAGATTTGGAATGACCTTCAATTACAGATTAAAAATAACTAATATAGATATTGAAATGGATCTATTCCTGCTAGAATACCCAACTAGTTTTATTGAGTAGGCTGCTTGACAAACTTCTAAATTACTTAAAATTGATTTCGATTTCAAACAAGTCTCAGCTAGAACTTAAATTGAATCTTAATTGCATTTAGTTGGCTACATACATAAAACATCCAAAATAAATTGACAAACTAATTGTCTTTCGTAGAGCTTATTTATATTTGGTAAATTTCCTTTAAAATGCAGAACCACGGCAAAGGGGACGAACACTTTCAGTTCATCCAACGCACAGATCGAAAGAGCCTGCACTCGCAAATTGGGCTGCTTGTGGCCAAGGCACAGCAGACGGCTGCAGAGGACCTGCAAGAGCGCAGTTCACGCGTGAAGGCTCTACTCGAAAAGGAGGACCAAGTGTTCGAGCAGGAGTTTGCCAGCAAGGTGAGGAATCGCTTCGATGAGGAGATACGCGAACGCCAGGAGCAACTGCACGAGATCAAGGAGGCGCGTGACAAGCGCCATAAGAAGTTCGTCGATATAAAGCGAATGCAGCAGGTCATGCTGAATTGCTATGAAATACGCGAGGCGCTGCGCCAGAAAGATCGCACCAACAACAAAATATGTCTAGAGGAGCAGATGCAGGAGAACCTGCGCATGAAGCGACGTGAGTGCGAAAGAGAGCACTATTGGCAGAGGCTGGAGGAGCGGCGCTGGGAGGAGTACGATCGACTGCACAATTATGAGATGCGCAAACGTGAACAGATGCAGGGTCAGATATGCCAAGTGCTGCAAGCACAGCTGGCCGAGCATGAAGAGAAACGCCAGAAGGAGCGCGAGGAGAAACGTCTGGACACAATCAAAGTGGACCAACTAATAGAGGAGCTCCGCCTGGAAGAATTCGACTCTAAGCACCGGGCAGCGAGCGAAGATAAGGAGAAATATCGCCTCGAACTGCTCGAGGATATAAGACGCCGCAAATGCGCTAAGCTGGCCGCCTGGGAGGCTGACAAAGCCGAGCATGAGGAATTCATACGAGAAACCCAACGCCTCGAGGCGGAGGCCAAGGAGCGCATCTGGCAGACCAAGCGGCAGCTGTCGCGTGCCACACACGAATACATTGCCTATGTGCGGCGCATGCGCAACCTTGAGCTGGGCATTGAGAAAATGATGAACGACCGCATTGATGATCTCTACCATGTGGATCTTTGCTGCAAGAGCAACATTGCCGAGACGACTCGCCTCAAGGGCGAGGAGGCGGCACGCTGTCATACGCAGCTCAAGAAGCAAATTTGTGAGGAAATCGAGCGTAAAATGCGCCAGGAGGCTGAACAGCGCGAGAACAAGATGCTCGAGAATCGTTTTGTCCATCCGCCAGTTACACGAGACATGATACTCTGCAAGCAACGCCAGATGTGCCTGGATTTAAATGCCCAAATCATCGAGATGAAACGCATTCAGGCCGAGGAGGAGAGAGCCTTCGAGCAAAAGCTAATGAAGGCTGTCGATGATCCACAGATTTGCATTCAGCTAGCTGCACAGTACATGGACGAGGGCAACGACTATCTGCCCCCACATCCCAACTGGAAAATATACGCGTGCCCCCAAAACAAATACGTCGCCAAGGCGCCCATGTCCCAGCAGAAGTTCGATGATCTTGTCGCCAACACTGGCATTGACAAGTGTCCGTGCCCAGAGGCAGCTCGCCGGGATTGTGATTTTATGGCTCAGCCGTGTGAAAAACCACCAACAGCTAAGAGAATTGACATCGGTGCTGGGGACCATGAGCCGCAGAACCAAAAGGATGCATTCAAGAGCTGCGATTGCAATAAGAAAGTTTAGTTTAGTTTTATTCACTTTTTGTCAGATAGTCAATCCTCAATGAATCAGGCTGCGGCAATTTTAATATTTTAATTGTTAGTGGATCAAAAATGTTAGATTTAATTCAAATATCAAGCAACAATTTTGATCATATGCAAAAGTATGCACAGCTGGTAGAAGAAGCTTCGCAAGTCAAAACTAAATGAGTTCAGCTTGAAGCTGAAAATAATATTCCAAATGCTTGGTAAAGTAAACTAGTTTGTGTTGTATGTCTTCAATATCAATAAAATTGTTAAGCAGTTAAAGCGTCCGCTTAATGCTAGCTTTATCTCAAATTCTTAAGATTGTTATATACCATTTAATATTATTTAAATGATTATTTACTTAAGGAAGTCCCGCGATATATGTATTTTGAAATTGGTTTCTGAAGCCATCCCAATCAAAGTGGGCTCAGGCGGCAGTCAGCCTCCAAAACAAACAACAAACAAGACAGACAGACGGACAAGACTATATCGACTCAGGAATATATATAATGAATGGGGTCGTAGGTGTCTCCTATACTTTACACATTTCATTACAAAATTATGCTATCCCTATGCAAGGGCTTACAAATTTTGAAAGCTTTCTTGCTAACAAAAAGTCTCCTTTACATACATATTTTCTTAAAATTATTTTACTTCTAAACGGCTTTTAAGGCTTCTTTGCCTTATGCGCCATTTGTTAAAAAGCGTCGGATTTCTTAATATAATTTATATTGAATTTTCTTGTATCAGGCTTACGTGCTTTGCGTAGCTTATGTATCAGTAGGCCAGTGTGAGGGATGGTGAGTGCGCCGGACTGGAAGACGGTGGGCGTGGTTGTTAGACCAAATTATAATACCCACACTCTAACAGCTTAACTTTAATGAACTTTAATCTGCGCCCAAAAGTTCCAACACTCAATGTGAGATTTAATGAGGGGCAACATGTGCCGGCCGCTGAAATCGAAAAGCCGTCCCAACGAAATTTGATCCAACGTGCAACAACAATGCAATTTTGTTTTCAGCTCGAAATCGAAAAGTAGCCACCAAAAGTGCCACAGCTGTCGAGCTATCCACTCAGCCACACACATCCACACACGCTCTATTTCTATCTTGTTCTTTCCCTCAATATCTGTATATCGTTTCTCTACTTGCAGACGACAATTGGGGCCTACCGCTGGCCATTGCGACCAACTTGCATATACCTTATCGCATTGAAATCGGCGACACAATACGTGACCTGCATGAACAGGAAAAGCCGGGCAAAGGTATGTATATTGCGTAGGTGCTGCCAGAGCCAATTAAATTGGCCAGTCGAACAGATCAAAAGCAAAAAATCAGCACTTACACTTGCATGCATGTTGCCAACTAACCACACATCTTTCCCTCTCTCTCTCTCTCTCTATACCCCCGTCACACTCTTCACTCGCTCGAGTTTAGCAATTATTATTACGGCGCCTCTGAACGATGAGAGCACCCTGCGTTGGCTTGGGACTGGCAAGTGGGCAGAGCAGGACCAGCACACAAAAGTATTGCTCATCGATATTGTGGCCAGCTCATTGAATGTCGAGCACCGACTCTACAAATATTTGGCACGCATCAATGCGGCCACTGGCAATGGTAATGGTAATGGCAACAGCAATGGCAACACCAATGGCAATGGCAATGGCAACGGGAGCAGCATACCGCAGTTGCCCGTGTCCGGGCTGGTGACCAGCAATCTGTTGGTGCTGACGCTGCTAAGCGATAAGCATCGACACTTTCTGAATGCGGCCGGGATTGGCATGGCCATGGTGCACAATTTTCGTACACCAGCGTCTGGCCATGCGGTGAATGGAGCGGAGATGCCACTGGAGGCATTGGCTCATCAAAATGCCAGCCTCAACAAGCTGCGACCCTTTATGAATCTGTTCTCGCTTTACGATCTGTTGCTCTCGCACATTGCGGCGGGCAGTGCGACGGCGGCAACACCAAAATACGATTTTTTAGTTCTAGACATTGTTGTGGATGCTGCACTTGCCACATACAAATGGCGGCCGTTGCTGATACTGGAGGGCGGCAAGGGTGCAGGTCACGGCAGTTACATAACGCACTCCATTCAGCCCGGATACGATGAATGGCTGTTGGTCAGCAGCGTTCAAATGTGGCATTGTGGCGCCATCTGTTGGACAATCGCAGCAATATGCATGGGCTTACTGGTCATCATTGTGGTTGCCAGCGTGGCTGCTGGCGTAGCCGTGAGGTAAGTGACTCTCGAACCCGCACCACTGATACTGAAGCAAACAAAAAAAACGACTATCGTCGGTACGCCGTAGATTTAAGACCCTTATGCCCTTACATATGACTGAGAGCTTGAAGATATGCGAGGCGACTTGTGAAGCTCGTTGCTGCTGAGTTCTTCCCATATATCATATAGTTATGATATGGTAGTCCGATGTTGACAAGAGTTTGTAAGAAGTATGATTGAAATCGTAAGAAAAGTGGTTAATACAAGAACTTGTTTTTGACTGTTTGCTAAGTTCGGTGAAGATATCTCAAAAAACAGAACATTTTCCTCAAGCAAAGATTAGAGGCAAAAACCAAGCAGATATTTATAAATATATTTAACAAAAAATGTATTTCAATTTATTATACAACCTATCCTGCTTACTACTAAGGTAACTAACTACTTGTTTTTGCTGGATAGCAAAAAAAGCGATTAGATTTCATCTAAGGATGGGTTTAACATATCCTTTAACTGTATACCTCGGGCAGGTTACATTTGCCAAAACCACAAAAGATGGGCATAATCAATTAGCGCGCCTTAAAGGCAGTTTCGCCCCTAAAAAGCTACGCCCACGTAATTCAGCGTCATTGACTTGGGCGTAAAATATTTTGCGCGTAGCAATTTCCATTTTAATTTTCATCATTAGGGTTTTTCTCGGTTTCGTCCCCCTTTTCGGCTGTTAGTTGCCTGATGTTATTGCATTGAAAGTTTCGGGGATGTAAATTGTAGAGGAAAAATATCTGTTTAAATTAAAAAGCTTTAAAATTTATTAAGTGAGGCATGCAAATGAATTAATTAAGTTTTAATTTGTTTTACATTTGTATTGGCATTCTCAGTTTGGTATAAATAACTCAAGTGATTTGCAATTAATAATCCCTTAATTTATCACTTCCATAAACGAATTTCATATCACACGAAAGCACTTCCCTGTAAACATTCTCGAAATCCTTCAAATTGCGTGCTTCAATTACCCTAAATTGCATAGCATTAAATGCAAATTACAAACTGGTTGACCAAAAATCATTTAAGCAAAATCAATACGCACACCACAGATGAATTACACCCACAAACACACACACACACACACACACTCACACACCTGGTCGTCCATTAAAACGAACATTTAATTAATTACATTCATCAAAGCGTAGCATAAGCTACGCACCGCACACTTAAATTGTTGGCTGGCAGTTGACATTTAAACACCGCAAACATTCACACACACACACACACACAGAATCGAAGGAAACAAACATGTCAAGTGCGGTTAAACAAATCATTTACTCTTTGACATGCGAGCAACTTTTCCCACGAGAACCTCAATTATTGCAGCTGCAATTATATTTTAAAGTAGAGGCCTTTAAATTGGCCACATGTCCGACTTTAAGCCACAGTCATCAGAAACTATTTTCGCCGACGCTCAAAATGCAACTCATGAAGTTTTAATTAGCGTACGCCGGACAAAACGGAAAAACACGACCGGACACCAAACTGAAAAAGGGCAAGACAAACAGAAACATGCAAAACAAGCAGTGCCCAAGGCGTATACCCTTTCATTCCGATGGACTTTATTAGTTAGCTTGATTATTATATCTAATAATGGTAATACATTAATTTTATGTTTTTTGAATAATTTTTGCTAATATTTTTACTTATTATTACTACATAATTATTATTATTATATTAACATATATCTTATTATTCACAATTAGTTTTCAACTGTGAGTTCCCGATCTTAAAAAATGTTGTCAAGGACCTTTTGGGTAAAGCTGAATTCGAAGCGAATCAGACGAAAGTCCAACAAAACAACTGCCTTTGAAAACATATATTTCAATATACATTTGAACAGTTTTTAAAGTGCCCAAAAAAAGATAGTGTATATAAATGATGCACACGCGCTGGTGTTTTTTTTATGCTGAACGATCCCGTTGATTATCAGCTCGGTTAACGGACAGGTGAAACTTTTCTGTGGTTAAGCCGTAAGCTGTGCCGTAAATAGAAAAACTTTAATGGCTTTGGGCCTGGCTACTTAACAGCCGTTACACGTGGGCCCAAAGAGTTTCGACTAGGTCTAGATAAAGCCCATTAATGCGCATAATACACTTAACCTTACTCAACTTGGCCACGTGGCAAACTTCTGGCCCAACAATTGTTGCATGAATTTGCTCTTTTCCATTGCTGCCGTGCGGTTTTCCGGCTAATGCCAGCGAGTGTTGTATTACCAACTAGCTGAAAGTATGTACGCAACTGAGAAAATAAGTTTTTAAGACTCAACCACAGGAGCCAACAACTGACTAGGCTAATAGATGTTGATTGTAGGGTAGGGGTAAGTTTAAAAAAAGAAATGTACGAATGCTCGACTTCAAAATACCCTGCACCTTATTAAAATGAGTACAGGGCATAAAAGCAAGTAAGAATGCTTGACAACAAGAGTTTCCTCTTCCCCAAAGAGCTCACACAACTATTTGTATATCTCAAATTACCAGGTTATTTATTTATTTGATTTTTATTTACACACAACGCTCAAAAAAACCGTTTTTAAAATTGATATTTGGCGATATTAGGGAAATGGAAAAGATATCAGGAAAAACAGATAAACTCGTTTTATATATGTTCTGGGAATGTCTTACAGGAATATTTATTTTATAATGTAAGACTCTGCCTTTTATAATTTCCAAGATCGTTAAGATCAGGACTGTATGTTAGGTATGTTACATAAATTTGCACAAAATCATGAAACCCTCTCTTACCCTTTTTTAAGGCATAAAAAAAGGTAGGGCAGCACTAAAAATGAATCTGCGTGATTTCAAGCTACAGTTAATTAAGCTAACTTTAAAGTAGTTTTTAGCATTTGTTTCTGTTGCGCAAAATTGCTGCAGGTCCAGTTTTTGTCCTGCAGGCAACAAAGGACACCAAATAAGCTAAAATAGCAACGAGCACAAATCAGGACACAATTCAGTTAAATGCTGCTCACATCAAGCTAACTTGTTTAACTAATCGACTTTAAAATGATTGTATTAACAGGTTGGCATAATTATGAAATGCGTGGCCACATACATGGCAATTTATTGATTTAACTGTTTATACCCTGTATCCATTATAAATAAAACAGGGGTATGCTGGCTGGAGCATGTGTATGTAACAGGCAAAAGGAGTCATCAGCGACATATATTCTTGATCAAGATCAGCAGCCGACTTGATCTAGCTATGCTAGCTATATATTAAGTATGCAGGTTTACGTAATATATAATATAATATAATATTCCCAAAAGCCTTTTCAATCAACGATTACTTTATAAAGACACCTGATACCCAAGTTATTCAAGAACGTATTTTCTATAGAATGCTGTGAAGAAACTTTGGATAGACAGCTTTGTGCTGAGTACTGGGTATCTCCTAGTCGGGCACACGCTATTCTTTTTCAGTAAGAACGAATATTAAATTCAAAATCCATTGATTTTAAGTCAGTAGCAAGGGAAAGTTTTAAATTTGACAGAACTAATTATAATTTGGACTTTTCCACCAACTGAAACTTTATCCACAAGTCTCCAACTAACGAACAATCTCGTAATGAAGCTTAAAGCACAAACAATTATGCTAATGTGACTACGTATTTTAAAAATCAACTGTTTAAATATTAAAACAAGCAATTACTCAGATTGCCATTTCCATTGCACTTTACAGCGCACGTAAATACTAGTCCATTTGTGTTAACGATTAAATGAAGAATGAGAGATATGCTCATTTTAAATTAAAACGAATTTCGAATATAAGCGCTAATAAAAAGTGGATACAAAAAGCCAAAGCCGACATTCCGAAAAGGGGTTGCAACATCAGACCCAACAACAGAGGTGTCGCAATATAATCCATCTTAATGGAGAAAATAGAGCAGAATGGGGCCCAAAGTAATCAATTTTGCTCATGTGTCTTTAATATAAAATGAATACAATTTATAGTATGAACTAAAGGATGATTCCTGCTTATAAGTTTCAAGAAAGTTTTAATCCGCTCTAATTATATTCTACGATTGGTTTAACTCATTCCATAAACTTATCGGAAAATTGTTTAATTTAATCTAAAGTAACATATGTTAACTTATTACAAGAACAAATCAGAAGAATATTCAATTTAACTAAAGGATGATTCCTGCTTATAAGTTTCAAGAAAGTTTTAATCCGCTCTAATTATATTCTACGATTGGTTTAACTCATTCCATAAACTTATCGGAAAATTGTTTAATTTAATCTAAAGTAACATATGTTAACTTATTACAAGAACAAATCAGAAGAATATTCAATTTAACTATGGGCTTAAAAATGTTTTAAATAGTTTTTGTTTTGAGTTTCATCAAGCGATGGTCCAATGCAATCGAGGAACCTTTTTATAGTCACGCAATATTCGATTCATTAAAACAGAATTAAATTTGTATAAAAAATTATTCATTTTATATGCCCTTCATGGATTAAACCGGGATACTAGTGTGCGGCTGGCATCATACTCTAGTTGACTCCTGATGATTAATCTGCCCACTTTAATTTATGTAGAGTTATGCTCGGTGTTATATTTATTCATAAGTTAATTACGGGCGAAATCGACTCCTCTGGGTTGACTAGCCAATTAAACTTGTTGTCCCTACTAGAATAACATGTAATTATCCCTTATCCTTCATCTCTGAAAGTTTGCCTAGCTATGAATGCACATTTTTCCATTATTAATTGTTAATCGCTTCATCACTTTCACCCAATATCCAGAAACTACTTTTTACGCAAAAGACTGTCGAAGGGACCCAACAAGATTGTGCTCTCGGCCAGTGACTTTGTGTTTCCAGTGGACTCCCGTCGCGTAAGTGAACGCTTTCAGCCAAATATCAGCACAGAAATGAAATAAGCTTTCACAGGTGGACGAGGGCATCGAGGCGATGCTCTGCTGCTGGCTACAACAGCTACAGGAATTTGGAGGTCCCGAGGTGGATAAGCCCGATCTGCTCAAGGGTTCCATTGGCTCGCTTAAAAACTTGGGTTTTGTCATACCCGGCGCAACAGCAGCCGGCAACAACGGTGCCCTAACTGGAGCTGGGGGTTCCACCACAACGGCGACTATCAATGGCAAAAGTGGCTCCACGGCCACGGGCAGCCTGGCGCGTCATAAGCCGGCACATCTGGACATGCGGGCGCGCTACAATGGCGATCTGGTCCAGCTCAAGGAGATAAACCTGAATGGATCCACAGAGCTGCGCTCCAAGGCCATGGATCTGCTAGTGATGGCGCATGGGCTGCGCCACGAGAACATAAATCCACTCATTGGCTGGCTGTCGGATCCGAATCGCACAGCCATGGTCTTTGACTATTGCTCACGCGGCTCACTGCAGGATGTGCTTATCATGGACGAGATTAAGTTGGACTGGTCCTTCCGTCTTAGTCTGCTTACCGATCTGGTGCGAGGCATGCGCTATTTGCACGCCTCTCCGCTTCGCATTCATGGTGCATTGACGTCCAGAAATTGTGTAGTGGACGCCAGATGGGTGCTCAAGGTAACCGACTATGGTCTGAATTCCTTTTACGAGTCGCAGGGCTTGTCGCCCCCACCTCGCAGCACCAAGGAGCTACTGTGGACGGCGCCCGAGTTGCTGCGCAGCATGAAAACGCAGCAGCAGCAGCATCATCATCATCATAATCAACACGGACGTGTGCAACTGGGCACACAGCTGGGCGACGTCTACTCCTTCGGCATCATTATGCAGGAGGTGGTTGTCCGTGGTGAGCCCTATTGCATGCTCTCACTCTCGCCGGACGACATTATAGCCAAAATCAAAAAGCCACCGCCACTGATAAGGCCCTCAGTGTCCAAAGGGGCTGCCCCACCAGAGGCCATCAACATAATGCGACAGTGTTGGGCCGAACAACCCGAAATGCGACCTGACTTCAATTCGTAAGTATCAGCAAGGAGGTCAAGCTCAATAGATTCCTGCTTTTATGTGAGCTGTGACCTAGCCCGACGAGTTATTAATACTTATATTGAGTACTGCTAGAGATTTTAGTTTCTGCTTGCTGCATTTTCCTCTGCCCCACACTATGGAAGATTAATTCTTGAGAAACTTCCATATTTATAGTCGGAATGTTATGAAATTTCCGGCCCTTAAATATGAAAGAGAAATATTAACGTAAACTAAAGCACAAAAACATACCTCGTTAAATAAATTTTTTGTTAAGATATTAGTAACAATGTGGAAAGTTAACCAAAAAGTTATCAAATTTTTTGGTACTAGCTCATATGAGTTTGAGATTAGGTTACTATATACTCATTTTATCCGCAGCGTTTACGAGCGCTTTAAGATGCTCAATCACGGACGTAAAGTTAACTTTGTGGACACAATGTTCCAAATGCTTGAGAAGTACTCAAACAATCTGGAGGAGCTAATACGCGAGCGGACCGAGCAACTGGACATTGAAAGAAAGAAGACTGAGCAGCTGCTAATTCGCATGTTACCAAGGTAAAATATGTTACATAATAAACGATGAATTTGGACTGTAAATTAGCTTTATATTAATCCACAGCTCTGTTGCTGAGAAACTTAAAATGGGCCTGGCTGTCGATCCTGAGGAATTCTCTGATGTCACCATATACTTTAGCGACATTGTTGGTTTTACAACAATCGCCGCCCACTGCAGTCCCGTTCAGGTGGTGGATCTGCTCAACGATCTCTACACAATATTTGACGCAACAATCAATGCTTACAATGTTTACAAGGTAAGTGATATATCATTATATATTGAACCATTTTTGAGATTGGAATATCGCGCCTTCAGGTGGAGACCATTGGAGATGCTTATATGGTGGTGAGCGGGCTGCCAGTGAAGATACCCGATCATGCCGAGCAGATAGCCACCATGGCGCTCGATCTGCTGCATCAAAGCGGACGCTTCAATGTCAAGCATCTGCCGGGTGTGCCACTCCAGCTACGCATTGGTCTGCACACGGGTCCCTGCTGTGCCGGCGTTGTGGGTCTAACAATGCCTCGCTATTGCCTGTTTGGTGACACGGTCAACACGGCCTCCAGAATGGAATCTACGGGTAAAATTGCATCTGTCATTTCATAAACATACACGCATCACATCTTACTCCACTCGGCGCTGCACAGGTTCCTCCTGGCGCATACACATGTCGCAAGAGACTCGCGATCGGCTGGAGGCCCGTGGTGGATATTCCATAGAACCTCGCGGGCTCATCGATATCAAGGGCAAAGGCATGATGAACACCTTTTGGCTGCTGGGCAGAAAGGGATTCGACAAGCCGTTACCTGTGCCACCACCCATCGGGTAAGTCAATCATCAAATAGTAAACATACCTTTCCACTGATTATCATCGGTCAAAAGATCACAAAAAATACACTTGGCATAATTAGTTAAGGGTATGCGATCATCAGTCAATATATTGTTATCATTTTATTTGGAAACAACGAAGAATAGCTCAGATTATATCAGAGTATATCTCAGAGTATATCTTTTAGATGGCTTAAGTAAAAGGTTTTTTTTTGATTGATTAGTTTTTAAAATAAAGTAAAAGCCCCTTATTTAAAATATTCTTTGTGTCATTCAAAACTCGCTGCACCTCAGGGAGTCGCATGGGTAGGTGGACAAAATTAATTACTGTGCTCCTTTTATACAACACTAATACCAAATATTTGCCCACAGACTGGACGAATCCCTAATACGCAACTCGATCACACTGAAGGCGCAGGCGAATAAATCGCGCACCAGCACGAATCCCTCGTCCTCGCAGAGCTCTTCGCTGGCTGGTGAGTCGGTGGAGGTCAAGGTGGAGATAACACCACCCGCTAACACGGACATGTGCTCAAGCCATCTGCCCAATTCGTATTCGCTGGACTCGAACTCCACCAACACGATTAGCCCGAATCCGGCGCTGTGCCCGGAGTTTCCCAGCAAAACGCCAAGCAGCACAAGTCCACAGTCGCGTAAGCTGTCTGAACTAACGCCGGATAGTCTGCTGAATCCGAACAGCTTTAATCGCTTGCCCAGCTCTACGGGCGGGTCTAGCTCCCGGCTGTATAAGAAGATTGAGGAAATGATGGATCTCAGCTCACCGTATAATCACTATAAATGTCTCAGTCCCAGCGAGAGCAACCTATCCCAGTTCTATGATGGCAAGTATTTGTACGGAAATGCTGGCGTTGGCAGCGTCGCTGGAGCTACTGGACCTGGTAGTGGGGGCTGCTCCATTAGTGGCAGCGCCTCAAAGTTTGATAGCAAGCCCGGCTCTAGTCGCCTGCTGCGTCGTCAGTTCAGTCTGGACCGCGACGACCAGCAGGCCAAGGTGGAGCACCAGCACCAGCTCTCGCTGCAGGCGAACAACTACGCAGCCCTGATGTTTGCCAGCAAGAACTCCATGCTGGAAATACCGATGCTTCATGACACATCGCGCAGTCCGAAGGGCACATTGACGCGGGCGCACAAGCAAAACTCCAACTCCATTGCGCAGGATCTGGAGAAGATTGAGGAAATACCGTTGTCGCCAGCCTCCTCGCAACACCACAGCAGTCTCGATAGCAACCTAAATCGCAGCCCACCCTCCACCCTGGAGGCCCAATCGCCGCCGATGCCAACCATGCCCGCTCCGGCCACCCAGCTAAGTCCACCTTTGCTCTCGGCACCCACCTCGCCGGCACCTTCGCGCACTCTGAATGGCCTGGACGCGCACAGCCGGAGCAGCAAGAACAATAACAACAACAGCAGCAGCAGCGGCAGCCCCAATGCGCCACAGGAAGCCGCCAGACCCGGCCCTGAGGTAGTCCTCAGCGTGGAGCAGCTGCTGAGCAGATAGGACACAGTTTAGGCCTCCGCGCCAAGTAACTCGTAAAGCTTTAGGTCTGAGGCCAATTAAATGTGAGTGTCCGAGAAGTTGAGTGTTGTGATGTGCAAAGTAAAGTACCTCGATGCAAGCAAACTTGGTTCCAGCTGCAAAATGAAAGTACAATTTAGTTCAAGATCAGTTATGTCCGTCGATCGATATATTCGATGCGGGTTTTCAAACTGGCTTGGATCGATATGGCATTGTAACCAATTAAATTTCCTAACTAGCTTTATTTACTTATGATTCGCCCCATGGAAAACTGACGAAAGAAAGTAGAAAGTAGCCTTATATTTGATTTAATCTAAATTGATAGTACGAAATTACAATTCCCATAATTCGTATTTAGCATAAATGTTAGAATACCGTAGACACAATTGTCAT
Source organism: Drosophila ezoana (assembly GCA_035045725.1). Lineage (NCBI taxonomy): Eukaryota > Metazoa > Arthropoda > Insecta > Diptera > Drosophilidae > Drosophila > Drosophila ezoana. The sequence goes on from JAWNOU010000036.1 coordinate 7,901,095, forward strand.
TAAAAATATTTAAATTCTAGACGTTAATCGGTTACGAATCCACCCTATTTGTATCTGGTTAGTAAGTACAAAGATTCGGTTCGGTACCCATCTTGAGTATTAATCAATTTTGTGTAAGTCTAATCAAAAGTATAATTAACTATATGGTATAATCAACTACATGCAATTTCTGAACTGAACAAAAACTATATCTGATCAAAATGTCGGGCTGATTCTTGCATTCACTCGAATGTGTTTTCAATTCTACATGAAGTTCCTTTTGTAGTATTGAAAATATACCTACATATATACATATATACCAGTATGTAAATACCGTTGATACTGTTAAAATACTTATTAATGAACGTATTTGGCGACAAACATAATATCAAATAAGAATTAAATACGTGAATTTAGTTTTCTAAAGACAATCGTTGTTTATTTTATAAAACAAAAAGAAAGGCAAGAAAAAAACGGCTATCTTCGGCAAGCCGCAGATTTAATACCCTTGTAGACATATGGCTTAGAAGTGCTTTTATACAAAAGCTTTATTTTTGATCGATTGTTCCTATGGGAGCCATATGATATACTAATCCGGTTTGATAAAGTTTTACATGAATGTTATGAATGAAAAGTGAAGCTCGTAAGTTTAAGGTTTCGTCAAGAAATCATTTGTTATACAAAAACTCATTCTGCGACCGATTATTAACATGCTACACTGATGTTGATAAGACATAGCTCATATAAAAACTAGTGAATGCCAGATTTGGAAAAGTTATCTTGAAATACATTTTCATTGATTGTTCGTATGACAGCTGTATAATATATTAGCTGGCAGAGTCCGACATATGTATGTGCTGCCTGTAAATAACAGCAGAACAACCTATGCCAAGTCTAAAAACTAAGAGACTTGTTCGCATACAAACGGACGGAGAAGTTGGTTCGAAAAAGGAACTCCTTCTATATGTTACATATAACGTGACAAAATCATAATACCCGCTACAAGGGTATAACAAGAAAAGTACATTAGATTGTTGTAAAGCAAAATATATGTATTCAATGATCCGCAAGAGTTGATCTTATTGTCTATTTGTAGCGGCTCTATGCTAGTCTAGTCGGATTGTAAACTACTCAACCTCTGTGTCAAGTATAAATATAAACATTTAATAATAACAGCTAGAAAATCAAAAATATCAGTTAATAAATGTAAGTCTAGCTAAAATAACTGGAATATAATTCAAATTTAAATCAATTTCACTAATGCAAAACTTTTATAACCTACATAGGCTTAGCTCTAAGACCAAACAAAAATAAACTGTTTAATTAGTGCAAATATTTTATTGTGTTAATTTCTGTTTATTACAAAAAATAAAATTATGTTAATTTGATTGTATCTTAATTACCGGCTCAAACTACGACAGAGCCCAGTGTCAATTATGTCAAAGCTAAAAAAATGCCTGTTTTTACGTTTTTTTTTTCTTCATTTTTTTAATTTACATCGGAAGCATTTATTTTGTGTTAATTAAGCTGACACTTTTGCTGTTACCTTTCAAGTTGGCATGAATATTAATAAACGGTTATATTACAAATAAAAATATATAAATAAATGGAACGATATTGTTAAATTAAGTTAATGGGAAATTTGATACCGACAATATTAACATTTTTTATATGGTATACAGAAAAGCCTTCATACTTCACTTTTAATAACTGGCCCTTAAATAACCATGTTCTTAATTAAACTTTCAAACCAATTTAACACGATTGTGTATGACATGTTTATTGAAACAGAATATAATAAATATGCGCCTGTTTATTCCAGCTGGACACCTGACTGTGTTACAGGCATTACCAGCTCTGAATCTATATCATGTTAGAGAGAGAGAAAGAAAGTGAGAGAGAAAGAGAGAGAGAGAGAGAGAGAGAGAGAAAGTGTGTGTTGTCGCAAATTCTCAAAAATGTATGCGCCTGTAACTTACGAATAACAATCCCAATCCTTAGCTGCCGAAATAAATTTGCTCTTCTTACTCTCAGGTGTGAAATTTTTGCGATTGCTTTTTGGATTGCATTCACCTTCGCTTGTAACAGAATGCACTGATCCGAAAGTCTAATCACGACCCTGATACTAGATTCTAAGCCTTCTTCCATTCATCCAGCTGGAGTATGAGAGTGCGTTACTAGATGCTCTTGAGAACTGTGGGAATTTCCCTCAAATTGGTGTCCAGAACTAGGTGTGCTTCAAATGTTCTCAGGAAGAGTAAACTTATACAAATTTCCCGCTAAATATGAACTTAAGTCCAGGCTCGTTATTGAACAATAGACGAAGGCCACAGTATCTTTAAGACCCTGAATTTTGTCTCTCCATAGAAATCCCTTCATGTCCAACAGGTGCAATAAGACTAACAATGTATTGACTGGGTTATCCAACTACGATTTCCAGCGAAGCTTTAACTTGTTATTCTAAGTTTCAAATTAACAATTTTGTATATAAGCCACAAAAGTTAGTAGGTTATTCATTTGACAATGCTGAAAGCTCCATCAAATAAATTACAATTGCCTGTTTTGCTTAAGTTGTAGGATTTTATTGATGGAAGTGTTTTTTATTTGTTTGCATTTTTTTGAGTTTTTCTGTATTGGTGCATATGTGTGTGTAGCCAGCTCAAGGAACGGTATGCTCTTCCATATAATATCTAAATAAATGCTATTCCTCCTCCTCTTTTTCTTTACGATGGGATTTCTTCTTCTCGCTTCGACTGGACGAGTTGGATGTTGAAGAGGTGCTTAGCTTGCTGCTGCGCTCGCTGCGATCCTTTTCGCGCGACTTGGATTTCCGGCGACTGGACTTGTCACGCGATCGCGAGCGTCCCTCGCGCCTTGAGCCTTCCTTCTCTTTATCCTTATCTTTATCCTTGTCCTTTTCTTTGTCCTTCTCTTTCTCCTTGTCTTTGTCCTTATCGCGAGAGCGCTCCTTGTCGCGATTGCTTCGTTCCCTATCGCGCTCCTTATGGTCACGCTCCTTACGCTTCTCCTCCTTTAGTATGTGCAAATAGTCCTCAAAGTACTCCTCGCGATAGGCCGAATCCAGAGCCCGATAACGCGGGTCCGATTCGAATTTTTTCTTAATGTCATACCAACGCGTATGGCGCTCAATATCGTGCCGCTCACGCAGCATGTCCAGAAAGTCTTTACGTAACTAGAAAAAACAAAGTAAAAGCATAATTTAGTAATTAAAAAGCTTACAAATGCTTAAACGCTTTAGTTTAGATACGAGCTACAACAGCTATAGATTATATTATTTCAAATCAACCGACTTTCATTTATGTACTTAATTCTATGGAAAGTTTAATCAATAGATTCAAATTTGATAAACTAGGCTGCATGATATAAAAGCTGTCCTGATACAGAATAAAAAGAAGGTGCTGCTCTAGTAACATTTAAAACTACGAGCATCTAATGGATGACATATTTTGGTCAACTGCATCCCAATTTTGGAATTAGCAAAGATCCAATTAATTCTAGACAATGGCAACATCAAGTTTAGCAAGCTGCTGAACTTGGTTTTCGTAGCTTTCTGACGAGTTCCAGAAAGGGGTTAATAAAATATACCTGCTCTTTTTTCAGTTGTTTGTCCTTCTCTCGCCGCCGCCGCTCGCGATCTTCATCGTAACTTTCTGATCTGCGATCTGAGGAAGGAGCGGCTGGCATGTTGCTGTTGCTGCTATTGCCGCTACTGCTTCCCATGGGCATCCTCTGCTGTGGGCCCATGTCTGCATAATGAATGCGAAAAAATCATGAATATACAGTTTAGATGCAAAACTTTACGGGTTCTTACTCATGTTATGCGGCATACGCATCATGCCCGGCGGCGGACCCATGCCTGTATTGATGCAATTTTAAAATATAAATAAGTATATGAAATTTGTGATTGAGTAACTGCACCACTCACCCATGTTGTGCGGCATGCGCATGTTGGGCGGCATCATGCCGGGCGGCGCATGCTGTCCACGCAGCTGTGGTGGCGGTCCGCCCATTTGCGGTGGTGGCACATTCATTTGCGGCATTCCCGGGGGTCCGCCCATTTGGGGCGGCGGCTGCTGCTGCTGCTGCTGGGGCGGGTGGTGTGCGGGACCAGGTGTTAGCTCCTTAATGCCAGTGGGCACCCAGCCGGCGTTATCATTGCCCCACTGTGACTCCTGGGTAGGCTCGTAGCCATAGTCGAACGGTTCTGGCTCATGGAAGAACGGCTCATCGGCAGCACCCGGTGGAGGGAAATTGGGTGCCATAGGTCCCAGGCCACCGCGCGAATACTCACGACACTCTGCTGTCATCACCTGTATGGCATTCTCCTTGACGCCGCCAGTCGTTGATATGGGGCGTGGCGGCCGCGCCATCATGCCCATGCCTGGGCGCGGCTGATGCTGCATCATGGGCGGCATCCCTGGTGGCGGCATTTGCATGGGTCCATCGCCCAAGACAACCAACGGCTGATGATGATGCATGGGACCGCCCATGCCCATGGGCACGCTTAAATTGCCACCGCCGCCGCCATCGGGCATGCCCATTGACGTGGCACTTTGATTCACATTTTGGGTTAGACTGGCCAGGCCTACACCGCTCTCAGCCACGCGAAAACGTTTCTGGCGCTCACAATAAGCGCGCCACGTTTCCTCGTTGAAGCCATAGTTAAAGTAATCGGTTATATCAGCACCGGGCTTGCGCCAGGGCTTCTCCTCCAGCGAGTCTATGCTGAACTCGTGCACGGCGACGCCGTTAATGGTGCCAGCGCCCTCGAAGTCCTCGATGCTGAACTTGCCGGCCTGAGCCGTTGGCTTGGCTTTGTCTGCAGCTGTTGCGCCTGCTAGCAGATTGGGTCGTTGCTTAATGTTGTACGTGCTGGGTGCTGATTTAATGTCGCCAATCACCACATTAATATCATCATCGGAATCATCGTCGTCATCATCGTCGGACCCTGAGCCGTTGCGCTCTTTGCGTGGCATTGTGCCGGGCGCGACTTCCATCAAATCTGTCATTTCAGCATCGTCCTGTGAGCCAGCCTCATCCAATCCACTGGCGCCAGGGTCTGCGCCGGGCGCTATTCGCGCATTGCCGTCCGTTGTATCTGGCAGCGCTTCCTCATCTTCCTCCATTTCCTGGGCGGGATCCTCGAACTCGGCATATTCGAGCAGCTCCTCCTTGGGAAAGGCAGGCAACGCGCCAGTTCCTGGCTTCTCACCGGTCACTGCTGCGAGTGCCTCGTGCTCCGCCGCCAATGCATCGCTGCCGTTTGATATTTCGTTGGTCGTTGAGTCTGGATTCGAAGTGCCGTACAACCAGCTATCCTCATTGGTGTCATCTGCCATATTTGTGTTAACTTTTACGCGCGGCCACGAGTTTATTTTATAAAATGTTCTAAATGCCGAACGGCGAGCTCAGGTAAACACTGTTTAATAAACTAATAAAACCCTTTTTCGGTATCACGTCATTTTTATAATTTGGTCACACTGGCGCAGAGAAAATTAGCTATGTTTCATGAACAGGCGTTGCGCTGTGAAATGCATTGAAACGGAACACAAAAAAACAGCTGTTACAGCCCCGCAAAGTTCAAATTGATTAATTTCAAATTATGTGCAATTACCACTTGTAGCATACCACAAGCAATAGTTTTTATTAACCGGTAAACTTACAAATTTATAACAAATCTGTTAACTCTTAGGATTTCACACGCAATGTTGGACATTACAAATTCATAGCCAAAAGTTATCAAAATTCATAAAACACATATCAACGATTTCTGCTCACATTTAAAGACTAAACGAATTAGATTGTATAATTGTATATATTATGGATATTTAATATTTAAGCTCTTGTACTTATATTGTCTTGAGAATATCCCTAACAACATTGCGAAACATACAGGACAGGGCGCAATCGTAGCGCCGCAAACAGAGTTGACGTAATCCGAGCAAAAGTTGACCAAAGCGTAGCCAATGGGATCGATGGAGTGTGTAGCGAGCCAAGGAGCAGAGTGCCCCATTGGAGTGCGTCTCTAAGATCAGGGCATAATCAGCATTTAAAGCCAGTTCTGCAAGGGTACGGATAATAAAACTACGGATATTAGGTGTGCGACCCGACCCACCTTTGCGGCATAAAATAAGCGTTTCTAGAAAATTGAGTTCCATAACATCGGCGCGCAGCTGTTGCGCCTCGGACAGCAGCAGCTTGAGCTGGACATCTCCACAGCTTTCGATCATGGCACTTATGTCCAGGGACCAATGCGATGCCCGCAATATGAAACACTCGCTCCAGACCACCTGCAAAATGGCATCTTGCTGGGCACGCTCCAACAGCCGAAACTGCTCGTTGAGCTTCGCCTGGCGCAGACATGTTACCAGAATCTGTGCCAGTATCTGAAAGTGCAGCGTCTGCCCAGCTGGTGAAGGTGGCGGAGGCGTCACTGCCAACAGCCGACGACTATGGCCATGGGCGCTCTGCGCCTGCTGACTACGTGGACCGCGTTCCTCCTGAACGGCTGCTATGTTCATGCCCACAGCCAGGCAGCGCTGGAATCGACAGAAGGGACACCAGTTGCGACGCGCCTTGTCCACAACACAGTTGCCCTTCACGGCGATGCAGGTATAGTGGGTGCCCTTTCTGACGCTGCGCTTGAAGAAGCAGGAGCAGCCGTCGCAGCAGGAGACACCGTAGTGCTTGCCGGAGCTCTGGTCTCCGCACACCTGGCAGGCATTATATAGCGAGACAAGCGACATGGACGCTCCAAGTATTTTGAGTCAACTAAGCTGGATTGGCGTGTTATTGGCGGTTTTATAGAGAGGCGTCCACAAATGATATGCAAATCAAAGACACTTCAGCACTCGGTGCATTGTGTTTTAACATGATTTGTAGTTTCTATTTATTTAGCGGATTCCTCGCCAACGCCCAGAACCAACAACAACAGCCACTCTGAGCACAGAGGATAACCTGGAATTTCGCCCGGTGCTGGGGGGCGTAACATGTCAAAAGTGACAATCATCGCCACGTTAACAATTTGTAAACAATTATTGTTTTGCTCTATGATTGGTCAGCGTCGGCCACTAGAAGTGTCGTTCAAAGTGCTTTGAACTGACATTTTGTGTAAATAAAAGGACGCGACGCATAATATCAAAGTCCAACATGACAATTAGGGGTTGCAATTGAAATTTCGGTAAGTTTTGGATCGTGTAGAACTTGCTGCTGTCTTTTTTAGCTAAATAAATAATTCTATATTTATTATTTGACATAAACGTTTGACAGTGAACTTCAAAATATTTAACATTATATTAAGTTCAAATAGTTCAGTTTTGTTTGGCGCTCGCCAACTGCGTGGTATTTAAATGACAGTGTTACCAGCGGAAAGTTTTTCGAGCAATTTTTTGGTATGCAAATACCAATAAATAGAAATTATAATTTGGACGCAAATAATTATGATATCGTAGTTACATTTCGTCCCATACTTGATTTTCATTCACGTCGAGATTTTGTAATTTTTTTTGACAACCAAATTGTGATTCTTTTAATAATAAAACCAATTCGTTAGATGTATATCGATACTTTTGTTCAATCGATAAAAATAATGTTCATGTAACCTTCCTTATAAATGGTTCGCAATGTTATTTATTGTATAAACTTAACTGGTTGGCAATTAATTAATATTTTCACTTTATACAGTTGCGCAATTTTTAACCGAATGCGCTATAAAGATAACTTAAAACAAATAACGGACAGATTTGCAAGCCAAAAATTGGTGTTCGCTGTTAATAACATTTCATCAAAATGTTAAGTGTTGGCCGCATTTGTAATTAAATCTTTTTTGTTGAGTATTTTATCGGCAACCGCTTGCGGTCACACAATTTACATGTGTCATGTTTTTTGTATTTATTACAAGAAACGTTTTTAAAATAAAATGTAAGCTTTCGTATTGTTCATAAGCGGTATAATCGCGCGTATTCAAGGTATATTAAAGGCCAGCTATCGAATTAGGTGCAAAAACAATTGGTTGATTTGGCTTTGCATCGCCTGCTGCCTGCTGCCACTGCGGTTTTCTTTACTGTCGGCCATTTAAATCGAGAAACTACAACTTTAAGTGAAAACGCGAAAAGAAGACGCTGCGTAAGCAGTTACAAAAAGCCCAGCAAATGTGCAGTGAAGTGTTGAAGTGAGCTTGATAATTACAAAAAAAAAAAAAGAAGGCGGCTGCCTACAGCTACAAATAAAGGCCACCAAATCTCAGCACGTTTGAAAAGCGACGTCGCGACGTCGGCATACAGGGTGTTGCAACATACATACCTGTGAGTTAATGTTGTTGTTTTAAGTTTCATTCATAAAAACTGCAAACTGCATCAAATTCCAATTGGTAACGAGCAGCGCACAACATGCAGCTGTTTGGCGACACCTTAGCGGGCGCACACACACGCACACATGTGGATTGATTTTTCCAACATTACATTTGCTTGTGCATGTGTGTATGTGTGCGTTAGGAAAGCTGCCCAAGTGTTTTTTTTTTGTCATTTTGTTTGGGATAATATGCTATTAACGCATTGCGGCTACTAATCCATTTCGATCTTGGTGTAAAAATAAATCGTTTTCATAGTGTAAGCGCCCCTAAAAAAAATGTACATATAAAAAATGTCAACAAGCGTGCATACAGGGTGCCACTGGCACCATCACCATCTCCACATCAGCAACCCCCACCCCAGACGCACGTGCAGCGTGAAGCGCCAGCAATGCAAACAACTAAAATAACAACGAGAACAAGCAAAACGTGCCAAAGCGCAGCAATAAAGGGACATTTACATATATACATCCAAACATTCATATGTATATACATATACATATATGCATTTACATTCGTATGTAATAATTATTATGCTAGACTGGCCACACTTTGCAGTCAATTTGGCATTTAACGGTTAGCGGACTCTACGTTAACGGCATATGCCCATAAATATATTTGTTTAGCGCGGACAGGTAAAACGCAAAACGGAAGGCAATGCGCCAACTTGCAACTGAATGGGAGGGGATAAAGAGAACTAGTAGAAGACACATTTCCGGCGGGTAACGAAGAAACCAAAATAGACAACAAGGCACAGTGTGACAAAATCGTTATCAAACGCTCATAAACTGTAATTCATTTATTTTAGCTGAAATTTAGCGTTATATAACATTTAAAATTTATGAATATACCAGGTAACTGTATAAATTGTAATCGATCCCAATTGCATGTTTGGAGACCGTTTCCTACAAGTTTAAAGTAAGGTTTCAAGAAATAGTTTGAGCATGATTTCAATTAAATTGAAACTTTAATTATTAAATAAATGAACTGATTAGCTTTTTGTTATTTTTTTTTTTCAATGTAATTTATCCTATATCAACTTATCAGACAGAATAGTCTACTGGTTCCACAATGCAACACTTCACGTCGTCGGCTTTGTTGTTGCCATACGTGTCTGTGCCTGTGTGTGTGTGCATCTGTGTGCATGTGTGAGTGTGCTTGTGTCTTCGCTCAGCGCTTGAAGGCAGCGTACTCAATGCACTTGCAGTTGCTGTTGCCGTTGCCGTTGCTGTTGTTTTTTATTGCAACATGCAGCAAGGTATGTGTGTCTGTTTGGCCCACTTGATCAAGAGCAGAGGAATGGAGCGCGTGAAGCGTGCAACTGGGCGTCTGCCATTCTACACACTAATCTGAATGCCGCAAGTGTTGTCGGGTTTCCTGTGGCGCTGCTGCTCATTAGGGAATAATTTGCATTAGCTGCGTTGCAGTAAAAACTCATAGCCAGACACATTCAGATGCACTTATATACACACTATATATATGTACATATATATATTATTGTGTACATATAGATATTGTATTGATTTCACTTGAACTTCACGAAAAGTTACAAAATAAAAGAACGTTGCTTCCGTAGTCACGACTGCTAGATACTCTTCGCAACTTATTGACAGAGGCAAAAAAGAGTCTGAAAAGGGATCACATTAGCAGTCCCTAAAAAAAAAACATATTATTTGCATTCATTATTACTAACTACAAATGAAATACGATTAACCAAAATTGATGAATTATATAATGGCTCCAGAAAACTACCTTTGCTTGTATGAACTGACATGCCACACTCGCATACTCTTTCTCAAATAAAAACAGGGTGCTCAAATCCGAAATAAAAGAACAAAACACATTAAAGTTAACCCAGTTCTTGGCGCCGCATTCGTGTGTTGTTTGGAGTTGCCGACACGTGGGGGAAAAACAAAAACCAATCTTTACCTATCGTCGATGTTCGTCATCATTGCGCTCTTGATGTTGGGCAGACGGCCAACAAGCATACGAGTGCACAGACAAAAAAATAATTGTTTGCCTATAATTTTCACACCCAGCGCCACATAGTACATGGTTGTTATTGTAGTATTTGCTGCTGCCGGCGTTGACGCCGTCGCTGTCGCTGCATTGACTTTTGACGCTTGACGTTGATAAATGAATCATAAAAGCAGCGCAGTCAACGCCACCGGCAAACGCACAGACATGGAAATAGAGGAAAAATAAAAAGAGAGAGAGAGAGAGAGAGCAGAGCTTGCTTTGTGACATATGTTTTGTTGCTGCTTCGCTGCCCACGCATTATTGGTCTCTTTTTTTATTAAAAATTCAGATTCAAAAGCGTGAGTCGCGTTGTTTTTGTTGTTTTTAATAGCATGACAATCGATTACAGCTGTGGCTCTTGTTATCGCACATCGTGACTGCAAGTTTGTGTCGTTAATTTCTCCCATGCTGCCCACGATCGTTGGCGCTCTCTCGCTCTCTACTTTTCAGTGTTGTAGTTCTCTGCCGCTGCTGCTGTTGCTGCCGGGCAGTGGCAGTGACACTCAAAGCGAGTCCGAGCCGCGCAACTGCCAGAGTCAGTTCGTCTGTCGGCCCATATTGATATAAATTGTTGTTGTTGCAGCAAATTTATATATATATCTATATATATTGTGTGGGTGCTTTAACCATTTTTAAAACAAAAAATGATTTTTTGTGTGCCAAAAGAAAAAAAAATGTTTAAATTGAGAGCACACAATTTTTAAAATGATTTTGCAGATAATCACAAAAAATAGACAAACATTAAGTGGAAATAAGCAGAAATCAGTGAAACAAGTCGCGGTCTATATATACATCTCTATGTGATATTTAATATATATGTATATATATTATGTGTATATACTTAACAAGAATTCTGCTGATTTTATTATGACAAAGCTATAGTTGTATGACGTGCCCGCAAAAGAAAATATATAAAGAAAGAACTAAAGCAACAGTAGAAATCCAAGTTAGATAAGAATTACGAATTGTTGTAGATAAAAGGCCTTGTCCCTGCCCTTGGTCTGACGCATGCACCAATATATGAAATTATTTGCTGCTTTAAGCAATTGCATTTGTTAACATCAATTACAATGGTTAATTTTATACTTAATTACAGCTGTTTTGCTATAAATCCGAACGAAAGCCAGGCGTTTGTGTTTGTTAGAGAGCAGCACGATCAGAACAGATGTCCAGCGAAGAGGATAAACCACCGGCGCCGCCAGTGCGTCTCACCAGTAATCGTGGCGGCGTTGGCATCGAGCGTGTTCCCATCCCCGGCAGCGGAACGGTCGGCGCCGGCGGCGTCGGGGATGCGCCGCCAGTTGATATGCGCCCATTGCCCAAAGGTAAGCGTGTTCAGTATGTGGTTGCCATTGGTACGATCAACAAGTTGTTATTTAATTGTTTCACGCATAGAGCCCGACGATGCGGATCGCAAGAAGAAGACGCTCAAGAACAAGATCAAAGGCTCAAAACCCTCGCACATGGATTCCAAACCAAATATATCGTATCCCACAAACTTTGAGCACACTGTCCATGTGGGCTTCGATGCAGTCACCGGCGAGTTTACGGTGAGTTCACATGTAGAATTTATCGCTTATATAAAGTATTATCATATACATATATACTTTCGTATGCGCTTGCTTCTTGGCCTCGCAATCATTTTGTTTTATGGCCCAAAAAAAAAAAAAGCAATATTAAAGTTTCGATTGCCAATCTATTTTGTGTTTTGCCAGTTCCATATGATAAGCTTGAGACGCTAAAACAAATAAAAATAACACAAATCATATAAATCTAAACACTTTGATTATCGGGATAACGTTTAAATTTATCCAAGCCATAAGGCGTTTATTTGGATTTTGGATGTTTTTTGAATTTTAAATTGGCATCTGATTTTGGGTTTACTTCATTTTAAGATTTCCTCCAGCGAGAAGATGAAAATTTAAATTAAGTTTTAACGTATTTCAACGCTTCAAAGCAAACGAGGTTTTCATGCTTAAAGTTCCATTTCGTAAAGCTCTAGGTTTTATTTCGAAATTTTGTAAGCTTTTAGTGACGCTTTAAGTTTTGAACTTAAGCTGTCCGTCTTTTGAGGCTTTAAGTCTAAAGCTTTCCATCATAAACTCAGTATTAAAATTATAAATGTTAGAGCTGACAAGTTATTAAAGCTTTAAATATCTGTGCAATAGCTAACAAGTGCTCCGGATTCTCTATTTAAATCTTCTTTTTAAATCAGTAAATTTGTAAATCTCTTGAGCATTTTAGCTCCAAAATTTTGAAGCATTTTTTAAGCATAACCGCTCCAATCATTCATAAGCAGTGAATTTTGTGCATTGTTTTTGTTGATAACCCCTAATAAAAAACTTAATTGTACATTATGTTTCTCGCGATATTTTCTATACCAATTTTGTATTATTCGTTATTATTTCAAGCTGCCAATGAAAGTAAGTAAACACCAAGACTAAGCAACAGAACTTGCCTTCATTAGTTTTCTAAGCGAAATTCCAATCATCTGTTGTTTAATTGTCTGTCTCCCCATTTGTTTGTTTTGAGATCGGATCTTCCATAGTTCACATTCCGTTACGATTCTTTTAAACTAAACGTGTTCTCTTCTCTACACTACACCAAACCCAAACACCACACCAAACTGTTGCCGATGGCTTAGCTTAATATTCGTAGTTCAACTGCTTTTAATCGCAGGCTCCCCAATTTTCCCCGATATCATTGGACATGTATAAATCCAATCCACGCTTTCCCTTGCCGCTCTCTCTCTCTCTTTCTCTGTGTGTGGGGGCCCAACTTAGCTGGCCCCCTTTTTATTGCTCTTACGGATCAAACCAGCTAATCGATATTTCTGCACATTACAGGGTATGCCAGAGGCTTGGGCGCGTCTCTTGATGAACTCCAACATCAGCAAACAGGAGCAGAAAAAGAATCCACAAGCCGTGCTCGATGTGCTCAAGTGGTTCGACAATACAACCAAACAGAGGCCAAGTTCCAAGTACATGACAAATGCCATAACGACGCATTCGGGTAAGTGCAAACGTGATCTTTTAATACCCTGTAACCGAGTTCGTATAGCCATGTCTGTCTGAAGAAAGTTCTTCATATAAATTCGAAGGTGGTTAATCTTTGGAGTGCCAATGAAAGCCGTTCTCTTGTTGTTTATTAAAACCTGAAACAGCTATTGAATGGTTTTCTAAAGCAATTTTATTATATTTAACTTGTTTTAATATATTAACACACAGCAATTTTAATAGATTTTCGAGGTCTAACTTATAAAAAATAGAATTCAATAAGACATAAGTATTAAAACTTAGCAAATATCCAATCTACCATTAAACAGAAGAGCTTTAACCCGGAACTAATGCTTTAGCATATGTAAATTGCCCTTTTGATGTGCTTATAAATAAACAAACAATTGATATAATTGTATTTACTGATTCCAGGATCTTCGCTGAGCCGCGTGAGCAGCAGTAGTCCCAGCAGCACGCCGACAGACTCAGAGCTGCATGCCTCGAACAGTGGTGGCAACTTGATTGGCGTGCAGCTGGGCAGCATGACACTGGGCCCCAATGCGAACAATGTGTCCGCTGCAGGACAATTGCTGGGCAATCACTACCAACAGCAGCAGCAATTATTACAGCAGCAACAGCTGCAGAATCAGCAGCAGCAGCAGCAGCTACACCAGCATCAGCATCACATTGGCCTGAGTCAATCGCATTCGTACAACTTTGTCGGCCACACAGCCTCCGCATCGACATCGCAACATTCATCTGCCAATGAGAATGATATGTATGTAGATGTGGGCATGGTGCCGCAGCAGCCGCCGCCGCCGCCTGTTGCATCCCGGCCTGAGCGCACGAAGTCTATCTACACGCGACCCATCGAGGAACTGCAGCCAACGCCAATGCCAGCGGCACCGGCTACAACGCCCACAACGCCACTGCAAAACCACAAAACGACGACGGCGGCGGCGGCGGCGTCTCCTCTAATGCTTAACAATGCCACAACGACGCTGGACAAGAACAAGAACAATGCAAGTGAGTTATTTAAAGCGATTTGGCAAGCCATATCCGTAGTTATTTGTGAAATACAAAGTTTTCCAAGCCCTTGCAGTCTCAGGAAATACCTGACTTTAATCGCTTCCTTAAGATATGCTACAAAGTTGTTGCTAAATTTAACTCAACCGCTCTGGCTAAATATGCTTCCTATTGGGACAGGTCAAGAAACGTATAAGACCATAGTTAAATGTATTATGGGAATTAATGATCAAAATACACACCAAAGTGAAGAAAAACTCGTTCATAAAACATCCACATTATTTGTTTAACTACATAAAAACTATACACAGATTTATTTATGGAATACATGACAGTTCTTTTTACCATAGATACATATGTTCATTAAATCATGTTTAAAGTCGTTAACATCAATTGAGGCTTCATATATGGGGTGTACTAAAGATAGTATTGATAAAAGATTAAATATTTTTCACTTTTATATCAATAATTGTCAGAAGATAGTAATGAAAATCGAACTTCCATATTACTGCAAGGGTAAAAGGCGACTTCGGTTTAGTTCGAAGATGGTTTCAGTTCTCTTGTTTTAGTTCAAGTAATTGATGCATTGTTGAATTGATGCATAATGTTAATGTTATTGTCATTTGTATCGCCTCTTCTGTGTTCTGTTTTGTTCTGTTTTGAAATTGCTTTGAATTGCTGCTAAACAACCAAACAACTGCAACATCAGCAACAACTGCGACTGCGACAGAAGCAGACAGCTCCACAGCGGCAACAGCAGCAACAGCAACAACAACCACAGCAACAGCAGCAACAACAACAGAAACAGAAGGCATTGAGGCAACAACAACAGCTGCTACTGCTCGTATTTTGTCTGCTTTGGCAAATGCTACTAATTGTCCTCCCACTAGCGGTACCACAACTACCATAGCTGCAGCTCCTAACAGAGAGGAGCAGCAGCAGCAGCAGCAGCTTCTTGAGTGTAATGCTGCAGCAGCAGATGCAACAGCAACAGCAACAACGACTAATCACGACTCTTCTGCTTCCTCCTTTTCATCGTTCCCCTCGTTTCATGATGATGCGACGCCGCCGCTTTGTGCCCACATCTTGCCCTCGATACACTGCACAACACCAACGTCTTCCATACGCATCTCTGCCGCTGTTCCCACGACCACGCCTACTATAACGATGGCCACACCTGCTAAAGATCTGTACCACGATCCGGCGGCCAACAATGTGAACGCCTCAGCGTTGGCAGCTACGCCAGCAGCGGGTACACAAATTGCGGTGCCACAGCAGGCAGCGGGTGCCCCAACAACTACGACGACACGTGCCGCCAATGCCAAGAAGAAGAAAATGTCTGATGAGGAAATTCTGGAGAAGCTACGCACTATTGTCTCTGTCGGCGATCCCAATCGCAAGTACACGAAGATGGAGAAAATTGGCCAAGGTGCTTCAGGCACCGTTTACACGGCCATTGAATCCTCAACGGGTATGGAGGTTGCCATCAAACAGATGAACTTGTCGCAGCAACCCAAAAAGGAGCTCATCATCAATGAGATTCTGGTTATGCGAGAGAACAAGCATCCCAATGTGGTTAACTATTTGGACAGCTATTTGGTATCGGAGGAGCTGTGGGTAGTTATGGAATATCTGCCTGGTGGCTCTCTCACCGATGTTGTTACCGAGACCTGCATGGATGAGGGGCAAATTGCAGCCGTTTGCCGTGAGGTGCTGCAGGCGCTCGAGTTTCTGCACGCCAATCAGGTAATTCATCGCGATATTAAAAGTGATAACATATTGCTTGGCCTGGATGGCTCCGTCAAGCTGACTGATTTTGGGTTCTGTGCGCAAATTTCGCCCGAACAATCCAAACGCACAACAATGGTTGGCACACCCTATTGGATGGCTCCCGAGGTAGTCACACGCAAGCAGTATGGACCCAAGGTGCGTATTTACAAATTGTCTGGTTAAACATATAGATTATAAAAAGATAATGCTTACAGGTCGATTTGTGGTCGTTGGGCATTATGGCTATTGAAATGGTCGAGGGAGAGCCGCCTTATTTAAACGAAAATCCGCTAAAAGCCTTGTACCTCATTGCCACAAATGGCAAGCCGGAGATTAAGGAAAAAGACAAACTAACGGCCGCATTTCAAGATTTCCTAGACCAGTGTCTGGAGGTGGAAGTGGAGCGGCGCGCCAGCGCCATGGACCTGCTAAAGGTAGGTGAAGCAATACTTGATGTTCAAAGCTTTTTAATTTACATTGTATTTCAATTTGCAGCATCCCTTCCTGAAATTGGCGCGTCCATTGGCCAGTCTGACACCTTTGATTATGGCCGCCAAGGAGGCGACCAAGGGCAACTGATTGACAACCAAAAAACAGCAGCTTATTTAACCATTACTAATGAATCACTATTACAACAAGCAACAGCAGCAGCGAGAACAGCAACAACAACAACAACAGCAACAACAATAGCAACAATTTATGCGTATAAATGAACAGATGATAAATTATTAGTGTTTATGATTATTTATATTAACGTATTTATATACATACACATATATACTTATTATATACATTATTAACTACTCGTAACAAAACCGAAATCAAGGATCAACTGAAACAAACACGTAGCCAAGTACGCGTAGTTCAATTCACACGGCCACAATTTGGTTTCCAGTCTTTTTATGAACAATTTTTAAAAAAAATTCAATGTATTTCCAAGCCTTGAAAATGTCAGCAAACATTTTTTTCAATTTTTAATTTTTGCTGCTGATTTGTTATACCAAATTATCGGGCATTTTAAATGCCTTTGAATTTATCTTTGATAAACGATACAAATTCATTAAACCTACAAATTAAAATTGGCATTTGCATTTAAATATCATATGAAGATCATAATATAATAATACTATTATGTTATAACAATTGTATAAAGAAAAATTAAATACATAAATTCTATTTTAGTTTTTCAACATTTGTCTATAAGAAACAACTGAGTAGAAACGAAAAAACTTTCGAAATTCTTGCGCAAAACGCTATAACACTAACTTTAATCACTTAAGAGTATTATTTAACTGTTTCGTTTGCAAACTTTTGTTACATTCAGTAAGAATTTCAATTAGTTTCATAAACTGCTTTATTTAATAAAAACGTAAATATATTTTTTTATATATGCGCCTGTAAATGTTTATTATTTTCAAGCATATTTTATTATAACTTATTTCTTAGCTGCTCCCTGAAGTTCATTTCCAACAAACTCATCTGAGATATTTTTGTATTTGTTTTAACATTCACAAGGGATCTGTCCAAACATGTTGTAACCAAATACCTAATCAAGCTTTGCCCATCGCTCACACACCACACACACACGCACACACACCCAAACACACACACAGCAAACACCGCCTCCCTTTTTGTACCATGTCTGTATACATACGTAGTTGTAAATCAAACATAACATGTAATTGTAAAAGAGTTTACCATGATATTAGAAGAGCCTATATTTTTCAAATTCATAACAACAATGCAACGTAGTTTATGATGATAACAAGGTATAGCAATTTATTGATATATAGACATAGCTAATAGAAAACGAAACAAAATAAAGAGAAACATTCTAAACTGTTTAATAAGTTGGCAATAGCAACTAAATATAACTAGCAATTAAATAGCGTGTAACAATGAGAAAAGCAGTTACTTTGTGCCTAACCTATAAACAAAAAAAGGAAAACAAAATTGAAATGCATTCAATAAGAGCAACAACAACAATTAATAATAATATTAATAGAAACTAACTGATATAGATTAGCATAGCACGTAGCTTAGGGCGGCAAACAAAATAAAAGGTCGGTGGTTCAACCTCATCTAAGTTGAGGCATAGAGAATCAAAAATATTATACATTTTAATTTCAGTTCACATCATAATCGGCAATAGGTTTATACAAAGATATTGTCCCTTCGTTTCAATGCAATAACCCGAACTTAAGTAGTTACCTACGTTCCTAGCTATACGTGTTCTCTCTGTAATACTGTTGATTTTCTGGAAATCATTTCTAGGAGCATATTTTAAGTTTCGACTGTCAATAAACAGTTGCAGAATAGAAGATAGTTTATTATACAAACATATTTCGTAAAGACAATTAAATATTCTTTTTTGTTTTTAGTAAGACCAAGCATTAAAGTCTTTTATTTACCCAAATGAGATGTAGTGTAAAATAGTTAATATTATGAATATTATTTATGATATGGTGCGAGCGTATTATCATGCAACATAATGTAAGCGAAATAATTTCCAAAGCGAATAAAGTTTTTCTTTAATTTCACACTTTAATTGAAGTGAGTGAATTATTTCGGAGTACCTATTAAATTCATCTACACAATATTCGAAAAAACATTTACTGCAAATGAACCTATAAATGATAACTTATTAGATGTGATGGGATTAGTTTTACAAATTCCCAAAACGAGCGAGTAATCCGTTGAACTCATTGTTAACAGCTCAATAACACCAAAAAAAAAAAAAAAAAGAAACCACATGAAATAAATGTGGAAAATATTTTGTACAATACAAACGAAGCGCATTATTTTCGCTATTAGTTCCTAACAGGCACACACAGACATTTACATTAAATACAAATATGTATCTACAATAATTTGAACAATGTGTTTAAAAGTGAACGCCAAATTTGAAGGCGCCGACGTTCAAAACGAATATGAAACATATAATATAGAAATTATTTTATTTTTTAGTACCTAGGAAACTCATACAAAAATGCAGAACGAATCTGAATTAAACAATAATGGTAGCGATGAATTGGAAACCAAGTACTTACGTACATATAAATACAAATAGAATTATGAAATAACGAAGCGAAGTCTAACAAATATATATATATATATATATATGTTTGACAACCACAAATCTAATATAACGTATAAATGATCAATAAAAATATATATACATATATATGAAAACAAAATTCGCAGTTGGGAGTTCTCTTTTCAATTTGCGTTTATTGTATAGTACATTTTAGCATGCACTTGAAAGGTTTAAAATTTTTTATTTAGTTGCTACATAATTTCAATCCTTAACTTATATTGGGTTTGAGTTGTTAGTTATGAATATTATGCGTGCGGTCTTTACTTATTGCGACGTGTGGACTCGGAGGCTGTCGGAGGTGGTGGAGGTCCACGTTTGTTCATTTCCTCCAAGAAAGCTGTTAAAATACTACTGCGCTCCTCATCCAAATGATCCAGCACCAAGTAGCTAAAAGAATGTCACATAATCATTTAAAGGTGTGTCAAATGCTGATGGTGTGTCTGCTCAAAGCTTACCGCTTGTCGTTCTTGAGAATGTCCTGTATTTCCTTAAGGTGATTGGCATTCTCCTTGATGAGATCGCTGCTTTTGTGTGTAATAAATTTGCATTCCTGCAATAGTTCACGCAGCGCAGTCTTGGCCTGCATGGTTTTATCCTTAATGTAATCGCGAAACTCACGCTCGCCTTTATCCGAGCTGTATTTGAGATAGCGCGGATCATCCTTGACTAGTTTCTTGATTTCTTTCCAGGTGCTAGTCAGTTCTAGTGTGCTAATTTCGTCAAGCATTTCGCGGAATTTTTCGCGTTTCTTTTTCATCAGGTTGTCAATGTGCTCGTTAAAGATACTGAAAGAAATACAATCACATAAAATATCAGGTGCTTAACTTACACTTGTCCCTGCTTTACTTACCGCTCACGCTCATCACGATCGAGTGTCTCAATTAGTTCCCAGCGATGATCCTTACGCAGCTGACGTTTTACCTCTTTCCATGTGAAATCGGGCGTGCGCACCAGATCCGTCAACAGTGCCGTAAAGTGTCCAATGCACTCGTCGCGCTTGTGATGCTCACGCTCCTTGTCACGATCGCGCAGATGACCGGCTAGTGTGCGATGCACCTCCTTTTCGCGCTCTCTAATGCTCTGTTCCGCTCGCAACTTGCGTTCGCGGTCTTTTTGCTTTTGTTCGGCTTCAGTTTCGCGCTGACGAGCCATTTCGCTATCCTCGCTACCGGCACGCTCTTCGTGATCCGATTCGTCGCAGTGCTCGCCCTCCTCCTACGAATAGATTAAAAAGCATTAGTATGGTCAAATATTCCAAGCATAGCCCGGTTTAAAGTATTATATATATATTTATATTCACCGGCGTATCTTGTTTCTTGCGATCCTTGTTTTTCTCCTCCTTCTCCCGCGATGATTTACGCTCTCGATCTCTTGAGCGACTGCGATCCCTGCGACTTTCCTTGCGGCTTTTCTCTTTTTCCTTATCCCTATCTCGGCGATCTGATTTGCGTTCACGCTGGCGTTCCCTATCACGCTGATCACGAAGCTCACGCTCTCTGCGCTTCTCGTCCTTCATTATGTGCATGTAATCCTCGAAGTACTGCTCTCGGTACATGGAATCCACTGCTCGATACCGTGAATCCGATTCGAATTTCTTTTTAATGTCATACCAGCGCGTGTGACGATCAATATCATGACGCTCCCGCAGCATGTCCATGAAGTCCTTGCGTATCTAAAGATTCAAAAAGTAATTCAACATGACAGCCATGCGGAAGAGAAGAGAAACGTGTTGAAAAAATGAATTAGTTACGCCTCTGACACTGATGCGTATTTCACTTAAGGAGCTATAACGTAGGGCACTAACTTAACTTGCCTTAATATATAATCATTTTAAACTTATAAACATAGTTACACGATTTGTTTTCCTGTAAAAGAATGTTTCGATTAGCTTTGAAAGAGACATAACTGAAAGAAAAATTTGTGATTAGTTTTGGCCGTGATATCGTTAGAGAAATGCAGTGTAAGACAGGGTCTGAAACAGACTATAACGGATGAGAAACAATTAAACTAAAAAAGTTAGTCAAAAGCAATTACATAAGCTGTCTAAGTGAGCGATGCACTATGGGATCTTGACAATCGGCATCTGGGCTTCAATCCCAAGCTTGGCTAATATTTTATCTAAATTACAATGCATTATAATATTTGGAGTATATTCAATTCTAAATTCGGAAGAAGTACACTTTATCAGAATAAAATTGTTTAAAAATGTATAGAAGAATTTAAACATTCTGAGTTCAAAATATACGGTGGCATCCTAGCTTATACAGTTTCAAGAAATTGTCTTAGGTATGTGTGTGTCTTAGATAGGTGAATCGGTAATAAGGAAACGGTAATGTATGATGCATTTTCTCTATGATTTTACCGGGCCGGGTCGGGGACTTCAGCTGGGCCGAAGTGCACAGTACATAAAACTAAAGTAAACATACCAAATACATAAGATATAATAAATAAAATAGTGTCTGAGTGAGAGACAGAGAGCCTATCAACGTGCTGCGCCGTTGCCTGAAGCTTGTGAGAGCAATGTGAGAGGAGAGAGAAAGAGTTTCTCACTTTGCTCTGCACAGGCTTGGATTGGGTTAATTAATACTCCTGTTGTGGGCGCTGCCATTTACAAGTTTTGGTAAAACAAAAAAATTATTGGTTTAATTAAATTATGTATAATTCATACTGTTTGCTCAGCCTCGAAGCCACCTGTACACGTTTTGTTGTTGTTGCTGTTGCCCGTTCTGTAATGGTTGTTGTTGCTGTTCAGTGATGAGTGGCTGCTTCCGCTTCCAATAACCCAAACATTGATCTTCCAACATCAACATCACATCTTTTACGAAAAAATAACGCCAAATAACATCATCACCATCATTGATCATCGATCATCATCATCATTGGCACAACATCATTCCTAGGCGACATGTGCGACGCAGGGCGGGGCGGGAAGTGGAAATCACACCAACGATTATCAGGTAATTTTCAATTTTTGCATACCTTTTGATTTTTAGTGATTGTTTTGATTTTTTTTTTTTTTTTTTTTTTTTTTGGTATTGTTTTTTGTTTGATTCCAAATTTGTTTCTTATTTGCAGAAAAACAAATTTTTTTTGTAAATTTTTTATTTTTTTTATTTTGAACTCACCACACAGACAGATTTTGCAAGCGTGTGCGTGGTGAACTTGAGCTATCAACTTTGGCCTGGAACTGGGACCATGAAGACAACGAGATGACGACGACAACGATGACGACAGGATCAACGGCTGTATGTGAATTTGGTGTTTGCATTTGGTGGGTGCTTTTGTGCTGTAATCTGTTAGCTCTTATCTACAAATTTGGTCGTACCGAACACACAATTTGCAACATGAAATTGTAACCGAACCGGTCAGGGGCAATCGTTCAGATCAGGGGATCGATCGGTTCATGTTGTATTAATTAACAAAAATCAATAACATTATATAAATACGTTGTATACAAATAATATGGTAAGTCAATAACATATATAAGAATAGATATGCATATATGGATATGGATACGTAAGTGGGTTGTTAGTCGCACAACGCCAACACATACCTGCTCTTTTCTAAGCTGTTTATCCTCTTTCTCCCGCCGACGCACCTCAACAATGAATTCATTGAACAAACTCTCGCGCTCACGCACCTTCTCTATGGCTCGATATCGCTCCTCCTTGGCATTGCGCTGACTAAACTCCGAAAAGGAAGATCTAAAATGAAAGGTATTGCGAATTATTTGTATAATCAAATTGGATAATAAAGTATTTGTTTTATTTGATTACTTACTTGCCATGCAGCTTGGCTTCCTCCATGAGCTTGCGGAAATCGTCGCGCTTCTGTCGCATCTTATTCCGTTTCTCTTTGCGTTCCTCCTCTGCGCGATCCTTCACATACTTTTCAAATACCTGTTTGCGTTCCTTTGATGTGAGCAGCAAATAGCGTGGATCGAACACAATCTTGTGTAGCTCCTTTTCCCAGGTGCTGAATGCTGAAACATCCTTTTCGCGCAACATCTCCTTGAACTGAGTGACGCGAGTCTCGAGTGGCACCAAAGCACGCTCCTTGGCCGCACGCTGTTCAGCCTCCAGCACTGCATCCTCATTTTTCTTGGGTTTTGTAACTGGGTTAAATAGAAAACAAACATTATTATGGTTTGTTATTATAAATCGATTATACTTTAGTTTGTTTCTAAAATATAGATAAGAACTTACACGTGCGCACCCGCTTTGTGGGTACCTCCTCCACGCTTGATTCGGATTCGGTGCGTATTTTAATGATCTCATCATCTTCGTCATCATCCGGTTCCACGCGCTGAACCTGTTGTGGTTGCTGCTGAGCTTGTGCCAGCTTCTCCAGCACACTGGCATTCTCGCCTAGTTTATGATCTGGCTCGGCAGTTTTTTCTTCTGCAGATTTTAGTTGCTCTGGCCGTTCATTAACCGCCTTGTCGACATCCTCGCGATTCATTAAATCTTCTGGCCTATCCCAAACTGAAGTCCGAGTTGATGGATTATAAAAGAAGACACGCGCATCACCGGTCCACACAACACACCATGGTGTGCCCGCAATGGGCGTGCTGGTCACCGGACGCGATTTGTCGGTTTGCTTGGCACTCGCTACTGCTGCCGCGAGCTTCTTTTGCTCTTCCTCCTTTTTGCGCTTCTCCTCGGCCGCCTTTTTAGCCTCCTTCTCCAGCATTGCGGCCTGTGCAGCCTTGTTGTTTTCACTGTTAGCCTTCATGGCTGCCGCAGCGGCTGCGAATGCCATTTGCGGATCAAAGCCAGGTGCAGCACCCGGCGGCATATGCATTAGCGGATTGGGTAGCAAATGAGGCGGCATGCCGCTCGGCGGGCCAACTGCTGCTGTCTGTGGTGCAGCGCCCGAGTGGGCTGCCATGCGTGCCGCTTCCATGTCGCGAAGCGCTTGTGGTTTTTCCCACACGCTCTCGCCGCGTGCTGCATGAAAATAGTAGGGTCGTCCATCAGGCGCACGATGCTCAGACCATTCGGCTGCGCGGGCAATGACCGCCGGATCAATCACACCCGGCTTGATAATCAGATTCTTAGCGGGCTTTTCTTGTGCTGCTCCATGCGGTGCATGCATATGCTGCTGCTGTTGCCATGGTGGCACTCCAACGCCCCAGGGACCTGCTGGTGCAGCACCCGGAAAGCCGTATGCAGGTGGTGGCATGCAAAACGGCGGCGGTTGGCCAAAGCCTGGTGGTGGCTGCATGCCGGGTGGCTGCTGGAACATCGGTGGCGGTTGCTGTCGCACATTCGGAGGCGGCTGGCTAAGCAGCGGCGCCGCAGCATTGGGGGGTGGTTGGTTCAATAGATGCGGCGGTGGTTGCGAGGTCAAATGTGAATGGCCAGGCAAAGCAGATGCTCCTCCAGGCACTTCAGCATGATCCGTTAAGCTCGTTTCAGGCTTGGCAACGGTATTCGTTTGCCTTTTCGCCAGTTCCTCGACCTCAGTTTGTGTCATAATTTTTATATTTGGACCGTCCGGTCGCGTCCAGGTTGTCTCACGGGTCACTGCATGATAATAATACGAACGTCCGTCCTCGGCTTTCGTTTCGACCCAAATTTCCGGCGCCTGTGCAACTCCATTGACCGCCTGAGTTGGTTGACTATTAGCCATATGCTGAGCAGCCTGCTGCTGTTGTTGCTGCTGCATCTGGGTGTGCTCGCCCATGGGGCGACCGCTAAACGCATTGAACGGCTTGTTCCTACAAGAAATTCATGTTGACGTATCGTTGCACATGTTAACGATAAGAACAGGCACCGGTGCCAAGCACTTACCTTTGCAATTCGCTGGCGTTTGTTTTTTCATTAGTAATTGCCACCCCTTTGAGGCCGTCTTGACTACCAACACCGCCAACAGCAGGTTTGCCATTTATTGCTGGTGAAGTTTGCGATTGAGTGTCTTGCGGACTTGGACTTGCTCTATCGGCATCCATGCTTTCATCCAAACTAGTTTCCATTGCACAATTATCACTCAATAACACTCTATTCAATTAGCATTTAGAAGTGAAGAAAATTTTCTACAAACTTTTTTTTACCGCTATCGATAAGTATTGACTGTCTGTCTCTTGTTGTTATCGGTTCGCCATGAAAAGTGACAGCCATTAAAACCGATAAATGCAAAAAATATGTTTCCATCGGATATTAACTAAAAATACTAACAAATACTAAAGGTATAAATTGTATTTTAATGCATTATATATGTGGGATGAAAAATAAAAAAAGCTTCTATACATTACAAATTAAAAGAAATCTTAATAAAAATATTATTTATTTTTAATTAAAACACATTTCTAATAACATTTCATTGGTTCATGGCAAGCTTTTTTGATACACTGGATACAGCTAAGTCGATAACGTTTTCGATAGACAAGTTTTGATCAACGATGTTTTGAAAATAAAGCGGTTCACATATACCCCTAAATAAATATGACTTAATGGTATAATTAGGCCTGATTCCTGAAACCTGCTTTACCTTATGCTAATTAAATTTAATCGCATTCTTGTTTTAAATTGTTTTATAGTTTAAAGCTGATATAGTTTTAAAACTGATTGGTGATCAACGCACAACCCAAACCGGAAGCTAAAATTTATATGTGAAATATTTGATGAAGGTGCACTTTAAGAGGGGGTTTCGGGAAATTCCACCTGCATGTGTGGAAAAATCGAAAAAGTTTGTGTTTCTTTCGTTTTTCACAATATCCAAAGATTCGCACCGCATGACTAAAATGGGCAAAAGTGTGTTTTAGCTTTAGATCTTGATTCAATAGTCTTCATACTCATTTGGAAATAGCGATAAGCGGGTAGATTTTCATTTTTCAATCTGAAGTTTGAAGCAAAAACTTCGACTGGGTAACGCCGGGAAGTACCCGATCTTATTTATATGACCTTTTTTTTTAGCGAATAGTGTATTTAATTAAATTATAAATGATCCTCCTAAATGAGGCTAGGAAAATATTGTATTTAAGAGTACCGTAACAAACATTCATAATTAAATTAACAATTCACTGTAGCTTTAAATCGGAATTACATAGATTATATACCATGAATAAATTGGCAACCAGAAAAATGTGTTTGGCTCAAAACGCTCTGATATCTCACCGTAAAATGTCGTGGCCAAGTTCCATTGCGTTTTTGTGTTGCATAATTTGCATGGTAAATGCTGGGTTTCCAACAAAGAATTACTGCGCAGCTAATTTGTGTCCTAACGGTAAGCATGTGGCCTGCGGAACGAATCCAGATGTAAGTAATCCCGAATTGAGGGTCAAATGCTTCCAAATGATATGCCATTCAATATGCTATACTCGCAGTATTTCGACGAAACATGTAGCATCGATGCTGAGGTCATCATAATGACTAATGAGCTGCGGGCCTATTTAATAAGACGTTTAAATATGATGCGCAATATTGTAGCACGAGGTGGATTAAACGGCCTCAGTACAGCCGGCCAAATGAACACCGTCGTGTGGGACAAGGAACTGGCCTTTCTGGCAGAGATGAATGTCCGTAATTGTTATTTGCACTACGATAGTTGCCGCAATACGGATAATTTTAAGAATGTCGGGCAGACAGTAGCCTATCGTGGATTCAGGGGCAGCACAATACCCGATTTGGATAGTATTTTCTACAATCAACTTCGATTATGGTTTGACGAAGAGAAAAAGGTGACAATGCAGGACATCGCACAATACAAGAATCCATATGGGTAAGTTACAGGTCAAGAAATGGAAATTTAAAAATTAACAGCAATTGTTATTTATAGTAATCCGAGGTTGAACTTCATGCAACTTGTGCATGACAGAGTCCACAAAGTGGGCTGCGCGGCTCTGCAACAGTCACATAATGGATGGCTGCAAACATTTTTAACCTGCAACTATGATCGGGCGCCCGTTGTGGACCAGCCGGTCTACGTTCAGAGTCTCCACCCTGGTGAAAACTGCAAAACTGGTAAAAATCCATCATTCGTCAATCTTTGCTCTGAAAATGAGTTCATGGAAAGGGCAGCAGCAAATGAGTCAACTGAGAATAACAAAGAAACTAAATCCCGGCAAAACAATGACAACATGGTAGGGACAAATGAAACTCTTAATGACGTTCAAAATGCTACCAAGGACGCCCGAACTGCGACACAGGGCGTTAAAAATGCTACCCAAATTGCTGTTGACCTACGAAATGATATCTCCGCTAATAATGACTATTGGCGGAACAAGTTCCTTAGATTTTCGAATAATGTGAAAAAATCGATTAAAAAGGGCAAAGATCGCGACGTTGTGATGTTGACCATGAACCATGAAGTCGACGTTGACAAGGCACCAAAAATGAAAATCAACGATGCACTAATACGCACGCGCGAAATCCATATTCAGAATACAATCGAGAATCGCGAACAGCCAATTCGCAATCGTGGCATTTCATCTAAAACATTTGTTTCAGCACCCAAAGCCAAATCAAGAACCCAAAAGGCAAAGCACCACAGCAGCGGTGTGGCTGAATGGCGTACACTTCGCCGGTAAAAATTTTGACGAGGTTGCATCCCATCAATTCTGATGTGTACGACATTTTACTAGCAATTTTCATTAAAAATATAATTTAAAAAACTTGTGCAGATCTTGAATATACTTATATGCAGTTGGTTGACAATGTTATTAAATCTCTGATGAAAACAAAATTTTTTTTTTTTTTACAACTATACCAGCTATCTTTGGGATGCCATGAATATTCTGATCGACTCTATAATAAATCTAGGCATAAAAAAAGTTGGCTCAACTTAAATAGTTTTATTCCAAAGAAGATGGTTTTATACACTAATAAGATTAGGACCGAACTTTTTAGTCGATTATATAATTTAGTCAACCAACCCTGTAAGATAATAAACACGTCATGGAGTCAGATCTTTCCCATCTTTGTTCCGTAAAATTTCAGACTATCCGGCTGCGTATTACAGTAATTGTCATTGGATATCCCCAGAGATGGATGAGCACAGAAGAATGATCGAAAATATATTTCTAATTAAAATGGTTTAAGGCTTCGACTAGTTTAAAAATGGTTTGTCTGCATTTTATTTATCTCAACAAAACTAATTCTACTACTACCGCTGTTCGACAAAGAAGTCTAACTAGAAACTAACACACCTCCATTTGCATTTTCTTCCATATGGTGTTCATGCGTAATCGCCCCTCGCGCAAATGTTTAAGCAGTGCATCGGCCGTTATATCTGGTGTGGATTTGGGCGCTGAAGGCGCCTTGCACAGCGTCGCATGGCGCTCGAAACGCCAGAGTGTTTTAAATATTTTATTGCAATATCTGCATATGCGTTCCTCCTCCGGTTCGTTGAGTCGACGATCAGGCTCAGGACTCTCACGATGGTTGACTGAACGTTGCGGTATCGTCCATTTGGGCTCCGGCTTGATAAGCAATTGGGTTTTGTTCTTGCGCTGAAGCTCCTCCTGATGATTGTAGCGTATATGATTGTACATCTTTGACATGCTTGTCTTGGTCCGGTCGCATAGAGTACACTTCAAATACGAGCGAAAGGGCAAATGCTTAAAGCAATGCTTTTGCAGCTCAGAGCGTTTGGTGGTATGCTGCACCTCGTTGCATTGTAGGCAAATGCTTTGTCGATCCTTGATCTTGAAGCTATTCTCAATGTAGTTCTCGAAGTTATGCTTCTTAAATACATGACTACGCCAGTCATCCATGGATTCAATTTCCTTACCGCACTTGGGACACAAGTATGAAATGAGTTTCGCAAGGCCGCTGATGTTGACATCTCCATCGCCATCCCGTTCGGGTGTTGTTGTTAAGCGCTGACGTTTGGGCGACGGTGTTATTTCTGTATCTGTTTTTGGTTCTGTCTTCATTTTCTTCTTTAATTTATCCACTTCATCCTTGCCCAGTGCATCGATTTCAATAATCACCACTTCCTTATTTTGTTGGGGACGTGCTTCAGTCGGCTTTGCTACTTTGTCAGTTTCCTCAAGCCGCTCCTCAAAGAACTCCTGGCACAGTGCATCCAAATCTGCTTCATTTTGCACATCCTGCGACTGATTTTGCTCCATTTCCTTACGCACAATGTCCTCGTAGGCATTTAAGCAGCGATCTAGCGCCTGTTCGCTAGCATTGGGCTTAGCCTTCACTGAAGGGTTAGCTGATGGCGTTGCTACATCCTGATCTTCCGTCTGCAGATCAATGTCCATTAATGCCTTTTGCAAAAGATCATTGCGCCGACGCGGCTGCCTTGCACCTTTACCTTTTAGTGCTTTTTTTTCTTCCTGGCTACGTTTCACTTGCTTCAACTTGGCCTCATACTTTTCAATCTCTTTTATATGCGTGGATAACAGATGTTCATTCAATGCTCGTCGCCGGGTATACGCCAGGCGACAGTGTACACAACGGTAAGTTTCGCGATGATCCAGATGCATAAAGTAATGGTATTGTAGGAGGGCAATTGTTTTGTGGGCGTTCTCCACCCACTTAAAGCAAAGTTGGCACTCGTGGAAATTCTCATCGATTTGAATAAAATTGAAGTCTGAATAGGTCTTTTTGAGGTAGTCGTGCTTCTGCATGAGAATCACCAAATAAGAAAATAAAGAAGATAAATTGTTGCTTTACACAATCATACCGTATTTAAGTGTTGTCGCCACTCGGCTTGTGTGCGAAACGCCTTGCCGCATTCAGGGCATATATAGACCATATGTGCTTCCAGGCGAGCATTTAGTTTGCTTTGCTCATCGGTCAGCACGCTATTTCGTGACATTTTTAGTATAAATGGAGGTCAAAAGAACCAAAAATCAAAATTTTATTGAAATAAACACAACATTAGTAGAATGCGGCTAGAGATGAGGGCATCTGTGAATCCGTAAAATATCGATTTATCGATGAGTGCTCTCAACATGGTCACCTGTCAAACGATTAAATATTTTTTAATCCATCGTCAATCTAATAAGCAAATTTGCAGTTAAAAATGTTATTTGTTTAGTTGACTGAATTTTAAAAACACGTAAACTTAATTATTTTCCTAAATGCTAATCGTCTAAAAATGGTCACCTATATTCTTAAACGTTGTTCAGTAAAAATACTTAAAAATCGAAAATGTCTTATCGATACATATATATAAAATAATCGGCCGGTCAGTAATTTCGTTGATATTAAGGAATTAGGAAAATAAATTTATATTCATTTTACAATACGAGCATGTCGATTGCAGCAAAATCGACAGTAAGTAGAGTACCGATTACATTTGACAACTTTTAATAATGAATCCAATACTATACGAATTCCAGACTGGCAGCAGTGGTGGAGGTACCACGTCCGCAGCTGCAGTGGCGTCCAGTTCGACCTCGTCGAGTGGCAATGTTCAGGAGTTTAAGATTCGCGTGCCTAAGATGCGCAAGAAGCACCATGTCATGCGTTTTAATGCAACGCTCAATGTTGATTTCGCACAGTGGCGCAACGTCAAGCTGGAGCGGGAGAACAACATGAAAGAATTTCGAGGCATCGACGAGGAACAGCCAAAATTTGGCGCTGGCTCGGAGTACAATCGTGACCAGCGTGAAGAAGCGCGTCGTAAAAAATTTGGTATCATAGCACGCAAATATAGACCAGAGGCTCAACCCTGGATTCTAAAAGTGGGTGGCAAAATGGGAAAAAAATTCAAGGGCATACGAGAAGGTGGAGTGGGAGAAAATGCCGCTTTCTACGTGTTCACGCACGCCCCAGATGGTGCCATCGAAGCCTATCCCTTAAATGAGTGGTACAACTTCCAGCCCATACAGCGCTACAAGTCCCTGTCAGCGGAGGAGGCCGAACAGGAGTTTGGACGTCGCAAAAAGGTCATGAATTACTTCTCTCTTATGTTGCGCAAGCGGTTGCGCGGTGACGAGGAGGAAGAACAAGATCCCGAGGAGGTCAAATTGCTAAAGGCAGCTACTAAAAAGTCTAAGGAACTAAAAATTACCGATATGGATGAGTGGATTGATTCTGAGGATGAGTCCGATTCTGAAGATGAGGAGGAAAAAAGAAAAAGGAGCAGGAGGACAGCGATGATGGCGCTGGGAAGAAAGGTAAGGGGAAAAAGGGCATGGATAAAAAGAAGAAGAAACGTGATGTGGACGATGAAGCTTTTGAGGAGTCTGACGACGGCGACGAGGAGGGACGCGAAATGGACTATGATACCAGCTCTAGTGAAGAGTAAGTTGCAATCCGTAATTTTCTAGCACTATTATATTATTGAACTATTTACAGTGAACCTGATCCAGAGTCTAAGATGGTGAAAGACATGAAAGGCGTGGCTGAAGAGGATGCACTGCGCAAATTGCTCACTTCTGATGAAGAAGAGGACGAAGAAAAGAAATCAGATGAATCAGATAAGGAGGATGGCGAAGAGAAAAAGAAAAAGGAGAAAAACAAAGATGAAAGCGCCAAGGATAAAAAGAAAAAGAAACAATCAAAAGACGACAAGAAATCAAAGACAAATGGTAGTGATTCATCAACGGATCTCAGCTCAGATAGCACAGATACCGAAGATGACCTTAGCAATGGGCCGTCTAAAAAGAAGTCTGCAGCCAATAAAGATAAAGACAAGGACAAGGATATTGCTAACAAGGTCATCGCCAGTGGCAGCAATGTAAATAAATCACGCTCGGCCACGCCTACTCTCACGAATGACCCCAACAAACGCAAAATGAACAGCTTGCCCAGCGATCTCACCGGATCTGACACCAGCAACAGTCCCAGCAGCACGCCCGCTAAGCGACCCAAGAGCGAGCTGAGCAACTCATTGCCATCGTCATTCGCAGGCGTAGTCAGCAACAAAGTGGAGTAAGTATATCATTGCAGTGCTTGTGAGATTTAATTGCTGATATTTGATTTGTTTGCACAGAGACTATGGTATCACCGAGGAAGCAGTGCGTCGATATCTCAAGCGAAAGCCCTTGACAGCTACAGAGCTGCTGACTAAATTCAAAAACAAAAAGACGGGCGTCTCCAGTGATCGCTTGGTGGAGACCATGACCAAGATTCTAAAGAAGATTAATCCTGTGAAGCATACCATACAGGGGAAAATGTATTTATGGATTAAATAATTGTGTCGTCACACTTTTAGCTGCATGCATTGTATATTTTAATTGTCAGTGCATGTTCGTAAACTGGTTTATTAAAAAATGTGAATTTTTGTAATGAAAATAATGTATTGTGTTGCCAACAAAAGAAAATTGAGGAAAATTAGGAAAAGTAATAAGTTTCTATATTTGCCACCAAATTGGCACGGTTGGTGTAACTTTATTTTCAAATTCTAATTTTGGCGCTATCGTATGTAGTCTTAAATAGTGTTAGACAAGGTCTGAGAATTATATCGATATTTTTTGATTCGGCAATGAAAAAAATACTTTATCCTTATGTAACAATAAATGGTGGACTTTTTAAAAAAAGAATGGAATCAACTTACAACAAAAAATTTATCATATGATATACTTCAATCACAATATAATGTATGTTAATCACTTATTTATTTTGTAAAAAATAACTGAATGCGGTCGATAGTGTGTAAAGAATAATTAAAATATAGCTCCTTAGGCCATCCGGTAAAATTTAAAAAATTAAACGAACGCTAATACTTAAACAATCTTGAATTACTTTTACCTAAAATATACATAAAAGAAATAAAACAATGTCGACCTCCTCAACAAAACATTCTTTCTATTTATTATTTTTTGTTTTCCTTAACGTCACGTTTAAATGCGGAAAAAGGGAAAGCCCTATAGGAAAATATAAACGATCCATCGATTAGTTATTGCACGGAATCATCGATAATACAATGGTCACACTGGACAGTCCGAGCCCTGCGCTGCGTTCTAGACCACAAAACGTCTTAAATAAGCAAAGTTAAGATCCTGTAAAATGTGTAATCAGCAAAATTACAATAGTCCCCGTGCAATTTGCTGAGTCTTACAAGTGGAGGTGCGCGTATTGTGCCATTAAATCATAATTAACTGCAACGCAATTGCGATGGCGACGAGTACGAACAAAAACGAATGAGAATGAGCGAGTGTTAAAGAGAAGAAAAAACAGTGCAGCAAACACCAAATAGTTGCCTTTGGCGAATTAAATAGAAAAATAAAACAATAAACAATTGAAACAAGTGAGTAGTAGCACTGCGTATTGTATCGATTGTTGAGCTTCAGCACCAGCTGCTTTCTTAAATAAATTATTTCGCACACCAATGCAGACGCACACACACACACACACACAAACAACTGACTGAAGGCATAAACAGTTTAAATCAAGCTTTTTTTCGTGTCGTTTCAATCATTTTAAATATTAATTGATTTGCCGTGCGCTGTCCTGTGGATTTCACCTGTTGGAGCAAGCCCATTTTCTGCGTGTTTCCCTTTATTTACTGTAGTAAAAACCTTGACGGCAAAGTTGTGCGTGCGTAAAGTTCAAGGCGTAGTGTATGTGTATAGCTGGTGGGTGGTGCTGCGGATACCTTCGCGTGGGTGTGTGCGTGTGTTTATGTGTGTAATTTTTGTTTGCATATTCAAGCAGATTAAGGTTCGATTGAAACATGTGATATGTTTTGATAATGAGCAGAAGAATAACATATTCTGTATTTTGTAGCAACGATTGTTGAAGTTGCGATAAAAGAATCGCATCTGGGTAAGCCTTATATATCAAAATATTTATCACAAGGCACACGCTACTCCAGCTAATGATTAAAAGTAACCAACAATTGCGTACACACATATGTACAAACGCTTATGCATATGTCAGATGGCTTTGTGTTTGTTTATTTGTTTATGTACAGATTATATTTCTCTATTTGCGCATACAATAAAAACAAAGTCACGTTCTCATTAATGTCACAGTTGTATTGGTTCGTATGGGCACGATGTGTTAATTACATGTGACGTTCTTTATTTAATTATGCATTTAATACAAAAATTAGTGACATTTTTGCGCCTGCCGCATGTATGCCAAAGGTATTATCAGCTCATACTATATTTCACATAAATTTTCCACGTTTGGTCCGCAGTTTCGACCAAATCGTCCAAAATGCAATTATACTTTCAAAGTTCTATCCGAATGTTATCGTCTGGCTAGCGATGATTCATTGTGTTTCATTCTGCCGGCTGGTCAGAAAGCTTTTCACTTAAGTTTGTTTTAACTTCTGTAGCAGCTGCTGTTATTTGCAAAGCAATTGATTATGCAGATATCATTGCAAAATGTTGCTAGATTTCAATTGATATAAATTAAGCTCAATCATAACAACAATCTGGAACGAGGCGACAATGCGTGCGCGGTTTGGCGACTTGGCCACACTCCGTTATGCTCTTAATTGTTACATAAGAATCTGCTCCGAGTAAATATGTAATTCAAAAACTATCGGCAAGCGTGCCAGCACTAGGGACTTTTGTCAACAAAAATCGAACAGCTGATTGAGGGACCAAAGGAAACAAGCATAGAAAAAGAAAACAAAAAGATGAAACGCACACACCCATGCACCCATACACACACCAACACACACACATGCACACATACACAAAATATATATATACAAAATATACGTATACATTAAAGAACGTTTATCTTATCAGCAGGCAATGGCGGTGCTCTGGCCGACGCCGTTTGTTTGCAATGAGCTGAGCTTGCCTTTTATGGATTTTCATTTATGCACTTGTTTTGCAGGCCACCAAAAATAAAACGCCCAGGCACACATACGCACAGATGAGACATGCGAATAGTGCAAATGATAACAATCATAAGCAGCAGCAGCAGACGCAGCAACAACAAAATAAAGCAATAGCAGCAAAACAACAGTTTAACAACTGCGCGCAACAACAGCTTTTTTAGCTTTTGCTTGATTAGTACTAAACAGCACCTGCAGCAGGCGGTTAAACATCGTTACCACCATGGCTTGGAAGCATTGTCTCGTACTGAAACTGGTAATACTTGGGCTCTGCTTGATATGCCATCAAGCGGTCGTCGATGCCCATGTGCTCGTTTACAGGCGCACCACCACACAGGTAAATAAATCCAGCTTCTCTCTCTCTCTAATCTCTTATCAAATTCAATATACTTTTACAAAGCTAATTGAGGAGTTTAACGATTTGCCCGCCACATTTGGACCTCCTATCGTGGGCAATAATCTTCGGGTGTTTGTAGTGCCACATGAGACCAATAATGCTTATGGTTGTGACAATTTAAAACCTCCACCTCGCACCGGCTATCCAATTGGCGCCAAATTCGTAGCGATTGTGTCGCGGTAAGCAGAATTACGCTCGTAGAAAGCTATACCAAAATGTAAAGATATCTTTTTCTGCTTACACAGCGGTGGCGATTGCACATTCGAGCGCAAGGTGCGCGTGGCTCAGAATGCTACCTATTACGCTGTGATCATCTACAACAATGAAGGCGATGAGCTAGGTATGACAAGCTATATACAGATCAAACTTTATTTCGGACTATTAACGTGTGTGTGTGTTAAAATGTGTTTGTATTATATAACGGGCTCTAATACGCAATGCCAGGAGAAAGACACAACAGTCTTTCGTCTACAGCCACAAGAAAAAGAAAATGAATAATTTGTCTAATATTAATAATTTTTATGATCTGTTCATAAGTTAAAAGAAATTTAAGTTTTCTTCTCAACGAGTAAAACGAGTAATTAAAACAAAAATGATTTAATGTTTATCTAATTTCAGAACAAATGACCGCCAACAATGCATCAGGGATACACATAGCCTCCGTTTTTGTGGGTCTTACGACCGGCAAGACATTGTTATCTTTTTTTACACCAGAGGTGGTGCTAATCATAAACGACGAGCTGCCCTTCAATATCAACACACAGCTGATATTGCCATTTTCCATACTGATTGCATTATGTTTCCTTATTATGGTATGTCGTATGCTTAACTTAAATTGAGATATTGCTTAACCTAATATTCTTCTATGTTTGTCTAGATTGTCTACATGATATACAAATGCATACGGGAACAGCGACGACTGCGTCGTTATCGATTGCCGAAGAGCATGCTCAAAAAGATTCCAGTGCTGCGCTATACAAAGAACAATACCACCATTAAGTATGAGACATGCGTGATCTGTCTCGAGGACTTTGTTGAGGACGACAAGCTTCGTGTGCTGCCATGTTCGCATCGTAAGTTAATGGAGCTACCCTAATAATATCTGATTAAGAAACGCGTTATTTTTGCATTCTAGCTTATCACAGCCATTGCATCGATCCCTGGCTAACTGAAAATCGACGCGTCTGCCCCATATGCAAGCGGAAGGTTTTTACGAAAGGCGAAGCACGTGCGAGTC
The DNA here is from genome assembly GCA_035045725.1 of Drosophila ezoana. NCBI lineage: Eukaryota > Metazoa > Arthropoda > Insecta > Diptera > Drosophilidae > Drosophila > Drosophila ezoana. Next base: position 7,937,686 of record JAWNOU010000036.1, read on the forward strand.
GGAATCGGCAGCCTTCTTTAGATAGCGTCACTGACACAGATGATGATACCACGCCGCTGTTGCAACAGCAGCCCCAAGCGACAACTGCAGCTGCCGAGGCAAGTGGCAGCAACAGCGCCAGCATTAATTCTGCATCATCAGCAACCGGCACCACTAGACATGGCACATTTCGACGTGGGGATGCAGCGCATACTCCCACCGCAGCGCAGGAATATCACAGCTCTGATGACGAAAATGGTGCGTATTATGTATTTTTTGTGAGCCCTATAAGCTCTGAATTAATTCCTAAAACCAGTTGTAAATTACATTTATTATATGTACCTTTTATATGCCCAACACAGCGCTTTTGGATTCCGCTATGCCCCAGGCTAATACATCGGCATCTTTACAACGACGTGTCAATCCATTCGATCGGTCACCAAATTTACCCGCTCATTTGGTGGATCAGCTGAGCCCCCCAAGGCGCTCACTTTGGTCGCGGCTAAACTTCAGGTAAGTTTTGCAGATTATTATACACTTATGTACTGCTTATCTTACACTTGTTATTGCTTATATTGTTTCGCAGCTTCCTATTTCGCGATGAGCCCAGAAGCATCAGCGTGGCAGCTCCGCCCTATCTCGATCATCTTGAGTCCGGCACAAGTGAAGTTGTGATCCGCGGTACAGTGGCAGCTGCCACGACTGCTGCTATGTCCACGCCCACATCGAACAACATACTAAATCCGAATTTAAGCGGCTCCTTCAAGGATGACGATATGCCACCGCATCGTTCCATTTATGAACCGATTGCAATTAGCACCCCCGCCACAGAGCAAGAAACACCGTCAGGTGCAGTCGTTGATTCGGTGTTTCTACAGACGCCCACACAGGGCGGCATAGGTGTTGCCGCGCTACCGCATAGCGCCGCAGATCGCCAGTTTCTCATATGAAGTAGACGCGAATAAGAGAGTTTAGTTTTTTAAGGCATAGTTCACACCAAGCAGGCAAAAGTAGTAAAGTATAAGTCGCTTGGACGCGGCGAAGCTGTGGCTGCCAGCTGCTTTGTTTTAAACAATTAACAAATGTTTACCCTTAATATAAATATGTAATTGTAATTGTATTTGTAATCATCATCGTCATGCCGCGTGGATCATGGATGATTATGATTTGCATCCCAAAACACATTACATTCATACATACTACATACAAACATAAATATGCGTATGCAAATTGTGATTTATTTTATATACCTTATATATTATTAACATTATTGGCTTGCGTAACTAAAGTCGAACCACACACAAAACAAAAATGTAAAATGTTTACCTGATTCGGATACAATATTCGATTTGTTTTTTGTTTCTTTTTATCCACTCAACACTCCGAAAGAATATTAAACTTTCATACAAATAAGTCAAAAAGGAAATTTAATCAAACATGTGTAATTAAACTTATTGATTGAACACTAGTTTTAATATGCATGTAAAATTTGTTTTCAAGCCAGAAACTTAAAGTTCTGATCCATAACATGTAATCCATTTATTATATTTTGTATGATTGTTACTGTATAATTATGCTCGATTTAACTAATTTTAAGTTTTGCTGTGTAATATATTTAAATTCTCCAATTCGATTTTTTTTATGTAAAAGGCAATACGAATAATGAAACAAAACAAAAAAAAAACGTTAAAAGTTTGTAGAGATGACAGTTTTCGAAATGCATAATCTAAAATAAAACTGCTAGTTTGTGATTATTTTCTCAAAGATAATAAAATAAAAAAGTAGCGACTGCAACTGATGAAAACTGTTCATAACTATGAATATAAATATTGTAAGACGAAATCAATTAAACCTAAAGACATAATAAATTGTGTGTTTCAAAGTGTAATCTAAAATTAATTTACAATAAATTAAACGTAATTGAAATAAACTAAGCGGCTTAAATGGGGTTCGTTTGTAGCTTCTTTTCATGTATAATCCCGTATAACCTTGTGTATAAGCGCCAAAAACCTTGGGTTACTGGGGAAGGAAAATAAGGCAGGATCCGTAAAGCACTTCAATTCATGCTTAGTATTTGGTGCTATCAGGCGAAGCGTCTTACTTATAAATAGCAATCGATTCGGTGATTTTGAGGCAATTCCTTGAAATTAATATACTTGCAACCTAGATTAGAAAAAGGATGCCTAGTAAGAAATGGGTATGATTTTAATAATGTGGATGTGCCAATAAACATAGTTCGTTTTTGATAGTAGGGAATCGACAACGTCTGAACGAGGATTTGAATATCGGATTAGTATACGGTAGAATTAGCCACGGTTGTATTAGCCAAAACAATAAGAACAAAATTATTCTGCTAAAAATAATGTCTTTGAATTCTATTGAGTGTGCAGCCTAAAAGTATGCTGCAATTCGTTGAGTGCAGACAGAAGCTGAATGCTACAGAATTTTTCTTTTAGTTATTTCAGAAATTCTGTTAACAGAGTTAAATAAAATATATGTATATTAACATTGTTACATTGCCTACCTCGCTTGCCATACGCCCATTGAAAATGCTCAAGACTAGGGTCCACACTCATAGAGGAGGTACTTGAATATATTATTATTTATTTAATTATATTTTTACCTTTAATGGTAGTCAAAGTAGATTTTTTGCTGTCGACGACAGGAAATTACAACAGCTGTTAAAAAAAACAAGTTCACTTGCACCTTACATTTCTACATACGTGCGTACTCTCTTGTATTTTAATTTTAATAGGTTTTTGATAAGTTTGGTTGAATTGTATAGGCCACGTAAATTATTGCTCCAAACATGGCGAGCAGGGTTTAAGTTGTAAATTAAAAAACAAGAAAAATAAAAAAATGTTTTGTACAAATACAAACTTTTTTAATGTATAAGATAACTATATGTATATATTATTTAAATATATTTATTAATATATAGTATTGAGTAATGCACAGAAACTTGTCAGCAATGCAGCAGTTATTGGACTAAACTTTTAGCAGTTTTTTTTTATCGAATTTCGCTAAGTGTATACATAATGTATATTTATATGTGTATGTGTGTGTGTGAGTGTGTAGATGTGTGCGAGTTTTCCATTTTGTTTGTACAATGTATATAGTACGTATATGTATATGAGTCGTTCATGTGATGCGCGTTTTGTATGGTTAACTAATTTAACTTTAAACTATTACGTTTTGTGTATTTATAAGCTATATACAAAGTATGCACGTTTTCAACTTAATACTATTAACATTAAGACGCTACTAATCGAACAGAGAGTTGTTTCACTTGACCACCAGCGACTGTTTGAGATGCCGCACAAGGCCCCCGCCTATATCCTGGACATCCGGCCATTGGCGTATCACAAAGATTATAAAGCAAATCGTTAGAAATGTGGTCAACACGCGAACCCTACAAATACAAAACAGCTGGTGAGTATATATCTAATATAAATCCGTATAGCGTGCTCTTACCTCGTTTTGAGAAAGGGCATTATGATGCCAGCAGCGGTGGCCACCAACAGGAGCACCACTTGCAATATCGTTAATACCACATTGATGAGTTTCACAACCAGGGCGCGAGCATTCGAATTATCAATGCCCTCGACAGTTACATATTGCTGCTGCGACATATGCTCCATTTTCGATATCTGTTGGGTGTGGGGTGGTATTGGTTTTGGTATTTAACATTTGTATTATAAAGTCTGTGTGTCTGTCTGGACTTACCCTTGTTTGACAATTCTCGAGCACTTCGTTGACGTCACGTAGTCTTTCATCGCTTTGGTATTGTACTTTTTCCTCCATGTCAGCAATTGTTTGCTTCAGATTCTCAATTTCATTCTGCAACAAAGACACGCACATAAATTAGTACAAATATTGCAATTGAGGTTAGTGGAACGAACCTGATGCAATTCCGTCAAGTCATTGATTTGCTCCTCCAATCCCTCGGCGCGAAAGCGTTCGCTGTCGAGAGTGGCGGTTAAACTGTTGAACTCCTTTTGGCTTGTCTAAAAAGTGATGAAAAGTTAAAATTAATTATAAAGTAAAGGAGACGTTCAGAGCCTGTGTGGCTTGGTCCAACAGACGGTAAGTTGCCGGTTCAACTTCAGCAGCAAGTTTTTCAAGATATATTGTTTATACTCTAACTTGCGAGCTCCTAACTTAATTGTGAAATCATATAAAATCGGTCTACTGTATTATATTATATACAGTTTTATATGATATCAGTTTGTTGATTCTTCGTTGTGCCAAAGATAAACATGCTCAGTAGTCTTATTGAAAGTAGGCAAATCTTTAATAACCCACCTCGAGGCGCTCGATACGCTCCTTAAGCTTCTCGTTCTCGGCCTTGCGCTCGGCCAGTTCAGTTAGTAGGGACTTGAGCACAATGTGATACTGGCTGGCGCCCGACTGACTCTTGCCAGATCTGTGGGATCGGAAATGAGTTCAATTTTTATCCATTCAGCTACATTTGGTTAATATATCCCCTTCCCCGCACTTACCCCGCTGGTATGCTTTCGCTGGTGACGCTGCTGCACTCACTGCCGTTGTCGCTGTTGAATTTGCCGGTTCCGCTGCCAGTGCCCGTGTTGTTGTTGTTGATGTTGTTGCCACCGCCGGAGCCCGTTGAGGTGCCAACGCCGGGCTGCTGCAGCAACCGCTCACCGCCCGCTGACAGGCCGTCGGGATTTGCTGACTGAATCGCTTGAAGCTCGCCATCGCCTATCTGATTGATGTTGTCCGCACTGCCAAATTTGTTCTTAATGAGATGCGCAAATTCGCGCGGCTTGGACATCACCGAGCCGGAGAAGCCAGTAATGCCGTCACGTATATTGCCGCCCACATTGCGCAGTCCCTGGCCAACGTCGCGCAACACCTCGCGCGGCTGTCTGTGCTGGCTCTTTGCCTGATATTGATGATTCTGCAGATCCTTGGCGCGTTTCGTATAGTTGTCCAGTTTCTTTTGCAGCTGTGATATGCTGTGTGCGCTCTTCTGATTCTTCTTCTCGAACACCGCCTGCACGTGAACAACATACATTTTAATTAATAACTAATTGTTTGGCATTTGCTATTCGGTTCTTACCTTGATGCGCTGCAGTTGCTGTTTGTCGGCGCTGGCTGCGAGCTTCAGATACTCGTTCACATTATCTACAAGAAGAATATAAAATGTTAGAAATGTTATAAAAGGCGAATTCTTCAAATAGTTTATTAATGCCTAAACATATTGCATTAAAGAGATCAAGGTGATTTTCTTAAACTTTCTTGACAAAGTGAAAACGGTATATTGGTTTTGTCAGGATGTCCGCAACGGAAGGCTTGAATTATATACACTTGTATATATTCGTGTCTGATAAACTGGTAATTATATATGATCACATCGACTAAGGACGTGATATCTTCCAAAGTTTTAGAGCTAGATTGGCTAAATTCAGATTGAAGACTACTGAAAAGCTTCTCTGAAAATCGATCCAAAACTCTTGCCGTTGCAAATGGGGAAAATCAATTTAGCTTTTCAATAAAAAAATTTGTATATATATTTAGCTTAAATGCTCTTCAGTATCTTCCATGATATTGCAGTCTACACTAACTTTTGGGAGCACTCGTTTTTTATGACTTTCATTAAACCGAATGCCAATGCTCGCAAAAGTATGCTATGAAAAAGAGAATTCTAGGACACTTACTAACGAATCGGTGCGAACTTTTACGAAAGGGATTCGGCTGGAAAAGACGTACTATTCGTTGTACTCACCATCTCGGGCTGTTTGCTCCTGTCTAATGGACTCCTTGGTGCACTGTATCTTCGTATTGAGACGATCGATGGCCTGCACACTGGAGCTGCGTTCGTGAGTGCGCCGATGATGCAGCTTCTTGCTGCCATCGAATTCATCGGAGACAACCGACACGTAGTAATCCTCGTTGCCGGACAAACGCGAGTCCTCGAGACCGCTGCCAGTGCCGGCGCTGCCGCCGCCGCCGCCACCGCCAAAGTCCGCCATATCGCCTCCAATGCCTACACCGACAATCCCGCTATAGGCAAGTAGGCCGCCTTGGTCGGAGCCATGTGTGCGTCGTTGGCGTTCACGACTGCGTCGACGGTGCGTGGGGCTGTGGCTGCGAAAACCGCGCACTGCCACGCCCCCGCTGCTACCCAGGCTGCCGGTCACCGTGTTGCCGCCGCTATAGACAGCCGCCTGTGCAGCTGCCACTGTGGCGGACGAGGCCGACGAATTGCTGTTGGCTGTCGTTGAAGTGGTCGCCGTGCCCGACGCTCCTCCACCTCCTCCTCCAGCTGCTGCTGCTGCTGCTGCCGCTGTTGCCGTCGTCGTCGTCGTTGCAGTTGCCGTTCCAGCCGCTTGAATGGCTGCCAACGTCGCTGCTGTTCCGGGCGCCGATGCTGTCGCCGAGTCGCCGGTGCGCTCCCTGGACACTGCCGAGTTGTGGCGCATAGAAAGTATTTATGGTACGTATATATGTAGTTTATGGCTGTGCCTCGGCTCAAACTTCAATAGTCAAATGGATGAAGGCGAGGCGAATCACAGGTGCAGTCGCAGCAAGCGATAACAACAAACACAATGATAAAGCAATAACACAAAGCAAGTTTCGAAATACCACAATGAAATAAGATCAATTTGCTGCTGTTGTTGTTCTTGTTGTTGCGGCTGCGTTTGTAAGCGAGTGTGTACATGTGTGTGTGTTAATGACAGCTGTGCGTCAAAAGAGACAGTGAGAGAAAGAGATAGAGATAGACAGTGAGAAAGCAGCAGCAGCAGCAGCAGCAAATGTTAGCGATTAAAAAGCGTTTAAAATCGCGTCTGCATTGCTGTGGAAAGAAAATCTTTGAAAATGCGAGCGATGTGTGAAAATATTTGCGTACGTTCAGTTACACGTGAAAATTAATCCAACTCCACGGCAATATCAAAATTATGTCTAACATATATTTTCCCAAAGAAGGCACAACTTGAATTTGTAATCAAGTAACAATTTTGATATTGTGGAAAAGTAATTCTAATTAATTTTTAGTAAAAATATTCGATTTAATTTAGCAGTAATAGCAATTTAGTTTGATTTCCATTTATAATGTTCTATTTATAAGAATGTAATTAATAATCAAAAATAAGCTCCAACTTTTTTGTTTAAATATGTATCTCTATATTAAATGTTAGTGTGCCAAGGTTCGTATTATTTTTCACATAACTGTAAATGTGTATGTGTGTAAATGTATATGTGTGCGATTGCAAGTTTAGCTAGAAATATTTTCTATTTTTATACCTACGTTTTATATATATTGTATATATATATATGTGTGTGTTTGTACGTATGTATGGGTGCTGTAGCGGTCAACGGTTACAAAGCTGTTTAAATACACAAAAGAAATAAAAGAGAAACGAGAACAAAAGGATAATCAACACACAAGTTAAAAACAATGAAACGAACGATATGCACGCACACAAACGTCACATATGTATGTATGTGTAAATAAATTTCAACAACAATAATCAAAACCAACAAATGCATTCACATACACGCACACAAACACACACACACACGCACACACGCATATATGAAGCGGTTGAAAGCACACAGCACATGTTGGCAAATGTTTGACTACGAAATCTCAAAGTATTACGAAAACAGAAAAACAGCAACAGAATAAATATGATTCAAAAGCAGCTTAAAACAGTGTGTACACACATATAATTTGAGCAGAGATTTGTTGCGAACGATAACTGACTAAGAATGGCATTGTTCATCACTTTTTTTATAGTCCTTTTTAATAAGTGTAACATTAGCTATAATCTATTCAAATATATTTGGCAGACCACGATTTGCTCTAATTCAAACTTTTAACTGTTTTCATAAGCTTTAGCTTATTTTGGGAAGATCTTTTCCTTTTTATGATATAGTAGAGTATTAATATTTATAAGGAGTAAAAATGTGTGCTCTGTTTAACTTTTATAAAAAGAAAATATTCCGAAATATTGCGGCATGTTTCTTAATTTCAGTTGCCGAAAGAAGCACAGAATAAATACACGAATAACTCATCGTCAAGTGAGCGATTTGGACGGAATATGAAACTATAGCAAATAACACAAAAGTGAAGAATATAAATATTTAAAGAATATCTACTACAGAATCAAAGCCATTTGAGAAGCTTTTTTGTATATTTTGAACTTGTAAGTTCTCAATAAAACATATGCTATTAGAATATTGAAGTGACTTTCTTATATCGGTCTTTGTGGATTTTGAAAAAATGCTGGGATTATGCTTAAGATCAGTAAAAAAGTGTCTACATTTGCGAGATGAAGAATTTAATAAATAATTTTTGTCTAACAAAATTGTTATCTACACATTTTAGCAGACGATTTTCATTAAATTAAGCTTGTTTAATCTATTTAGGTTTATTGGTCTTTGCACAACTATAAAATCTCTCATCATAATTAGCACCGACTGCCAAGCCGCATAAGCGGAAGTGCTAAGTGAATAAGTCGCAGAGACAGGTTATCATTCCTAGCCGCATTAAATCCAATTCAACCCACACACTGATAAGACTGTTGATGAGCGTGTCGCATGAGTTCAATTATGGGCCAGGTGATTAAGCTATTGGGCTACAACACAACTACAGGTGTGGGCTTCTTCTTTTGGTGCTTGACGGGTGTACTTATCAGTGCGAGGATTATAATAGCTATAATTATAATTATATTTACTTCGCTCGCTGCTTCTGGTGGCTGAGGGGGAACGACTGGCCCGCAAATTGGAGCTGGAACCGCGAGAAGAGCGCAGTGGCTGCAACGACTGCAGCGTTAGATGATCCCGGCACGTGCTCTGACTACCGCTAACTGGTGGCAACGAATCCATTATTGCATATTGCTTGGCAAGTATCTCGAGCAGTTGCCTCCAAAAGCTGCAAATACAAAAAGCAAGAAATATGTCGATTATTAAAAATATTGTCATTCAGATTGAGATAGTGCCCAGTGCAAGGCAAACACAACTGCGCGGCGAGTCCAAAGTCAAAAGGTGAATCAACTTGGGCTGCTGATAATCCGAATCACAGTCATTCAAAACTGGAGCATATAATACCCAGCTGCCAATTTGGCATACCGTGGCATTTCATAATATTTCACAGCAAAATAATTAAACGATTTTTAAATTCTTCGCATATTTGGGCGAGTTCTATGGGCTTGTCGGCAGATTGAAAGCACATTCCTATTGAATTGCGAGGGTGGTAACAAAAGAATGACTAGAAATTAAAAATTAAAGCCTCTTAAACGGTGCAGACCGCATTAGCTGAAAAAGCTAATACGACACCCTGATATTGAATACCCTTTTGTACAACTTCTTACAATTGTCAACAAATGAGAAATGTGTGGAATTCACAAACAAATTATTGGTACTATAAGACAATAAACACATATTGTAACCAAAACTACACCTATTAAACATTGTTAACTATTTAAAATAACTGCAATAAATATCTACAGCCAATATCCATGTCTACAGTTGAAGAAAAAAGTATCTGCAAGTAACGAAGAGCTAAACACAGAACCTACCTCGCTGCAGGTTGACGCGTTGTTGTTTATACCAAATATATAGTATTATTTTGTACATATATATATATATATATACTATATAAGCTGGTGGCTCGATCAATATTTAAACAATTGCCTGTCGTTAAGTGACGTGAGGCGTTTTGTTGGCGCACAAATGCCTGCTGCCAGATATAAATACAATCTATATATGTATGTACATATGTGCTGCGCGGGGCGAGTATAGCCATGCACCTGATAAGGATGTTTATTATGTTCACGATAATGTGATTGCATATTTTTATGTACTTGCTCCGGAGCTGAACCTTATTTAGATCGAGGATCGAATACAATTCAAGTGCCGTGCATCGGCACGCATGCTGATGACTGCGCTGCGATGATGATGATGGCATACAAAGATAACAATTGTTTATAATTTACTATAAATATTTATATAGCAACACTTTTGCTATTTCCCTTTTCTTTGACTTTGTATACTAAGGTATACACATGCGGCGGTTCACAAAACCTGAAACAGTCGACAATTGTGTGGGCCGAGTAGACGTACCTTATTTATACCACAAAAGGGTGCTCAATTTTCATTTTAAATGAAGCTGAAAATGTGGTCTTTACTCTGGCACACGAAGTTTAGCGAACGGCTTTTCAGAGAAATCCAATGTACCTTGAAACATCATAAATAATTCAGAATTCGTAGCAGCTGTGATATATACTCTACTCTTGTGGATATATACTCTATATATACATTCATATTTTCAAAGCAAACAGTTTTTGTTTAAAATTTAACTGCAGACGTAACTAGTCTTCTTTGTTTAAAAATTGCCAAGAAAATATTTTCATTGACAACTTGGAAATTAAAAAGTCGCTAAACTATTTTACAAAATTCCCAGGTTCGATTCCCCCTGACAGTGTAACTAGAACAAAAATATTCTTAGGCTCAAGTTGAATGATTTCGAGAATTATAATGTTGTTATTTTTAATTAAAGCTTTTGATTGGGCAAATTTCTCTGCACAAAAGAAATGTTAACAGAAGATTTTCTCTATTATTAAAGTGAAAGAAGTCGAAGTATTCTTATCTAAACGATAACTTAATGTTAAATCTAACAGCTAAGTTGTAAATATAGTTTTTTACCTACTTGCGTGATATATGTTAAAAAAAAAATTAAAAATTTATTTTGAATATGGAAGAAAGTATTTGGGAATATATATAATTATAATTATACATCATCAGAAAAAGACACTTTACTACAATTTGAGATGATTGTAAGTTGTTTTAGAAACAATGTAGGTATTTTTTTATGACCCGATTCTGGAACCACCTCAGCGATCTACAATTGGATCAAAATTTAGCTTAATTTCTATTGAAATGATTTCAGATTGCGCCAACATCTTTAGGGGCAATTTTGGTTCGTTTCCATAAAGCGCTTTGACATAGCACACTTTTCACAGTCTAAAGTTTCTCAAATTTAGCTTTGGCTGCGTTTCCAACCCAAATGCTCATCTGCAGTTGACTGCGCTCCAGCTGCAAGAGAAACTCAACCAAAGACATCCCCTTACCCGGACGTCGTTATCACGTTTCGCCATGGCTATAGCCATTTTCCAGGGGCTCCTACAGCTGTTCCCCTTCCCCGCCCCTCATTGTCTTTGTGTACATTTTAATCATCGCATTTTGTAACCTTCTCTTCTGCTTAATGTTGGCTGTTATTCACCTCTCGCCCCATTCGCTTTCTACGTTGTCTTGTTTAAACAAAAAAAAAATAACATTCGACACGCCGAGGTTTAAATACTCTTGAAAACGTTAAAGGAAAACATAATGTAGCCGGTAAATGAGAGTTTTATTAAGATATCAAGATAAGTTGGAAGTTAATTTTGATTGAATATTTATTTAAGATACAGAAGTCCGACTCGGCCGTGATATGTCGACAGTTTGTTTATTTACCGACTAGACACAGGTCGAGTGAAAATTGTACTACTCTCTACGCAAGGGTATACAAATAAAAGTAAATAACAAGAGCTGCGCATTAAAATTATAACAAAAATGTTATAATGTATCACAATGTGTATGAAATTGCTTTCAGGGTTATTGCACTTGGAGACGTCGCACGAGCGCTGGGGCCACATACGGGGTCTGCTGAGGTGTACTATCACGGGCCAATTAGAAAGAGTCGCATGATAAGCAGAGCCTCGTCAGGCTTAATTGTTTAGTCAGCGTTTGATCAGTTTGTAAAGTGCACTCGAACTCGGTTCAGTTATCAATAGAAAAACGCGATAACAGCCATAATGCGACTTCCGCATGAATTGCAGGGCAAACATAAATTCCTTATTTATCATTACACTGAGCCAAAGTTCAGCCTCACTACAGCCGGAGATGATAATTTTACTTATATATGTACACACTCGTAAGAACATAGTGTTATCAATTCATGCCTCTTCCGGATAGATCTGTTTCTTTTTCAAACTGACAGCCGGAAAAATTTCAAACAATGCCTGTTCAGAAATATATCATTTACAAGAAGCTTTTACTTATTTAATTTCTTTGGATCAAAATCTTTTGGGGAAACGCTTACATCACACACAGTTTTTATAATTTATAATGTTATATTCAATCATAATAGTCTTTTATAGACATAGATATAGAGGTATATATATAGGTATAGATTAGATATAGATATAGGTATAGATATAGAATATCATGAATGTGCCGTGGCCCGAAATTAAAATAAGGCGCCTTGCAGCTACGGCGTACTTTTTCCTGTTAGTCAAAACCTATCTACCCTAAACCTACCTACCTATTCATCAGGTATAGTCAAACTGCTTTTAAATAAAAGCTTAACTGGGTATATTTAATTTGGATTATGGGTCTTGGTTTAAAAAATGATTTAAATGCAGCAGATGTAGAGGACGGAGATATAACTGAATAAATATGAGTAAACATGTCCTGTTTTCTGTCCTTTTTTAGAGAGAGAAGTAGTTGTCAATATTTATTAGTGCACATGGAGAACATATATGTGGGGATTTTTGATTTGCATTTGTTAGATAGATTCAATTATGCGCTGTCGCAGCCATTTGCTAATGAGCGTCATCATCTTGGGCAGCTAGCTTGTTGGCCACATCAGGTTTGTTGTCAATGAATATTTACATATTTACTGTACGTATTATTAGTATGTCTATGCCCAACTACCGGCCGCCCCCTACACCCACTTTTAGTTACCGCAACAATCATTTGTGAAGGTCACGGCGCGGCTGGCGACGTTGTGACTGTGTCGCGTTTTCAAATACAAAGAACCGCAGTAGATTATAAGTAATGCATAAAATGTCTATCATTAGAATTGCAATGAACTAATGCGCCGTAGACGACGACGAGTCAGTTTTATCGACTGACCAGTATAACCTTAGAGGTCACATTAAGATATCTCGAGTAAAATTATAAATAGTGCTCAATCTTTAAGAAAATGAAAAATTAGATTAATTGATGACCAGATAATATAAATTTATGTTATTGGGCACAGACTAAGTCCGAAGTTGCTATATTAGGCGAATAATAATAACTATTTTAAATGAATTTGTTTGAGATGCCAAACAAACAGAAAAGAAGTTTTGGCAAATACTCTACGAAAATAGCTCTTAACTCTTGCAAGCAATGTGAAACAAAAAACATAAAATTTTATTTTAAAATAAGTGAAATAATTTTTAGTTTAAATATATATATATAAGACTCTGTTATAATTATTTAAAAAATCAGCAATAAAAATCGTTTTCAAATCAAACGAACAGAAAAAATCTTTTGTGAAATCGAGTTTTTTTTTCTAAAATTTATACAGCGTATAAAATGCGTTATAAAGCAAATAAACGTTGTCTTATAACTTTTATTACCAGTTTTTTTTTTGTATGCATGGCAACACGAGTTGCGCGATTAAAGTTAATAAAGTTTTTCTTTTGTAATTTGATTTGCCATGTCATGACGTTGCGGCCAAGTTAATTGCATTAAATATACATCATTATTTTAACACTTTGCTTGCTTTAATATAATCACAATTGGCATCTGTGTTGGCATACAAAAAAAAAGCAAGCTCAAAGTTAGCTAGGTCAGTCCTAAAGCCAAACATTGAACTTGGCTAGCACGTAGCTAGTCGTATGTTGTTTGGTCAGCAGATTTGGCCAAGATAATTTAATACATAGCTCGATGTTGTTTATGCAAAAACTGCAAAGTTTGCGCAACAAAAGTTCAAGCTGTTACTCAATTTGTTGTAGTTATTGTTGTTACCGCAGCTTCTCAACAAAAAACGACCTTTTTTTTGTTGTGTTAATTGTTGCAGGTGTTTAAAATAGCAACAAAGTGTTGACTGCAACGCAAAAGCGTTAAAAAAAGCCACAAAAAGACGTCAAACAGAATAGGAGGCTGGTTTGGTAAGAGAGAGAGCATGTGGAACCGGTCAAAATAAGGACAAAAATAAAGGCATCGGACGTCAACGGATGTCAGCAAGGAACCTTAGGTATGAGCAGCCTACTAGCTCAAAAGAAAGGTAACTTACGTAAATGCATCGTAGAAAAAAAAAGGAAGAGTGCTCTAGTCGGGAGTGTCCAATATGTAGCTACCCTGGACATAAATATGTCTGCCAACACCAAAGATGCTAAGCAAAAATAAATATATTTTATACGCTTTTTAAACATTTTCCATGGGTTCAAACTTTTAAAATAATAACATCTGCTGTTAACAGCATCCATTTAATTAACGTTATGCTATGTAAAACAGGTCTATGATATTTATCCTATCTTCGAAAATATTGACTGTTAGCTAGGTCAGTCCCCAAGCCAAATCTTGAATTTGGTTTTCGCAGAATTCGCTAACGTCAATGGCGTACGTAAGAAAAACAGAGTTAAGAGTGATAAGGGAGAGCGCGTGGCTTTGACAGGTGATGCGAGAGAGCCACAAAAATAAATGCAACTACGTCAAATGCGCTTCGTCAATATACCCTTTAAGCCGAAATGTGTGCACAGTTTATTGAAACAAAGTATTTATCTATGCTTTCTATGAAATATTGTACATCGAAATTTCAGAAAATGGATAACTAAAAGAAACTTTATAACCGTAAACAAATTTTTAAAAAATATAACTTATTTTTAAAAATTTAACAAATCTTTACTAATCGCCAACATGCAGAAGAAAAGCAGACAAAATCATAAAACATAAGATAACTTGCCAGCTATCCTTAAAAGAAGAGTCGTGTAAAGAAAGTCCTGCGAGCTGCTTACGCAAAACACAGCAGGGAGTCGAGAATAACGCATAATTGTCTGCTATAAAAGACGAAGATTTGATGAAATACAATCAGTTCATATTTTGAACTCAACAAAAAAGAATGGTACTCTGTTGTTTTCCCCCACCAGTGGTAAGAGACACAGAGATAAACCAAATAATAACAAATTAAATTACTTTCGTTTTCCCCCACCAGTGGTAAGAGACAAAGTATAACAAAAAATTTATATAAAACAATAGAAATGGCAATTGTGCATAATTATTAATAATAATATGCATAAATTAGTGTGGCGTTTTCGAGGCCTTAACATCGAAAAGTATAAAACAAAAAAGGCGCTTGCACCAACCTATAACAGGGGACATCGGCAGCCAAGACCTATCAAAACTGGAGCATCGCCAATGACAGTTCAACTTTATTAACGATAAGTTATATCAACACTTTTTATTACATTTTTTTTTTCAGCATAAGTGCAGTGTGGAAAAAACTATTCAGCTGCCAAAGAGACAATCCGATCTAATAGATAGGACAAGGGGGCCAAAAAGGTTAAAAAAAAAAGATTGGAACGTGTCAAAAATTAAGAGAAAAAGGTATTTGAAATATATGTATATTCTGGAATTTCATACTCAGAAAAGGTTTATCTCCCTACCCATGGAAAATGGGTAAAAAGAGTTTACTGTTTTTTTGCAAGTGTACGTCGCAGACAGAAGTAAGCTTCTATGACCTTATAAAGTGAATACATTCAGCTTCAAAGCCGAGTCGATTTAGTAACGTCCATTTGTCCGTATATATAATGCGTCTATTTTATAACCTATAATGACTCGACACTTGGAATTTCGAACTTAGGCTATCTTAGCGAGCCCGCAGTACAAGATTTTTTCTGATCATCGATATCTTGGCCCATTTCCAAGCAAATCCATAAAAGGCAATATCTAAATTCTGTTTTTTGAGCAAATCTAAAAAAATCAAATCAACTCAGTTAAATCAATTAACCTATCCTCCTCCTAACCTCAAATTTGACATGTAACTTCTAGCAGGACTAAGAATCTATCCATATTCAATCGCTTTTGAATTTGCTAGGATGTTCAGGGTATCACGATGCGCAATCCTACGCAACCCTGAATAGAGCTTTCTTGTTACACCCTGAATTGCATAAAAAGTTAGGGTTTGCTTGTAAGACACCATAAACTATATATATATTCTTAGGCAGTATCAACTGCCGAATCGATAAAGCAAAGGCAGTCTACCTTTTAGTATGTCCATATGTATATTTGCGTCGATTTCACAGACTATAAGATCTAAAGACTGAAAAGCTTGAACTAAGTTTTCCTGTGGCTGGTTTCAAATTTTCGATAGCTCATTTCGTTTTAAACGATGTTCCGAAAGATACTCAGGTTTAAAAAGAAGAAGACTGTCGTAGAGTATACACAACTACATAGAATATAACATTTTTAATACCTGCATCCGTCCCTTTAAAATTTAAAACAAAAATCGAAGTTTTAAAGGTATTTCAAGAAAAAACAATGCCACAGCATTAATTGCGAATGTACTATATTTTTCTGGACTTTTGTTCCAATCTATATAATATCGCTTTTCTTTGGTATATTTTTATACGGGAAAACTGCAAAGACTAGTGATATCGATTTTCTATTTTGATTATTTCGATAAATATCGATTTGAGTTTTTGAGCATAACTCAAAAACTACATAATCTCAATACAAACTTTGTATGAAAGTTGTTTAAGAACAGTATACACAGACTTGGAATATTTCACTCCTTCCTACTCTTATAAAGTACTAGATGAAGAAAACTATAGCAATAAGATCGAACGAGTGAATCCGAATGCTGAGAAAGTGATCAGAACACGAATAAGGCCAATCGTGAACTTATAGACACATATCAATACCTTAATGGCCTCTCATTTTTTGAGCAAGACGTGACTTTCAACTCTTTTTCTTCGGCAAGTCGGTTAGGCGGGATTAAGGTTAAGGCTGTCAAACGTATCTGTGATTCATCCAAATTTCGCAATATTTTTGTTGTTGGTTAAGATAAGGTGTCTTATTCGACGAACCCCCTGCCGACACACAGAATTTAATTGTAATATCGCACTGATAACTCAAATCTAAAAGATATGGCAATCTCTGTTTTATTGCTGTTATGAAATGCGTTCCATGTATTTCGTTAATGAGTTTGCAATTGCTTTTTAATTACAAGCCCGCTTATCAATCACACTAAGCATGTAAGTCGGGCTGATGTTTTGATATCTGCACAGTGGCAAAAGCCAATCTAGATAAAGGATAATTTAACCTGACTGACAATTGGCATTTAACATGTACTTCTATGTGTGTACTTGAAAATCAAAATACTTTAGATATCTTGTATAGTATGGTAGGTCGAAATACGCCTGCAATGCGAAAGATAAAACGCGTAGTTGCCCTGGCACGCAGTTTGTATGAATCAGCATCGTAAAACAGAAACATAAAGGTAGAGTGTCTAGCAGATAAGTGAATAATACCTTGATTAGTGTCTAATTTCAAAAAAAGCTAAAGAAAAAAAGAAAATAAATAAAAACAAGACTGCTCCCGCCGGGCATGTCCGACAAGGAGATACCTTAAACTTAAACTTACTTCATACACAAAAACACGAATAACTTCGGTGCTTATTGTCCGATCTTTATGAAATGCCTCTATTAAGACTTCTATAAGAGTTATTTTCTTTAATCTTGGCGAGAACTTGAAAATGTATCCATAAAGTTTAATATTTCGGATCTGGGTATACTTAACGAGACTTAACATTCGAAATTAGGTGTCTCTGCTGATATCAGCTTCGAGACATGTTCAATTAACACGATTTCGATATCGATTTTTGTTGATTTGATTGAAACTTGGCCAGCTATCGATATTCTGACATAAGTTTTTTCTGCGCGGGCCCTAGGGGGACCTACGACAAAGTTTTAATACTCCGGTTTTGGAGAAACTTATTTCTGCCTGCCTAAAAACCAATATACTCCTTTTAACCATTTACAAAGTACAGGGCATCAAAATGAAACTGCAATGAATTTGCATTTTTTTTTTTTGGACAAGTCATTAACGGCAACTCCTCAGCCGTGACAGGTACAAAAATAACAACTTTTTTTCATCGTGAAATTCGAGAAAACTTGGCAAACGGAAACATTTTCAACAGGTAAGATAAATGGTCAGCAGCATCATAAAATGTCTAATGACTTGGGACACAGACAGTAAAAGCGCGAAAGAAAGATGAGAGAGATATGCTATCGAGATATGATATGCTAGTTTGTTGATAGGTCTGCAAATTAATGATAAGCTGCAAAGTCGAAACTTTCTAGTGTTTTCTCTCTTTTAGGTCAAATTCGTCTTTTAGTAATGTACTTATCAACCGTTTAATAAATAAGCGAAGTTATTTATTCCAGGATTCTAACCATCCAATGTGTAAATATTTGCAGCTAGAACTGCCTTTAAGGTTTCATGATATATATTTTAACACCTGGACATCACCTGACCCAACTTATTATTGAAGCTCCTTATCTGCTTAAACATGAACACCTGAAACAAAATCGTACAGGTGGCTAAGCCACCCTCCTGTAAGCACAGAAACGATAAAAATAAAAAAATACTCAACCGATTGCCCGATTTATTGAGCACATTGTGGAATCTGAAACTGATTACAAACACAACTCATTCGTTTTGATAACGAATTTTAATCACCAAAACTGGTTTTATGACGAATTTGTTGCTCTGACTCTGCTACGTGATATCGTGCCTCTAGCGTTTCATTATGATTCAATACCCCGAGCCCAGAGACAGTCATTTTTTGTAAATAGCTCAAATGCAACCAGCAATAACAATTCTAGAGATGTCTCGCAATTATATTTAGCCTTCTTTGTAGTTTCCCTTATCTAAAAAAAATTACATTGAGTAGCCCTTAGCCCAGTATTGTAAGACAATCATCTCAACGAGGGCGGAACTATGCATATAACCTTTTGAAATTGATATGATAAAATGATTTTCTTTTCTCTTATATCGTCAAAGGTTGGCAAAATCCTCAACTGAACCCTCCACGAGGGTGCCGACTGGTAATGACACCCCTGAGGTTCCGGTTTAGAGCCGGGGTGTCAGCTAAGATGGAGTTCTCTGGCATGCAGTAAAGCCCCTTTATAGTTTTAATGCGTATCAGAGGACTCTAGTCATGGTTTGAGGTAAAGGGCTGGACTAAGGTGTAATGCGACCCGTGCCGAAAGTCAGCCTGGCTGGGGGCCCTTTTTAAAACTAGCCCAGTCTCGAACGGAGCGTCCGGATACCTGGCGCCCTCCGGTCTGTTTTAGCCTTACCTGCATATAGCGGATCTCTGTGCAGGCGGACCTAATATTCTCCGCAACTCGTGGGACGAAAATGACACAAAATCTTACTAACAAAAATGAAAACGAAAAGACTACCGAAATATTGACGGAAATCCTAAATCCCACTTACTCAGCAAAGGCAAATGGTTCAAAGTCTTGTCAATGCACATGGCAGGCAGTAAAGATGGACATCGGGGTTGATAGAGCTACCCAGACGCTTCCTGTCATCTTGGAAAACCGACAGAGCAATGCATGTATTGCTGCGCCTCAGTATGATGCTGGGGCGATAAGGAACGAAACTGCGGCAAAAATATGTACATATTGGGAGAAAAAGAGCGCAGAGCATATCCTTTGGCAGAACGCGTGTAGAACGGCCAACCAATCAGCAGAGTGGATGAAAAAAATTAAATGGGCCAGGAGTGTACGCCCAAGCTTCACCGTGAAGCCACCATATACGCCAAGGCAAACAAGGAGGAAGCGTTCCAGTGAAGCTTTCGGGCGCTTCGCAAAAAAATCGTGCGCTCAGCCAGCAATCGCACAGATTGCCACGGAGATGATCCTAATCGGAGTTCTAGACTACGGCAATCAGGAACAAAGAGTTCCCAGGCATCAATGGAAGTGGGTGGAGGCGGCTTTGGCCATACGCTGTATTGAGCTACTGAAGACGGACCCGGGCCCACCCCCTGTCTGCAATGCCGTAGGGTGGTATTGGGGGTCCGTAAAAGTTATAGCCTGCAAAGATGGGAGATCAGCCAAGCTATATAAAACAGCGATCGAAAATATCGGAGAAATCTACCCTGGCGCCAATTTGGTTGCAGTAGATTGGATCAAAGTGCCAGTCAAACCCTGCCCCCGGTTATGGTCCCCTCCGTCTACAATGGAACCAGAGCGCATCATGACAATGCGACGCAACCCAATTCTACACACCAAAGACTGGAAAGTTCTAAATGTGGAAGAGATGCACGGTGCCACCAACCAGGTGATCATCCTGAATAAGGAATCACTCGCCCCGATCGTTGCCGCTTGTGGTGCGCTTAATTTAGGAGTTAGTTCGGTGACCATCAAAGTTTATAGATCTGATGCAACGGCCGAGGTAGGAGCAGATAGCACGCTGCTTGCTCTGGATCTCACCGCGAAGCGTGTGGCACCCGAAATATCACAGCTGGATAGCTACATGTTTGACAACATCGCGCAGGACATAAAGCCATTTTGTCGGTTGGTGAACACTGACTACCTATTGGAGGATATATCTGACGACGACAAGCCGGACAGGACAGTGATGGGAGGAGATGTCTGGCCGGCTACTGCAGATAAGCCTCCAACACTATAAAGAATCTTCCGCTCCCCTTCGGCATCCCCTGGCCGAAGGCGGAGCCGACGTAGTCTCAGGGGAAGAAGATCACAAGCTCTTGTTGTTCACTAAATCACAAGGTAACATTCGGGTCTGCATTCTTGCAATAGAAAATCATAGTATTTTTTTTTGTTCCACAACAACAGCGAAGCCTGGAGCTCTCATTATACTAATGTCAACTTGCATCACCCACGACACCAAGAAACTTCTATCTGAGGCCATCATGTGAGCCTAGTCAATAGCTGCAAGACGCTTCAAAATATCCTTATTATGAGCTGCGACGCAAACGTCAACCACACCCAGAGGGGGAGCACCAATACTAATGTACAAGGTAAGTAAACCAGTTACATGTTAGAGGGCATCATATCCGACGTTCGCCACTTAGATCACACACTTTCTCGAAAATATTGAACATGCTAAGTTCATCAACCAGAGAAGAACTGACTGCTCATCAGAACATTTAGACAAAACGTTCCAGAAACAGCATGGAATAAATTCTGCTCTCAAATAGAAGTAACTACCGAACCTGTATGGCCACAGAACATTCAACCCCCCTAAGGACACCTTAAATAAAAAGACGGCTCGTAGATTACATCAACTGACTTATCAATCGAGGTTCTTCTTACCGCTATTTCTTAAGCCTTTGAGTGAATCGTAGTATCTCAAATGTAACATTTATCTATCATTTCACCATCCCAACATGGTTTCGTAAAGTTTAAATCTTTAACCACTAACCTTCTTGAGTTAACTTTCCTAATAATTGAAAAGAATGCAGACTGACGTCATCTATGCTGCTTTTAACAAGGCGTTCGATTTCATTAATCACTCGTTACTGCTTCAGAAGTCAATTTCCAGAACTGAATCTCAGTGTATTTGAGTAACACAAACAAAAAGAGATTTTTTTTTTTTGCATCAAGCGATGGTCTCGGAGCCTTCTCTTCCTTGAATAAAGTCTTATATTATAAACTATTTTGCAAGTAGATAGTCTCGGTCTAGTCTGTATTTTTTTTTTTTTTTTTTGTTTTTCGCGAATCGAGTCGTACGTTATACGACTGCGCCCCTCGGTCGGTTGGGCGGGAGGTGGGATGCAGTACATTGCATCGGGATTCGCGCGAAAATAAATAGATATATTAAATTTGAGCTTAATCCAAACACTCTGAGCCAGCATTAAATTGATCACAACTTTAATACAAAACATTTCCGAAAGTGCACAACACAAAATCTTTTCTAGAAGGCACAGACTTCTTGTAATATTGTTCCTCAATAATTTAAATAAACTAGTAAAAGTTATATCCATTTTGATGCTAAGGCTTAAAAGTAGTATTAGTGTCGATTATATCGTCAGGACAAATTAAAATCAATTAGAAAACTTTGATCTCAATATTTATAATGTTCCAATTGTTCCTTAAATAAATATGCCTGTTTCCATACAATTCAGGCTTTCTAAAATTCTAGTATTAAATATTTTTTTTTCGTAAAAACTGAAGACACATCAAAAGAACAGACTAAAAACGAACTCGCGTTCTGCAGCATTGTTTTCTATCCCAATAACCGGACCGGACCAGCTAGAAAATTACCTCTAACACTGTTATCCAATGCATTTGCTTTGCTGGCAACCGGTTCGCCCTGTTGGTCTATTAGCGCAATTGGTTTGTGCCACAAACCAAAAAAAAAAAAAAGCGCCAGCTGCTGCTGCTCTGCGGGATGATGTTGCAGTTTTTCAAGCTCTCCACTTGGCCATCGGACATAACTGATGGCACGTTTTGGCTGTTTATGAGTGCCGGCCACTGGCCAAACATTTGGCCATGTGGGTGTTTTGCTTGTCATCTTCTTGCCTGCCCATAAATCAGTGGTATATGCTTGTTTGTGAACGTGCTCTCCTAAACCTTGACCTCCGGCATAAATGTGATTCTATCTATGTATGTATATACACAAATACGTGCACATATCTATAGCTGTGTACTCTGCTTTATTATAAAAGTTGTGCGCGTGAAAAAGTGTTCGAACAGTCATTGATACGCCCACACAGAACCAAACTATGCGAACTGAAACTCTCAACTGGTTGAATTCTCAGATAATTTGATTGAGCGTATACACAAAATTGTGTGGGCCAGGCCCTAAACATGGTCATAAACCACTTTTATACAGACACAAATATAGAACTAAATTCTGGCAACTCTCATGATTTGCAGGTATAAGCTTGTAAAATTCTGTTTGTTGTTGTTTTCTTTCGAAAATTGAATAACCATGCAAACATATGTATATATATCAGATGTGCGCTTTGTTTCTATCAATCTATTTCCGATAGTTGCTTCCTAAGAAACAAATACGTTTAGTAGTCGTAGTCTAGACTAGAATTCAGTTTAGATCGATTGCTCCAAGATTCATAATAATACCATCTCGATAAGACAGATGACAGATGTCGTGAATTTAATCAATTTTAATCTCTCTGCAAGGCTAACACAAAACAAGTAAGAGGTTCTAGTCGGGAGCTCCCGACTAGGGGATACCCTGAACCCTCTTATTCCAACACCAAATGCAGCGCGCGCTTATAGATAGAGAGTAGCGGGGAGGTGGCGATAGGTATAAAATGAAAGATACTCGATATATATATACTATTCTAGAAGCTACATGTCAAGTTTGGTGACTCTAGCTCTTATTATTTACCAAAATTGCTTAAAAAACGGGATTTCGATTCGTTTATCGGAAACAAACTCGATCTGCGCGGGCACTAGGAGCACCTACATCTAAAATTTCTCTAGCTCCTTTAGGTTCTGCGATCCTTGCGTTCATACATACGGACGGACGGACGGACGGACAGACAGACGGATATGGCTAGATCGACTCGGCTATTGATGCTGATCAAGAATATATGTACTTTATGGGGTCGGAGATGCTTCCTTCTGTCTGTTACATACATTTGCACTTTGCACAAATACAATGTACCCTTTTAACCCATTTTCAATGGGTTCAGGGTATAAAAAACAAGGGCAACAAAAAGCTTTGGTAGGAGCAATTTTTTATTGCCAGCTGGATATTAAAATAAAAGTTAAACACATTTTCAGTGCGTAAACAAATTTAAATATAAACAAATTAGAAAATATTTTGCCAGCTGCATACCTTAATATTTTCCGTTTCTGTTCTCCATCTCTTCTCTCTTAGCTTTTAATTACCTTGACTGTGGCAATTATATACCCGATTCATCCTGTACGGGGCCTTCAATTGCCCATTACTTAGCGTTTATGGCTAATTGTTTGCAAAAGCATGCCGAGCCGAGTGTAAGCAATTGTTGGCGATTTAAAGCATGCTCAATGTCAGACACCATTTTTGCGACACTTCAAAGTCAGGCCAACATGAAGTCGATTCCGTTGGCTGTCTTTGTTTATTGCAATACTCAAAGAGTCGCATTTTTGGAAATAATTTACACAATTTTTAGACTAGCTGAATAAGTTATAATATTAATAAGCACATTATGGCAACGCCCTTAAATGGAAGAGGAAGAGCCGCATTGCATCATCAACTGTCGGATCACCTAATTGACATTTGGCAGGCGGGTCAATAACTTTTTGAAACACTTTGTGTGTCACGACATTTGTCAACTGACACGACAACAACAACTGACAACAACAACAACAACAACAACAACCAATTGAAATTCAATCTGAACTTTGAGCTCAAGTCGGGCTCCGGTCGTGGCTTGTGCTTTGAGAAACCATTTCTCAAAATGGTGATTCATCTTGTTGACACACATTCAATTAGACCGCAAAGTGGCACAAACTATTGTTTATTAGTTTACTTTTTCATTTTGAATGCCACATTTTTGTAGAATTTTTACAATTTCATTTTGAATGCCACATTTTTGTAGAATTTTTCATTAACAATACGGCTTTCATATTTCACTTGGAACTTTGCGAGATTTAGCAACTTTTAAATGTTAAAAACTATGGCAACTTTCATATTTCCGATAGTTCGATAAATCTTCGCAAAAATCACATTTTTTGCAAATGTCAAAAATGTGGTTTCTTATGGGAAAACATAAAGGCAACCTATTTCACATTAGCAACAAATTTAAGAAATGTTGACAGTGGAATTAGGCTATTAGACTCTCGCAAATATTTATGAAGAGTTTTAGCATTGTAATTGCTCATTTTTGGCAAGCTTATATTGAAAAGCATTAAAACATATGCACAAAAAAACAAATTTTTAGTTCGATTAAGATATCTTGAAAAACAAATAAGTTAATATTTGACAAATGGTTCGAAATAAATAATATTTTCTTCATATATATATAGAGCAGAATGATGCTAAATAAGAAATGCAGGCTTTGCCAAGATCTCTAAAAAAAATCGAATAAAAAAAAGAAACAAGAATATATGCATATCATAAAGTGACAAAACTATAATTGCCTCTAAAAGGTTATACAAATTTTAAAATATTTATAATCAATTTCTTTAAAAATGTTATAAGAAAAAAACACGAATCAACAGTTAATAAATATTTATGATTAAACGTAATGCCGTAAAGCTCCATATAACGTTTATTAATTTGTATATAAGTAGAAAAACAAAACAATAACAATTTATATAGCCGGGACAGATTAGATTTTGATTAGTTTCAATCACAGACACAGTCATTCAATATTCTCTGGAAGTGATTAGATATTTTGCATATGCATAATTCGGACGAAAAACTGGTCAACAAATATCGATATATCTCGTCTTATCTCAATTGAAGCATAATTTTATAAATATCTCTCGCGAATTGTCATTAAATTTTCCCCCGAAAGCAAGCTTTGTTTTTGCTGATTCAACCAATCCATATGCATGCTATACTATATAGAAATATATAGAGGCGTGTATTCATCGCACAAAGATCAACCTGTTTAACATATTTACACCGAATGCTCAATGGGTGACGACGCACGACAAGCGACGCCTCGTCGCATGACTAAAATGTAAATATACATAAATAACTAAACAAATGAATGCAAAAAGAAAAAGAAAAAAAAACAATAATAAAAGTTTTGAAAGCAAAAAGCGATATTTTCAGCTACTTTGACGACAACGTGCATGAAATACAAACAAAAACAAATAATAACAAACCGGAAAAACAGAAATAACAACAAGACGAAGTTTGCCGCTTTTTCTCATTGCTGTTATTTTGTATTCTTTTATCATTTTTTATTTTGATATAAACATGCATGCATATATGTCTATTATGCTGTTCAATTTGCTCGTTTTGGGCTAAAAAAAAAATAAGGCAAAACAAATTCGTAAACAAAGAAAAATTCAAAGCAACACGCTGAGGCTCCCAATTGCCGCGTCAGGCCTGCCTCCTCCAATGGGGGCTCTGAAACCGAAACCGAAATCGCTTTGTGAACATTGGACCCCAAAATTGAAGCTGTTGAATATGACGAATCATGCGAATAAGGCCCCGCGGTTGTTCTCGTTCTGTTCTCATATTCTTGCATTCAGTTTTGCTGCCTTTACTTTAATTAAAATCGTGAGTAAGACGCGATGTCTTCGGAACGCCGAAGATCTAATACCCTAGAAACCATTTCCTATTTGCAGATATGTGAGAAGACTTAGGATCGTAAAAGATGATGATGAAAACAGAATACTTGCCCATATATGAGAACCTCTTCTTCTTATGGCAGCAATATGATAAAGTGTTCCGATGATGATAGGATATTGTGAAATTTTTCATATATGCGTTACACATTTCACGACAAAATCATAATGCCCTTTAGAATACCCTAACTCTGCTCAAAAGTAACATACCTAAATATGAATATAATTTAACCAATTAAAAAAAAAAATCATTTCTCATATTTTATTACTGTGTGTATCCATTAATCTCAACGGGCCTTCGTCTGAATGAATTGCAATTTGCATTGTTATTTTTTTTAAATAAATTTAATAATTAATCTTGTACAACAAAACGTTTAAGATTAAACAACAAATTGTAATTAAAATGAAAGAAGATGAAGAAGATAACAATATGCATTTAGAAATAAGCTGGGAAATAGTATGATCTTGCGAATTCAGAATATTTCGACAGCCCAGAGATAAGTTAAGATGGTTATCGAAAATGTATCCCACAGGTGAAAGTCTTTAGGAAGATAGAAAAGCGATATAAAAGCGATAATGTTGAGAAAACATCTACACTCTTTATGAATATATGCATTTTTTTTTTACTTCTTCTTAGTTATAATAGCAAAGGTGAATTTAAACTTTGGTTTTATACACTTTGCTTTTACTTTGGGTTTTAATTAATGCTAATGCGTGTTGTGTGCGAATATGAAAAAGATTGAATTGTTGATTGACAGACTGACAGACTGAGCCGCTTCCCCTTCAAACAAATTTAGACCCCTTTTCTGTATTGCAGATGGGTGAAAGTGATAAATTGATATTGTTGTTTTTGTAATTGTTGTCGCTGTTGTTGTTGCTGCTGTTGTTGCTGTTGTTGCTCGTGTGCGTTTTATTTCAAACAATTTTACAATTTTACAATTTTTTACAATTTTTTTTTTGCAATCTGTTTGAGTGCACAAATAAGCAACGGAAGTTGTTTAAGTTGAGTGGAACAGCAGCTGTCAGTTTGTGTTGTTGTAGTTGTTTGTGTTGTTGTTGTTGTTGCTGCTGTTACTTATAAGGTCAGTGTCAGATTTGGTCATCCACACGTTTTGACGGCCAAAAGTCGTTTCTACAATTTGCGCATTTTCTCCTACTCGCTGCTATGTGAGAATTTTGTGCGTTGATGAGTCACAAAGACAATAGATAATATACATATATTTACAGTAGGAACTTGAAACAGCTATAGACACTACACATACATATAAATTAAGGCAGGAACTTGAAACATCTATTAAACTGCATGGGATTGAGTCATTAAAAAGTCTCAAGGACTAAACTTAATACGATAGAACCGAGCAAGGGCTCAAGAAAATCAATTAGAACCGATTAACGGATACAACGAAGGCAGTTTTATAATATAAATGATGCATATTATAATATGCCTTAGTCATCAATTTTTTACTTGTTCAACTAATTAACATTTATGGATTTCTCAGAAAGCAAATTTGATTTGTGGTTTGCAGTTAAACTTTGTTTCGATTGTTCGAAGAGCATATAAAATTTGAAGCCCTAAAAATATGTATATATTTTTATAACCTGAACCTATTCAAAATGGGTAAAAAGGGTGTTATGTTTTTGTGCAAATGTATGCAACAGGCAGAAGGAAGCATCTCCGACCCCATAAAGTATATATATATTCTTGATCAGCATCAATAGCCGAGTCGATCTATCCATTTCCGTCCGTCTGTCTGTCCGTCAGCCTGTCCGTCCGAATGTATGAACCAAGGATCTCAGAACCTATAGGGTCTAGAGACTTGAAATTTGGAATGTGGGTCCTTCTGGTGCCTGCGACGTACGAGTTTGTTTCCAATATTCGATAACTTCACCCGTTTTCAATCGATATGTTCATGGAGCAAATCTCTTAGCTAATAGTTTAACCATTTATTAGAGTTATGGTTAAAGAAAAGTACTATTAGGAATCTATAACTTTATCTAAATATAGTATGGTTATACTTATTCCAAATATGTTTTTTTTTTGTTATCCATAAATCTTGGTTTCCTCTCTTAGATTCCTTGATTCTACTACGAGAACATGAAACGACTTTTGTGATACATGTTTCTCCAAATTTCCTCCACTAACTTAACAAAAGAGAAACTAATTGCAATTTATTATTTGTACTCTGACATACGTAATTTTTCCCTAATTCACATAAATATGGAGGTACACAGTAATGAACCCGCATATTATTTACACTTGAATCATTAACACTCAAATAATTTATTTATTTTCTGCCCTTTACGTATAACTTTTTCAAGCTAGATTCCTACTCCCAAAATATAATATATCAATTTCAAATGTTTGACTCTGCAATTTAATTGAAAACTCGGTTGGGTTTTAGACAAACATTTTCCGCATTATATATGGGCTACGCCCTCAGATTGGGTTTGTAGACACATATTTAATTTGTAAGCCACGCAGAAGCCAGCCTCGTGCTAACCATATTATATCATGCAATATGCAATATAATCAGAGCATAAAACCAAACAAAGCACCAAATATCACGCAAATATTTGCATACCTAATTAATTAAACTTCACTTTTATTTATTTTTTTTTGGTTTTTGGGTTTTGCGTTTGCCAAAAAATGAAATAAAGCAACGATGTTTTTCTGCTGCTTTTGTTCTTGAACTTTTCGAACGATTAAATTGGTTTTGTCTTCAGCATTTGTATTTATTTGTTGTTGTTGTTGTTTTTGTGTTTGTTTTGTTGTTGTTTATTTTTATAGCGCACATATTGGCCATGTTTTCCGCAACGTTGTTGGGCGTGTGCCCAAAACAAAAACAGAATGGGGGGCACTTAAGCACAGAGAGCAAAAGAGAGAGAGAGAGAGAGAGAGAGAGAGAGAGGGAGAAAGAGAGATAAAGGGAAGTCACAGTGTGTACACGTGCTGGCCCAACAAAAACAAGTCAACAAAAAAAAAAAAAAACGCGACCTAGCAACAGGGATCCGCACCCAAATCCAAATATTTCAACATTTTTAGAGCAGCCCTCAAATGGGTTTAGTTTAGTATTACTTATTTATTAAAATATTGTTAAATAAGATTTTCATGTTTAAATTTATTGAAGCTTGACAAAGAGTTTCAGCTAGTCGAGCACATTTACTCGAATGGTAGAGGGTATCAGCTAGTCGAAGGCATTTAAGTATTATTTCATTTGTAAAATTTGTCCTAGTCAAGCACTTTTACTCGAATGGTAGAGGGTATCAGCTAGTCGATACCATTTAAGTATTTTTTTTTTGGATTTTTTATTATCAAATTATTGCCTTTGACAAAAACAACAACAAAAATACCAAAAATAATAATTTTAATCGAGCACTTTTACTCGAATATTCGCATTTGTTTATTTTGGCCACATTCGGTTTTTAAGCTAAAAATATTTACACTACAGTTATAATATATGTGTGACTAAAAAGGAAAAGGGTATTTTATAGTTGTTACTAGGCTGGTCACACCGAGAGATAAGCTTTAACGATTAGATTTGCTCGGAGCGGGGTATTCACTTCACATGGCTAGTGACCATGTCAGAAATTCAAGCCCAATTGGATAAGGAACTAATCGCTTAGATAGCGGCTAATTAACTGTTTATGATTCTAATTTTAAACTATTTTAGTTGTAAAGCTCAAAATGCTAAGGAAACGACCCGTCCGTATAGTTTTAGTCAACCTTTTCCAGAAAATGCCTAGATTTTCTGAAAAGCTATCATTTAAGTATATTCTCAAAGAGTATTTGCGGTTGCGGATTGAATATTAATTTCAGTTACTTTATTCGCATTTGTGACGTCACGTAGTCGAAGTGCCTAAAAAATACATATGTATGTACGTCGATATGTGTGTATGTGTCTATGTATACACAGCTCTTAGCAACGAAATTATTCAAATCGAATAAGTGTCAGAGGAGAGCATATATAAAATAAAACATATTTTGTTCAATGAAAAAACCAACACCCACACGCACATCATATGTACGAATAATTTTTAATGCTAAGGAGAGGGAAGGTAGAGAATCATAAATAATTTCATCAGTTGTCAGGCGAGAATGGGATTAGTTGAGGAGAAGAGATAAGCAGCATATGTGTGTGTGTGTGTGTGTGTGTGTGTGTACTATGTATGTATAAATTAAATTAAAAAAAAGTATACGAAAATTGAACAGAAATAGCAGCCGCAAATAGCGACAGCTACAACAATACAAAACAGTAAATAATTCTCGTCACTTGCGTTTTTTTTTTTTTTTTTTTTTTTTGTAAATTTAATTCAATTGCAGACATAGCCTGCGATTGTTGATGTTGTTATTGCTGTAGATCAAACGGTGCCTGGCTCCAAAAACGGCAACAACAACGACAACGGCGAAAGAGAAATCAAAAGAATACCGACTTGAGATGAACAGCAGGCGGTCAGCTTCACGTATCTTTGCACTATTTACTCTAACAGCTTCGCATATGCTTGCACCGGTTACACTCACATGGAGAGTAGCAAGTGCAGCTAATTGAATTGACGATGGTCTGAGAGCCACTCAACGAAGCCGATTGTCCAAACTGAGAGCGCGGACTGTTGCATTTCTCTATTGTAATGAATTAAATTGAAGTTGTTATTAACTGTAATTGCAACCCATTGTACAATGGAGAGTGTATGGGAGAGAGGGAGAGTTTCAACACGAAAGCAGAGATCTGGTTGCAATACAAAATGCACTGAACATAAAAAATAAACCAATACACACACAGACACGCACTTGAATAAGACCTTTGCGTGCAAGGTACAAAACATGTTTGGCTGTGTGTGCGCGGGATTGTGTGTGCGTGTGCAAGTGTGGATATTTCAGCTACAACACGAAAATAAGCGACAATAAACAATATTCGGCACTCACTCACCTTCGGTCCGTTAGGGTCTCGATTCTAGTGTTGAGTTGGCTTTGGCTGCAACAAATTTTTTTTGTGACGCCCTTTTTTGTTTGGCACATGAAAACACACACACGCACAGACTCAAACCCACAGAACTAAATTATCCATATGCATGTATGTGTATACACGCATGTACATATATATATATATACACATATGAACATATATATGTATATATTGTACGTGCACTTAATTATATATTGCCACCTTTTTAAATTTTCACTTGTGTATTAAATCTTCGTCTTTAATTTCATTTGCAACCTTTTTTGGCCGTTTTCTTTGCGCTCCAAGTTGCGCTCTGTGCGCATCACAAAATCTGCCGCACGATTCCCATTGTAAGTGGCACATACAATGTTGAATTACAGGTCGTTAATGTCTTGGCTGCACAGCGCGT
Source organism: Drosophila ezoana (assembly GCA_035045725.1). Lineage (NCBI taxonomy): Eukaryota > Metazoa > Arthropoda > Insecta > Diptera > Drosophilidae > Drosophila > Drosophila ezoana. The sequence continues at coordinate 7,969,086 of JAWNOU010000036.1, forward strand.
CGTTAATTAATCCTTATTTTATATTTCGAATGTGCACTTTAACTGAGTGCCAAAATTAGTTATGCATTGAAACAATGCAGACCGTAACGCGAGCTCCTCTCACTACTAAAAATCAACACACACTAATTACTATGTTAATCTATCGATATTGTTAAATTTAAATCAAAATACAACACTGCAAGTGCAGAAAAATGCCAGTGCTGTGAAATCGTGAAAGTATCCACACAAAATCTGGCTGCTATAAAACGGACATTTCTAAAAAACTAATTTAGAAAAAACTACAGAATGGTTGAAAAGATCTAGGCTATTTTAATAAAGTTTTTTCTTATATTTATAATGTCAATAATATTACTACTAGAATTTCGAGCTTGTTAAGTTCAATAACAAACTGGTATTTATATGTGCATATTTAGCCAATATAACTCTTGACATGCATGGTCACACTGCAAGCCGTGTCTCTTTTTCACATTTTCTTTTGTGTATTGTTTCTCGCTCTCGCTTGAACGGTACGGACGTGTATTGCCGCTGCGCGTGTGTGTATTTAACTTGGCTTAAGAAAAAAATACCTAATTATACATTACACATGTATTTTGTTCTGAATTATGCAACAAATTGCATTCAATACACAAGTGCAGTGGGTTTGACATACATACACAACGTGCGGAATGGCAGGCGAATGCTTTAATAAGCAAAATACATAAGTTTAATTACGTGAGTGTTTGTATGCAGTGCACGCGATAGAGCGAGTCGGCAAATCAGTGCCTATATAGCCGCGTAGCCGTGTGAAAGAGAAGCGGAGCATCTAAATTGCTTGTGCTTCTTGCTGTAAATGTGACGACGAAAATGGCTTAAAGAAAAGTAAAATATTCGGAGTCGGCACGCGTGTGTGTGTTGTGTGTGTGTGTTTTGTCTGTTATGTGGCTGTGTGTTTCGAGTTTAAAATGAAATTTACAACAAATTTAAATATAAATTCCACAAAAAGTTTATCAAATATATGCAGCAAGAATATAAATAAGAGGCTGCGACGTCTGTTGTTCAATAAGTGTATGAAATAAAGAGCAAGAAGAAGAAGAAGCGGTTGCCGCCGTCCTCGTTGTGTACGTGAGTGCGGGTCTTGTGTGCGTATGCATGCATGTGTGAGTGTATATATGTATTTACAAAAGCAGCAGCTGAAAAGTGTTTTATCGCGAAGAATATCTGTAATTATTCGTTTCTCAAATACAAAGTTGTTCAATAATGTGTGTATTTTTTGCAGCGCATGCTAAATATCAACCAAAACGACAACAACGAAGCAAATATAATTTAAATCCCAAACAGTGGGCAACAAACACCAAAACAAACTGAGGTTTCGTCGAATTGTATTTTTGTCTTCCTTAAACAAAACAACAACAACAACACGGCATGTTTAGCCCGCCTAAAATGTCACATAACAGTAACAACGAATGGAAGAAGCACTAAAGACTTTGATCAAGTAAAAAATATATTGGAGACGGAGAGAGCGGAGAGAGAACCAGCAGATAGGCAGTTAACGGTGATCGGTCGAGGGCGGCGTGAAATGTGAGTACCACCACCCAACGAAGAGCGTATGTGCTCTCTCTCTCTCTCTTTTACATATGTATGTTTTTTTTTGTATGCGACGTATCAGCGAGCGGTTTTTTTTTCTGCATTGCCTATGCATTACAATTATATATGTATGTGTGTAGTTGCGATCTGTCGATCACAGTGGAGCGGAAATAAGCCTCCTTGTTCTTTTTGTTGTTTTTTTTTTTTCACTTTGTTGTGGTTATGATTGATATAAGAGCAACGGCGGATAATAGGCGGAAGCGGAGTAGACCTTGACGGATAGTTGGAAGAGGTGTAATTGCTTAACACTGTTGCGGCAATGTATATATTTTTTTTGCTGCAATGTGACCGCATTTGATTTGATGCAAAAAAGGCAAAAGTAAGATTGCAACATCAAAAAAGTTCTGTTATGCTGTCAATCATGCCAGAAGTCCAATTAAAGCACAAAACAAGTAACGAAAACAAAAAACAAAAGCAAAACAAAACAATTATGCCAACTAGTTAGACTTGCTCACAGCACACACACACACACACACACATGCGTGCCAATTGGCCATTCCATTTATGCTGCTTGACCGCTGCCGCCGTCTGCAGTCGCCTGGCAATTAAACTGCGCTTGCAATTCGTTGATTTTTGTTTCTATGATTTTTTTTTGTTAAATTTCTTGGTTTCTCTCTTTGCTCTGCTTACACAGCCCACGCAGCAGCAGTCGGCGGCGACTGCTTCTAAAAAGCCTTCAGTTTAATTCATTTCTCTTTCCGTTTTGGTGGCTTTTGCTTTGTTGCTGCGGCTGCAAAATTCCATGCCGAAAGAGAAATCCACAAAAAAAAAAGCGTACAAAGCACAAAGCAAACTCCAAAGAAGCAGGCAAACAAAAAAAAAATACATATATGAAAAAGAAAAAATACGAAAAACAACAAAAGAGAGAGGAAAAAACGTGGCAGCTAAACAAAAATAAGTTGCTCTGTTTTGTTGTTGTTACTGCTGCTGCTGCTGCTGCTGCTGCTGCTGTCGTCGATGCAGCGTTGGATACATACCAAAAACAGACAACGGCCTCAGTCAGCGTCAGCAGCAGAAGCAGCGGCAGCGACAGCGACAGCGACTTTTGTTGCGCTCGCTGCCTCCATTCTGTCTCCTTCTTTGTGTTTTCGTGTGTTTGCGTTTGTGTTTGTGCTTCTGCTTGTGGGTGTGTGTTCGTGTGCTTGCGCTTGCGGCAATCGCAGTCTTTGTTGTTGTCTGTTATGTTGCTTTGCTTTTGTGATGCTGCGGTCTCTGCGCGCTTCGCTGCATTTGCTTCAGCGACTCATCAGCACAGCAACGAGCATACGCTAGACTTTAGTTGGATACACACATGTGCAAAGTACCGTTTGCCGATACCCTGTAAACCATAAAATACATACTAGAAAACTTAAAATATATTCCTGACAGAGAAGAGAAGATGAGATGAGTTGAAAACATTGTAAAACATAGATATATTTACAATTTTCGTATTTGTATCGTAGCCAAGTTTATAGGTAATAAAATGTATGTCTAAAGAGTTTTCTAAGTTGGTTCAACAATAATAAAGTCGACTTTTTCAATATTTTATGTTGTTTTTGGCGATAAAATAAGGTCTATTAAAATATTCGGTGAACCTTTTAACTTTACTTGGCTAATACTTAAACGTTTAACGTTAAAGGCATATGAAATTTGTCAAATCCCTTTTTATTTTGAGTATAAAATAAAAATTAAATACATATAAAAACAGAGCATGAGGAGTACCTTTTTATAAAGAGCATAAAGAGCCCGTTAAATAAAACTGTTTTCCCCTTTAAATGTTTCTGCACAGACAGAAATATCAATTAAAATTAAAACGTAAACAAGAACAGCTGATTTTGACCACAGCGATGCCATTATATTTAAAAGGCGTGCAGTGTTGGTCAACGTGAATATATACATTGAAAAAAACAGACCTCAAAGAAACTTTCGTTTAGTAGAAGTTTTAATGCATTTCATCTTAGATCATATTATGCTCGAGAGAAGCATAAAACATATGTATTATTAATTTTTAATATTCATTTCCAAAATGTATTCATTTATATCAATATTTACACGCCCCAAAAATGAATAATACTGCGCCATGTGCGAGTATCTCTTGTTTCTTTCGAGATACAATCTGGCCATTAGAGTATCTATGGGATACAAAAATAGTTTTGCTGTATCTCTTAAGCATTTTGGAGGTCTAACGTGAACTCAAAAGCAAGCAACAATGCCGTAATATATATATATGTATATACGTATATACCATTTATATGCAACGAAAATAGAAAGCAAAAAGTAAAATACCAAAAAACAACGAAAAACTGCATGTGCTGGGAGAGGGGGTGTATGTAAGGGGGGCAGGCCAAATCTCTGCCTGCTGCTGCAAAATGTTGTTGACTGTTTAGAATTTAAAGTTAAATTTAGATGCGATGCATAAAGCATGGTTGACAGCGGGCGGGCAGCGGGAGACGGCCAAACGAAAATGTCGAAAACGCAGCTGCAAACGAAAAGAGAGACCAAAAGTAGAGGGAACGAGAAACGGGGAATGCGAGAAACAATAGCAAAGCCAAAGCTCACTGATATAAATATGTATGTATGTATGTATGTATATGTGTTTGTATGTATATTGTATGTATATTGTATATGTATATACATATGATTGTTGTTGCTATTGCCTGCAGCAGCTACTTTTCATTTTTATTCATTTTCTATGCACATTGGCTTCCTTTGCATGTGTGTGTGTGTGTGTGTGGCTCTTTTTAATTGTTTGTATTGCTTTATTTTGACAGTTGAATGAACTCGCCGCAAAAACAAAAACAACAACATCAACAAGTCTGAAATGTATTGTTGTATTATTGTTATAAAGAAATAAATGGAAGCAAAAGGCAACAGAGCTAAAGCAAAAAATGCCGTTAAAAATAAGCAGCTCGAGAGAGTAAGCGAGAGGTCAAGAGAGAAAGATAGAGAGTGAGAGCAAGAGCGATAGTAGCTGCAAGCTCAAAAAAAGAAAAGGAAGAGAGAAAGAAGAAACAAAATAGTAACTGTGAATGGCAGTGGGGGAGTGGGGGGAGAGTGAAGATAGCAGCGACCAGACGTCAAATGAAGTTTACGTGAAGTTGCCAGACATTTACAATTGTGCAGTAAATGTACGAATGCAAATTTGTGCCTGACAGTTTAGGAAGCATTAGATGCACAAATAGAAAAGTTGTTGTCCACACCGAAAAGCCGTTAGAACAGGATGCCAATGTTTCCTAAATTTAATTTTGATCAACAATCACGTAAGATAGATCCACTTTGTAGATAACTAAGTTACCAGAAATATAATTAAAAAAGTTAAATTAGTTATTAAACCCTTTTAAATTGTTTGAGATTAGATTTCTTAAATAAACATATGGAATTCTTCGAAAGCGGAGAGAGGGGCAATTTTTTATAATTCATAGAAAGGGATAACATTTTCATCGGATTTTCATTTCACTTTTAAAACAGTTTTGTGGTTTCGAAAATAATAAATATTTTTAACAAGTTGAAACTAATTTGGTACATTTTATTTGGTACAATATATATTTTTTGTCAGGTGGCAACCCTCCGCACACGCAGTTCTGTCTATGCCCTTGTTTGTGCCTATTTAGGGAGAGCGAGAGAGAGAGAAAGAGGCGCCATCGACTGTTGTCAGTTTGTATGCAATGCATTATTTTCTTGTGTGTTTATTTAATGCATTTAAAGCATATCAATGCAAATTTAAATTTGTATCAAAAATTAATGTATGAACTCTTCCCCTTTTTTTGCCGTCAAAGCGGTTATTGGAATTCAATCATGCATTCAATCAGCTTCAATCAATGGCATTCGCCTCAAATCATATCACTTTTCCGCTCTCCATTCGTCTTCTCTTTTTCTGCTTTCTTCTATTTATGCTTTTGTGCTCTTTGTGCATTTTGTCGATTCGTCATTTAATGGGCTTCAGTTTAAAATCGTAGCACGGCGTTATTCCATTCCATTTCGTTCCCTGTCCGTCCCATTTGGGGTCAAGTTGTGTACGCGCTGCTTTAATCGCACGCGTTTTGTGTGCGTTTTCTTGGATTTTTAAATCGATCGACCGACAATTTGCAATGGATATATATATGTATGTATGTATGTTATGTATGGAATCTGATGTATCACACCTGCCAAAACGGGCGCTGAAATTAAAACTTTGGCAAATATTGCGCTCCAGTTTTTCAAGCTGAAAATTACTTTTCTTTTTGCCTTTGTTGTTGTTTCTGCTTCAGCAGCAGCTGCCACGAGAGGGTGAGAAAGAGAGGGAGAGAGAAAATGTAGCCATGTGCTTGAAAGCGGAGCCAAGACAAGCTGGCGGCGCTGTCAGTCAGGGCGACGTGCAGGGGGGACTGAAGATTGGGCCGAGGGCTGATTTTGAGATCTATGCTGGAACTAACAGCAAATGGCCGAAATGGCTAAAACCTAATAAAGTTGCCATTTGTTGTTGCCCTTTTTTTGCTGTTTGCCTTTGGCACGGGTTTCCGCTCCCAATTTATACCCAGCATTACAAAGGGGGTTAATGGGGGGATATTCGGCATCTAAGTATATGCAAGCAGATCTATCTATGCGATAAAGTTTTAAAAAAATTTAAAATGATCATTGATCGCAAATTCTTTCTGTAAGCACTTAAAGAGAAGTTAATTCATATACAAATTCTTAAAATAAAGAATTTCTTTTTATTGCTTCTATTTAGTTAAAATAATAAATACTGTAGATAAATGTAAACATTTCATAAGGCGAAATATTAGAGGTCAATGATCCCAACTCTAACCTTAACCCAAGCAATCATTATTTTACCAAAAAAACCAGCTACAGGGTATCTGATAGTTGATAAGCAAGCGTATATACGTGAAATGAAATTTATTTCAACATTTTCGGCTCGTTGCAAAATACTGAAGCGAAAAAAAAAAATCGAGCACAAGTTATTTGTGCTTTATTAAACTACGATGAAAGACTTTGCCCTCAAGTCCAGTTTTTTATTGATTTGTGTATTTGGAAGGTTTCGCTTTTGGATTGACAAAAGCTGACGCCTTGACAAACTATCCTCTAGGACGATTTTTAAACTTTAGTGGGCGTGGCATTTTACATACATATATTTCCCTCGAACTGTTAAGGACGGAGTTAAGAGCTGTCAGCTTTATGGGAATCGATAAATGGATACATAGATAGATATAGAACACATATAGATAGATATTTTTGCAAATTCGACTTTCACTATTAGGCTATAAATGATTTCTCCTGTAAAGCAAGTTTCTTATAAAAGCCTTTAATTGCACAGAATTTGACATTTGTGTAACTTACTGTGCAGAAAAACTAGCAGTAATTAGTGCGTAAAGCCCGCCTAAATCCTAAAGCCAAGTCAAAAGGCATTCAATAGATACACAAAACTAATGCATGAGATACGAGCACAGGCTAAAGTTGACAGGCTACTTAGCCAAGCTACGAATGGCCCAGTCGGGCAGATAACTGTTATAGCCAGCTTTAGACCTGGGCCTGTGAGTGTGTGTATCTTACAGATACTTATGCATAGAAATGTGTTTATAAGTGTGTGTGTGTGTGTGTGTGATTGCATGCATAAAAGGCCATAAGCATAAACACCATGCGAACAGGAGAGATGGTAGAGAACCCCCAATTGTCACCCCCCACCCCCTGTTAGCCCATCCCTCTAACAGTTTACATGGTTTTTTATGTGGCAGAGCACAGAAAATCGATGACAATTTACCGTGCGTCTGTCACTGTTCATGTATGTGTGTGTTAATACGCATACACGTACGCACATACTTCATGTATTATGTATATGATGTACATGCGCAAAATTCCCACATCCCAAAGTGTGTAGAAGAAGACTGTGCAAGACTGTATTTTTTCGTAGCCGAATCAAAACAAAAAGGCAGCAAACGATAAGAAAAGAAAAAAACAGCAAAAACAACAATAGAAAAACAGGAAGTGAGGAGGAAGAGCGGGGGAGAAGCACAGCTTAGCCGTCCACAAGGCGGTCGTTTTAAACGCTGCCTACGCTCTTTTCTCTTGCTCCCTCTTGTCCCTCGCGATATCTCTCTCTCCTCCTTTCTTTCTTGCCACCCACTCAACACTCTCGCTCTCTGCCCCTGCCCCTGCCCTGTCGGTGCCGCTGCATTATTTTCATTTTCAACTTTTTCCCCCCATTTACCCCGCACACAGTCGACCTCATTCGATGCTGAGGCATTGCGGCGCTTCTACTTTGACTGCCCTCCTTCTCCGCCTCCTGCTTCTCCTCCTCCTCCCCTTTCCTCTTCTTCTTCGTGCTCCGCTTAGTTCCCCCGCTTGGCGTCGCCCATTTCGCATGGGGCCGCAGCTGGCGCAACGCACATTTTGATAACATTTCTGATAAAGTAATGTGGCAACAACGCACCAACAAGAAGTGGAATGGCCGCGGATGGAGGGGCAAAGAACGTGCCAGGTCAGTGGGTGGCATGGCGCAGACAAGACGCTAGCCCGGGCTCTGTCTGCATACATACATATATCTATATATACATACATATATATAAATAAATACGTGTGTGAGTGTGCTTTGTAACTAGTTTTTTGCGTTCGTTTTTACTTTGGCATTCTTTGCTCTTTGGCAGCGTTGCCAAACTTCACCTCAGCTCAGCCATTTAAAAGCTAGGCAACCAGCCTCTCGCTATCTCGCTCGCACGCAACATGTATATATACAATTTCATTCATTCAGCATAAAGTTAAGCGCTTTTGACGCCCAACCCACCCACTCTGCCACATGCTTGCCTTAATTTAAGTTAAAGCTGCTTAAATTTTACACGTTTTACTTAATGTTTCGGATCTGTTTACTCAATTAGAGCTCCCATTGCCTTGATGTGTGTCAGGTTAAAACTTTTCGACTCATCAAACATTTACGAAAGTCAGTTTGACACTTGACATTTGACGTGTGCCTCGGCTGGGAGATGGGCCAAAAGTGTTTAACTAATTGCTAGCAATGTCTTCGACATTTGCTTAAAGCTTAAAGAACAACTTATGAAGTTTATAAATTGCATTTTAGTATAAACATGCAGATGTGCATAAGATATTTATTGAATAGTTTCTTGGCTACCTGGATTCATGTGATACCTGGATTTTATTTAAACAAGTTTTTTGACAGATGACTATCTCATTGCTTGATTATAAAAGTATATAATCCGTTAATAGTCTATCTTATATGGAAGTATGCATAGTAGATATTTCCCGGCCTTGCTCGTGTGTTTTGCTTTATATAAAACTCTCACTCATTTCCCACTCATTGATAATTTAAATTTATCCGTACTATCTTTTACACCTATTTAGCATAAATGTTTGAAAATGGTAACTGTCTTCACATGGTGTAAAGCTTGAAATCAAATATTCTTCATATAACCTTTGACTGGCACTCCTCTGTTTAAGAGGGGTGGAATTTGCATAAGTTTGACATGAGTTTTCACAAATATTGGATGAGTTGGAAACCGATCGGAAGCTGAAAACTTGAATACAAACGAATTTTTGAAGCTTTTAGATAGGGCTTTGAAAATATGTTTGAAACGGATCGAAAGAAACTTGAAATTACGCCCCAAAAAACTTTCACCCGTATTTTCTGTCCAATAGTGTAGGATTTTGGGAAAAGAGTGAAAGTGAATTTGAAAGTTCTACCGAATCTTTGAGCCCCATTTTCACCATGGAGAGTGGATTTTCTGAAAAGTGTGAAACCTATCTCAAATTGCTTTGAACAAATATCTTGCATTATCATCAATCTGTAAGTTAGCACAAACAGTTAAGAAATATATAAACTACACTTTACAGCTTAAAACCACCAAAACCTTAAAGCTTACTCCAATTTGAACTGCTCTGAAGTCAAGAAAATGCGAAAGAAAACCTCAAGCCACGCCCTGTGTACGATGGGTTGGTGTCACATTTCCAACCCCCCTGGCCCCAACTTCTTAATAGACGCTCTTTGAATCAAAAAGCAAACATTTGACAATTCACATTAAATTATGCGCCCCAGCTGGAAAAACTTCAAGCAACTATATCAACAAAACTACCCCTGCCCCCTACCCTAACAATTGCAAAAAGGGCTAGCCGACGCCCCAGTCAGTTCGGGTTTCGTCCTTGTTGTTAAATTTAAATGCAGACGCCATTTCTATTGCTCCACACATTAAATTATACCACGCGCTGTTGCCAAACGATATCCTGCCAATATACAAACCTTCTCCGCAACCCCCTCGCAGCCCAAACGTTTAAATGGCAGTCGAGCCGAAAATAAAATCATGACTCGCACAAAAAGCAACTGAGAATGAAGAAGAAGAAGAGGAGCTGCGCCCAAAACGAGGCGCGGCAGGCAAGGCACATAACGGCCGAGCCCTCCGCCTTTCCGCTCCTATCTCCGAGAGCTCTAAATATGTATATATATACGTGTATTACATATATATGTATATATGTATATACTATGTATGTACATATTAAAGACGATTTCTCCAGTTAGAACATTTTTGCCAGGCACCGCCCAAAAAGTTTCTGCAAGTAGCACATTTTAGGACAGCCTGAGGAGTGGGTGCTTGATTATTTTTCATGCTTTCCCATTTCATTTTACTGCCTCACACACACACACACAAAAAACTTTCACAATGCTGCTCTGCCTATGGGGGTTGCTCCTTTTAGCGACGTCAGCGTCTCCACCCGCTTCGTAAAAAAAAAAAAAAATGAAGCGAAAAAGAAGCAGCAGCAGCAGCCGCCGCCTCACGTGCGCCTAAAGTTGACGTGGTTGTTGTTGCTGCTGCTCACATTTGCTTACTTGCTCGCTCTCTCCCACTAAAAGCCCGCCTGCCGCCCAACACATTGTCTGCCCTTGATTTTATCGATTTTCGCTCTCGCCGCATGCGGCGCTTTTTGCTCTCTGTATGCTTCACGCGCTCTCTCGCTCTCTCATGCTCAAAATGGCCCTCACAGAAAAGCGCGCGCGCTTCTGTTTTATGCTAAGTCTTACTATTTGTGAGTGTATATGTGTGGGCAGTCCATTGCTGTTGTTGGCACTTCTGTATATGTACGTATTCCGGCCGGCCGTTAGCACATTATGTGCTTTTGGCTTTTGCACATGTATTTTATGTGCTGGCTGCTGTCGCCACTGCTGCGTTGTTATTTATGGCATTTAACCCCAAGACCACCCACCCACCCACCACTCACTCAAATTGCTTGTCTGTGCGTGTGTGTGTGTGTGTGTGTGTGTGTGTGTGTATCTATATGTACTTACAGTTGGCATGTTTATGTGTTGGCGTGTGGCATGCTTTAATCTTTTGCCGACCAATTTTGTACAATTTAAATTTGCCCGTTGTCTGCATGGCAACAGACTCTTATTTCAGTTCCCCTGCGTCAATTTTTGTTGCATTTAAGCTTTTCAACTTTCAACTCGTCTCGCTTTTACTGACCCACGCCCACACCTCCCCCTCACCCAATGTGTTGATGATGTTGTGCGAGGTCGTATTTTCATTTAAAGTTGAATTCAGTTTTGGTATTGTTTTTACGTTTTGAATAAAGGTGGTAAAGTTAAGTAGGTGCAGGAATAAATGTCTTATTATAACTTACTTCTATAATATTCAGAAGTTAATACAATAATTAACCTTTTTATACAACCTTTATTGACTTATACGGTTTTTTCAAGACCTCTACGTAATCTACAGCTATAAGATATAGAGATGGGATACTTAGCTTCATTTAATGAACATCAATAGATGTATGTATATGTACGTAATGTATAATATGGCTCTAGAGGTTTTACATATCTTGTCAAAGTAAACTCGGTTAGGGTAAAAAGTCTATCGACAAAACTTTTCCTTCGTATAAATTAATTCTTCTGAATCTAACGTTTTTGACTGAATCAGCTAAATGAATAACCCGCTTAGAAGTGAGCGGTAAACTCGACTCCCACACATATGTAAATGAATGATGTATGCGTAGCCCAGCCTTAACATTTAGCGCCTAATCGTACACGCCCACATACCGCCTCATACATATGTATTACATTTTCTTCTGTGCTTCTTTTGTAAACTGTTTTATGCACTAAAAAGGGCGCCACGTGATGTGTACACCATCGATATACCATATATTTGATTTAGAGGCCGCGCAAAATGAAGTGTAACAAATTTAATTATTGGATATATTGAAAAAGAAATGTGGAAGTTTTTAAACTCTGAGTATCAATGGGTTTTGGGTATAACAGAAAATGTAGTTAGAGACTTAACAGGCCTAACATACGATAGTCGAAATATTATTACCCAATATACCCAACGAAAATCATGTAACATTAATACAATATTGACTTGGTATATTTGGTAACCTCTTGGTACAACAATATATTTTCGTTCTTAAGATAAAGTTTATAACATAAATATGTACAGATCGATTTTGTAGAGCCATTACGCTATCTTTTTTATATTCTATATCTGGCTACTCTATTTATTCACTTGATAAATTTGGTTACTTATTGGTAATTATATATGTATTTCCGTTCTTAAGATCAACCAGATCACATGCACGCACGTCTCTTCGTTTCAGCATATTGAACCCAACTCTACCGATTATCGCAAGCTCCATTTAACATTCCCTCTGTTACTTAACAGACTCTTAACATTTTATCGGAATTACAGGCTCTCATCAATATCTCTATCTGACAGATATGCCAGCCCTTCAAATACATATAGTACATAGTAGTTAAATACTATAGTTTATCTTTGTGATCAATTACGATAAACTTCACTTACCGATATACTTTTTAAAAAAAAAATTCTCACTTTATTTAAATATAAATATATATGTAACATATATCTAAGAGTATTTAACTGTTTAATACAACTATTAACCCCACCCTTTATATAGATAAGCCTTCGTGAAATGTATGCTGGATTTCTGCTTTTTCCTCTCCCTCTCTCTCTATCTCTCTCTCTGGCTTTCTTTTTGTCCCCAAACCACGCCAATCGGTTCCTCAGACCCAGTAACGGTAACTTCTCCCAGCTTGCTGATAAATTTAACGCGATTACAAAAATAACAGAAAGCAACTTTCTGCAGGCACACGCCCCATTTTGTCAGCACGCTATTAACACCGTTAAACTGTAACTACAAAGTCGGGGTACATGGCTTAACCTGTGTTTTCCAGGGGTGTGGTTGTAGCAGCCTGCCCTCGCGAGGATCGTGCGAAACAAAAGGAAGAGTAATAAACGGTCGTCGCGTGCTTAGACGTCATGAATTTAACAACCGACAAAGCTTGACAGGACGAGAAGTGCCCGTAAATCCGCCCTCTTCAACAGGGGCGTCCCCCTCTCTCTCTCTCACGTGAAATGTAAACATGGCAAAAGTGTCCTTAAACTTTTAGCAGTCAGTTTTGCATTGACAACCAATTTATTTTTCGGTTTTTTTTTTCTTTCTGGGCGTCGTCATTTATTCGATTCACATTTTGCACTGCAGACAAGCCCTTTTTTCGCGCTGCGACTTTTATTTATGCGATAAAAATAATGCGATAATAAATGGTGGGCAACACGCGGCGAGTTATTGCACTCTTGTTCAGCCGCTCTCTTCAAGCTTTGTGGTCTCTCTCTCTCTCTCTCTCTCTCGCTCGCTCAGCAACAGCTGTTTGGCTCTGGCTTAAGAAAGTTGCACCGAAAGTTCAATTGCCTTGCTCCGGCCTCGACATCGACTGCGCTGCCCACATTTGCATTATTTATGCACACATTAGCTGTAAGTAACGATGACTGCGACTGTGACGGCGACGGCGACGTCGACTGCGACGCTGAATGGTTTGCTGTTTGCTTCATTTCCATTTTGCATATGTTGCGTAATTTCCGTTTGCCAAAAGCGTTGTAAAAGCGAGTGTAAGAAAAAGAGAAGAGGCAGAGAGTGAGAAAGCGAGATACAATTGAGCAGCGTTGAGGGGGAGTGGTAAATCAGCTCATGGATGGTTGTTGTAGGTCAGATCCGTAAGCTGAAGCTAAAAAGTCAAACAGTAAATAGTAAAAGAACAGAACGCAAATATTTTCTGATTCGCATCCCTTAACATGAATCTATTCGCCATTATTCTGTCATTTGCAACTGTTCCCATGACCTCCAAGAAAATGAGGTTATTGCAATCAATTTAAACGGTCAATTACGGTAAATACTCGTCCAATTACAGTTAATATACCCAATGAATTACCCATAAGCAGGAACTTTTACGCAATTTGCACAAAGGAGTAGGCCACATTTCTTCTAGAACAATTCATATTCAAATTATATATAATTTTCAAATTATATCAATTACCAGGCGTGTTTTTTAAGCTACCCCATCCAGTAATATTGATTAAACCTACGAGACTTTCGTAAAAAAGTCCCCTTCGAAAACTACTCGAGTGAGTCGAGTTCGACTCGACTCTATTATTAGCACACACAAGCGTTAATTGCTAACTTTCCCATTCGTAATCTTGTATTACAGAAATAGCAACAAAATATCAACAATCAAGTGAAATTTTCGTAATTACTTTTTCCCGTTACTACGTTTTTTTTATATGTAAATAGCCTAAAAAGTTTACATGCTCTGTTAAAGTTTTTCAAAGAATATATTGTTTGATTTTTACCTCAATATCGATTAAGGTTTTATAAAATGTTAATCAATCTGTAACAATTAAAAATATTATACAAAATTTATGATTATATAAAGGGCACCGCGTAGTCTACCTTAACTACAAGTTGAGGTTATGTTTAAGATATCAATCTCTGAAACCAAACAAAACTAACCGCAAATTATTGTAATCGGACAGATCCAGATATCGTATAGAAAAGTAAATGGAATTTAGTAAGTACATATAAGTATTCTAAGTATTTGTGTGCCAGCTGTTGTTGTTGTGTTGTGATTATTGTTTATAACTGCAGCTAATTTTTTATTCCTCAATGAATTTGCAATGCAATGAGCTTTTGTTTAACTAAATAGTTGCCAAGTTCTCGCCAAAATATGACGAATACGTTGGAATTCCCTTGTGAGACGGAAGTAAATACGGAACAAGGTGTTATACGGGAAAACATGCTCGGGGATTTTCTCAGGTATCGAGATTGAAAAAGGTGCACAAATAAATTTGTTCAAAAATTTGTATGAAAATAGGTTTTCGTTAAAAAATACAAAAGTAGAGTTAAAAACTCGTTAAGTATATTGTAAAGCAAATAACCTTTAGTTGTACTCAAATATATATATATTTTAAAATTGACATTTACGCCTGTCTCATTGATTAAGGACACTTCCGTAAAAGATAATCGTAGCACTTGGCCAATCGGCATGGAATCCAATTAACTGTTATCAGCGAAGAATACTTTGAAGCGTTCCGTCTTTGCGATAGTTATTCGTTTAAATGAAATAAAATTAAATGAAAATTGTTTAAAGTTTAATTAAAATTAATTAATTTGTGGATAAACATTCTATTTGTTTCTTTAACACTTAAAACACAACTCAACCAAAATGAAAACAATCTTCCCACACAAAAATACTAGCTGTAACAAAAATTACCACTTTCTAATTACGTACAAAAATACCAAAATATATATGTATGTATGTAGGCATGCGTGTATAATTAAAATCTGTGTCAAATAAACTTTGCATGTTCATGGCAAATTTGCGCAATGCCATTTTGTTGACATTTTTGTTGTTGTTGCTGTTGTTGTTGTTGTTTCGTTTTATGTCTCATTTTGTCGTACGCGGCGGCGATTGACCCGTTTTTAACGGACCTCCGCATGAATCACAAAGCGGTACCAAGTTCAGACGAAAAAGAAATGTGCAAATAAAACTGCAATAAAATGCATTTATGAATGTATATGTATGTATATGTTTTATTTTTATTTTTGTGGCTGTATATGTATGTACATAGGAGGCGTCTGTGTGCGTGCCAGCTGCGTTAAATGCGATTCTGAGAAATGAAATGCGAAGGAGAGTGGCAAGTGAAACAGCAACAGTTGTTTTTTTTTTTTTTTTTGTTACTGTTTGTTGTTGGTTTATAATTACACCGGCTTGTAACGGTAAATTGTAAGTGACGATTACAGCACACACATGCTCACACTCATGCATACAAAAATAGACGGCAATTTGATTAAACAGGCGCGCGAGCGAGACAGCAATAGAGGAAGCAAAAATTTTAGCTTGCACTTTAATTGAAATGCTCGGGCCAGCGAAAGACAAACAAACAAACAAAAGCAAACCAAACCAGAGAAAAAACATGCACAAGCAATAACAAATTCAAATAAAGCAGATGCGAGAAATAGGTGTGTGTGTGTGTGTGTGTATGTGTGCGTGTGTGTTTATCCGCCAGACAGGTTGTGTTATTTGAAAGTTCAGAAAGGGAGGGCAAAGAGACAGACAGAGGTAAAACCAAACTCAAACTCCAACTCCAACTCGAAATTATTAAATTGCAGACGCGCGGCTGCGTATGTATTAATATGTGTATGCATGTGTGTGTGCGTGTCTGTGTGGGTTAGACAGAGCGGGAGTGTGTGGAAAGCGAGCGAAAGAGTCACGCACACCGACGAACGACGAAACAACAGACAAAAGCTAAAAACGTCTGACTGAGTCCGCGCGCAGTCGTCGAACGAGTTGAAGTGGAGTTGCTGGGGGAAAAAAGAGCTAAAAAGAAGAACGCCAAACAAAAACGTGAGCGCATGTATCACTATGTATGGGTGTGTGTGTCTGTGTGTGTGTGTCTGTCTGTGTGTGTGTGTGTGATAAAGGTCGTTGGCCATGCGGCGACGTTAAAGCAAAAGCAACATCACGTTGGCAGAGAATAAACGCGACGGCGACGTATTTAGCCTAAGGGCATAAAATGTGTTGCAGGTTTCTGTTGGCCAACACTGGTCTTATTGTAGACTATGACTACAAGTTTATTTTAACTCACAAAATACACACACATATGTATGTATATATGCCTGCACATGTGCCTCTCTATATATAGGCGGCGGCCTCAACAGTTTTTAGCTGCATTCAAAAGGCTGAAAACACGTTTTGTGCATGGACCGCGTCAAATAAATAGACAAAACGAACAAAGTTGAGGGCAAATGTGGGCGGTTGTACATCTGTGTGTGTGTGTGTGTGTGTTTCTCTCTCTTTGTGTGTGTGTGTGTGTGTGCATCGATGATGTTGTTGTTGCTCTGTCGCCTTAAAGGCCGTTATCATGTGCCGCCTGCTGTCAGTCAGTCAATGCGACAAGTTTAGTGGGCTTTTAAATTTACAAAAAAAAAACAACACCTACGAATACTCTATAAATGCACAGGAAATTGAAGAGTCTTAAGATTCTTAAAGATGTTCTCTGTGCACACAGACATAGTATATGATGAATATCTAAGATTGCGAGTTGAAGAATTTGTTTTAGTTTAGTTAGTCAGTCAATCAATTCGACATTAGAATAACATCTGGAAAGCTCATGTTTTGAAAAACCTATTAAAACAACATTATTTTCATCATCTGTTACCTGTTCCATCAGTATTTATTAACACAAAATACCTAATCTCTTATTATTTTCAACAATAGAAAAACTAATATGTTTTTTTTATGCTTAGAAACTTTGACATAGAAACTGGTTGAGGGGCTTTTCAGGGCCAAACAACGGTCTTAAAAGAATGATCTCATGCAAAGCTTAACGCAAATATATAATATTATGTAAAAAGTTCAAAGCTAAGATAAATGTATATTTTAAATTTGTTTCATTACCGCAACATTTGAGGTGTTGACCTTTGGCTTGAGGTAAAATGCATCATTATTCCAACAAATAATCGTATTTATATGTATATAACTGTATTCTATGAACAACCTTCCATTTGTTGTGTATTGCATAACTTAAATAATAACTTAAAACGCCTGCGATAACTACGTCTAGAACTAGTTATACTACATATATGTACATACATATGTACATATGCATGCACACAAATACATACAGACATTTAACTGTTTGTCTTTCTTGTCATTTCCTTATTTAACGTGACACTTGTAGAAATTGCATTGAAAATGAGAAGACAACGCGCTGATTGCGCTCTTTTCTCTCTTTCTCTTGCTCTCGCTCTCTCTCTGTCTATCTAAGTGAAAATGAACACCTGCACGCAGTTGTTGTTGCTGTTTTTGTTGTTGTTGCTGCTGAGGCGGTTTGCCTCGTTTTTTTTTATTTTCTTATTTGACTTTGTTTGTTGTTGCGTACGTGCCTCTTCACTCACTCAATGCAGTTATGCAGCTGTTACGTCGTCTATGCTCATAGACACACACACACTAATAGACACGCACTGGCGAACACCTGTCAAACGCATACTGGCGCAAAAAACGCTCTAATGCCTTTTATCCATCCATCCCGCTTGCACGGAGACCGCCATCGGCAGCAGCAGCAGCTGCTTTATGTTTCATTTTCACATTGTTCCTGTGCATATAGCGCTTCTTCTAATGTTGCTGTGTCACGTTCTTCATATAAAAATGTTCAAAATTCTGATTGGATATTATGGGCACACATGTGCATGTGTTTATGCTGTGTGTGTGCTTGTTATATTCAGCGCTGCCAACTGTCTGCAATTAATGGTGTGTGCGCCGTTGCCATATTTCACGGGCTTACTCACGCAATAGCTTCAATTGAAACAGGTTTTTTTTCTTTTCAGACACAGCTGTGGATGGGAGCGAGGGAGAGAGCGCGATCATGATCCATTATCGTCATATCTTTTTGGCTTTGCCTTTCATTGTGTTTCACTTGTTGTTGTGTCTCTGAGTTTTCGGCTTGGCATTCTTTGTTAAATATGTTCACTGACCTTTGCCGAAATTTCGAGTTTTTGTTTGCTCTGTTTTTTTTTTCATTTCTTATTTCGAAACTCGACTTCGACCAAAAACGTTACATTCGTTCAAACATACATACATATACATATTTTATCGTATTTTATTGCTGCCATATTTGTTTTCGTTTAATCATTCACTATAAAAAACAACTGTGAATAAGCAGCAAGAAGGAGACGCGTGCGGCACGCAAATGACCTTCAACTTGATTTTTAATTAAGTTCAGTTCAATGAACTGAAACTGTCAACAACTCGTCACAGACTTTTTCGTGTATGTTTCAATTTGATATTTCAATTTTATTTATTCTCTTTCACACAAATTCGGTTGCATGTACACAGTTGTTGTATTTGTTGCTTTCTTATACATTTACCGCAAAAAAACACTTAAATTTTATGTTCTTTGTGTGAGTCTATTTTTAGCAGTTAGATATGTATGTATATATGTTCATGTATGTATGTATGTATGCATGTGGGTATCTTTTACGATGGCGCGACGTAAACGATATATTTGCTACCCATTCTGAAATAAATGGACAAGCTGCCTGAAGGAGAATGAAGTTATTGCGACGTTGCCAAATTTCATTTCAAGAAGAAATTACTCAATTTCTGCAGAAACCATGCCATGGACTATTTAATATTAAATATAAAAAATCTTCTAACCATTCGTAAAGAATCAAAGTGTAATAAAAATAAGGATAAAGATAAAAATATGTACATATTTTTCTCTACTAAAGATAGGTAAGGACAGATAGAAAAATATTCAAAAGGCGTGCTTTTCTTGGCTTAAAATAAATTGTTTTTCAAAGTATATACATAAATACAATTTAATTATTATCGCATAACTTTCATTGATTCGATTTTAACTGTTGCTCTGATTTTCTTGTTACATCAATTTGAAGACATTGACACATTTTATAGTAAAAGGCGACACTTTGCCAAGGGCAGAGTTGCCACATTTCACTTTAATGGCATCTCCTATGAACTTTTTGCACAGCTTAAAGCTTTCATCACGTTCAGCTCTCATTGTTGGCTTTTTATCTAACCCAACTGTTCGGTGTATGTGTCAGCCATAATTTATGCAATTTAATCGGTTTTCTCAAGCTTCTCCTTAGTTTTTCAAGTCTCGTACTTTATTGCTGCTCGTTTCACATAAATTTTAGCGTTTTTTTTTTCTTTTCGTTTCATCTCCATTTCTTTTCATCTCTGACAAAAATAACAAATTTTTTCAATTTACATTTTAACCATATTTTATACGCCCTTTTCGGTCATTTTTTTTCTGCTTTCTCCGTCCCTTCCTTTTGTCTTGGCCAACCCCACCCACCACCCACCGCCCACTGACGTTAGACGAATTTTATTACCAGCTACCATTGCCACTTACCCGGAAATGCTTGTCGCACCCTTTCCACAACAATAAATAAACAAGTAAACACACACACACACATACACATAAACTCTGGCAACCCTCTGGGGCTATGCAGGCTTTTTCTTCATGGGTGTTATTATTATTCAGGTTCTTGCGCCCGGCTGGCAACCCTTGCGGCAGGTTCTTTCGTACTCACCAAAATTGTTGCATGTCAACTCACCCGCACACCAGAACACACCACACCACACCACATCATGCATAGTTTTTTTATTCAGCAAGTAGCTTGGGCAACCCTGTCACAGGGCGAAGGAAAATCCGTTAGCAGGAAGGATGTTTCAATTTCTATTTTGTTTTATTCCTCTCTTCCTGTTTTTATCGGTCGTTTGTGTGTGCGTGTGTGTGTGTGTGTGTGTGTGCAAATGACAGAAACCTCCCCAATTCCCCAGCTCTACTTGCTCTCCCATGATTTTGCTTAGAAAAAAATACAGCTGTGAAAATTGGCATCGTCGCATTGCTCTCTTTTGTTATCGTTGCTAGCCTTTTGCTTCTCGAATAGAACTGTTTTTCTAGCGACTTCTTTTGCTACCTACTCTTAAAATTTGCAGGACTTTTTATTTATTTAAGACTCTCCTTTTTGCCATCACTTTGAGCTAAGCTCCAAATTGTTTTGCCTCTATTGTTGTGCAGTTTGTTTTGTGATGTGTTTTCGGTTATATGTCGAGCTGATTGTGTTTATTGTTTGGGCACGTTACGTGACTATTGGACACGTACTGAAGCGAACTGTACAGTAAACTCTGAATAAATGCTACCAGGCCTTGTATGCAAGTAATGAAATTAACCTAAATAGTGGGCGTGGCATTAAATTGAAAAGAGAATAATGATTTTAAAATGGATTTCAAAATGAGAGTTGAGTGTGAGAATAAAATTCACTGAAAATAAAAAAGAAAGCATTTCATTGAGAGAAAAATGGGAAAAAATTAACTACATACATATATACAATCGAGGAAATTAAAATTATAGATTAAGAACATTATTTAACCAAATTTAAGATCAACAAAGATTCTCATTACTTTTTCGTTCAGAGAGTAAACTATGCTCTTCTATAAAAGCTTGATTGTTCATCAAGATATCTTGACCAAACTCTTCATTTGTTTGTTTTCCTATGCTCCTCGTATGTATGCAAAATCTTTTCAACGTCGGAACACTATATCATATAGCTGCCATAGTAATATTCGGTAAAAGTAATCAATTGTATCACTAACCATAGAACATAAGTTCTTTTAAGATATCTTTACCGAACTCGGCATTTACCACTTTTACCTGCTCCCTATATATGTAGGTCGGATCTAATCAACATCAGGCTACTATACCATAAACATAATTCTATAAGAACTATCAGGCGAAAATGAGTTATAGTATGATAGGCTTACATTTTTTCAATCAAGCTCAGAAATAGGAAATTATGTTATCCAAAGTTATTACAAGGGTATTTTTAACCTCGGTCTGCATAAAATATGCGATCTAATCGTTCTTGCCTTTTAATGAGCTTGAATAAAACTTATTTTATTTACGCTTAAATGATGAGGTAATTAATTAATTACTTTCTAGTTTTTACGAAAATGTTCAATGCTTACAAGATCTAACTTCAACTATTTGACATGTAATTGACCTTTTTGCATTGTGACACCTTAAATATACTCTTTCTGCGAACATTTCATTTTCGTTTGGCATATTTAAACGTACTGAAAGCCGCGGGCGTTGCGTTTTAATTACTGACCTATTTTCTCAGGTCCTAAACGTTTCATTCATTGCACTACCTTGCGGCGCTGTTGCCGAATTTCACAGGCAAAGCTTTAAAGCGCCAAACGATTTAAAGAGCGGCTCCAGAATGTGTTTCTATGTGTTTATATTATGTGCTAGAAAGTAAATATGCTTTATGTACGCTCTGTACATGCAATTATGCAAATTTACATAAACATAACCTACTAACTAAGCACGCTATTGAAACAAATGCAGCCCCGGTTAACAGTACTCATGCTTCCTCCAGCTGGCGCCCTCGCTCGTTCTATCTCTCTCTCTTTCGCACACACACACGTTCACAGCAAAAATAGTTGACCTCATTTTTTAGGACTGTGCACAATTTTACTGCAACTTTTTTTCTCTCTTGCATTCACTGGGGCGCCGCCTGGCGGGCGTTTGTTGCCGCTGCGCTCCCCCCACTCCTCTATTGCCAGCACATTCGAGCTGCGCTCATTTTGCATGCATGCATTTGGCAACTCTGTCGCTCTTTTGCTGACGTTGCAGATGGCTTGAAGGCGGGCAAGTGAGTGGTGGGTGCTGGTAGGCGGCAGGAGGGGGCGGGGGCGGGGGCGGGGCCGGGAGGTGGTGTCCTACATTTTGGGCTTTGTTTTGTTTTGAGCCTTCATAAAATGCAGGCAGGTGGCGCAGAAAGCGTTTGCATTGCTTTTCAAAAAATGCCGTCATTGAGGGAATGCACTTTCTGCCTCTTCCAGCCCCCCTTGATAGTTGTTGTTGCCACATTTCATTCACAATAACAAACAGAAGATTTTTTCCATTTGACTGCTCGCTGTTGCTTTTCATATTTTTTCCACGTCCTTGTGCTAAATACAACAACAAGCCGCCAGAGCATGGAGAAGAAGAGGAGAAGGAGGTTGAAAATGCTGCAAAAATCGATAAAGCAATTAATGCAAAAGTGGCTGGCAACCCCCACAACAACAGCAGCAACCCTGCGTACAAAAATAAACAGCCACCCACCCATCTACAAAAGCCCAACCCAACCCAACCCAGCCCAACCTCACTCAGCAGCAACCGCTTTGTATTCTTTTTCTCCGTTTGCGTCTATCCACTCTTCTGTTTGTTATTTGTTTTTTTTTTGGTTCTTTCTTTTTCTGTCGTGTTTATTACTTTCTTGTTGTTTTTGCTGCTGCAACCCTCGTTTGTCGACAGCGACGTTCGTGGCGTTGCCATGCGGGCCGAATTTCGTTGGGTGGGCAGCAGCGAGCATAAGAGCGAGCGAGATGGCAATAGCATGGGTGCTGCTTAAGCGCGTGCTTTACTTTAATGAAAATATGCTGTTACGCGTGCTGCATTTGTAAGTGTGTGTGTGTGTGTGTGTGTGTGTGTAAGTGTTTCGGATGACTTTAATGTATTTCAATTCATAATGTTTTTTCCCTAACTTCAGACCTTTGCTGCTGGCCCCTCAAGTGATATTATGGCGAATTTTCATGGGAAAATAGCTTTTATTTGAATTCATAAAATTGTATATTTTGCTTGCAGCATGCTTTTAAATTTAACCAGCTTAAAAACTTCATTTGCCGCTTGTTGACCATAGAAAAAGAGAGAAGATAATTTAATACGAAATTTTTCCCATAGGAATAACTGTTTTTAGCCCATTTTTATAGTCTTGTAGAGGATATTTGAATATTTTACAATTCTCCTTCCTTAACTGCAAAACTGTGAGTTGGTTGACAAATAAATTTAAAGGTTTTCTTTGCAAAAATGTGAAATGAAATGAATTCAATTATATAGTAACATTTCATTTCATTTGATAACATTTTCATCTCTACATTCTTCATATTTATAAATGTTGTGCAATTTTTCTTGCCCGTAATCCCTTTTGCAATGTTCCTATTTGAGATTATTGCTTTGGTTTTAGTTGCCTGTCTCCCAGCAATATTGATTAACTTTTTGCTCCGTTTTAACAACAAAATCCCTGGCAACATTTATCCCATGAAAGCTGTCAGAGCTGCCTCAAACTTAAAGTAGATATAAAGCCCCAAGTTCTTCCACTTTATTGTTGCTGTTGCTGTTGTGGCTGCTCTGCAAGTGACAAGTCAAATTTCCCGTGCTCCCCCCACGACGTAAAAGCCAATATGAGAAAAGTTTTTGTTGGCCATTTCATGTGAGTGTGTGTGTTGCCCAGCAGGAGGCTCCTTTCGGCCAAATGCCATAAACGATATTGGCCCGCACATTTTTTGGCAACGTGCCCAAAGTTACTTCTCAAACCTGAAGCTATGCAAACATGTGAGTAAAGATTCTTATAGAAACCTATATGGAAACACAGCCAGCACCTTTGAAATGTTTTTAATGAGACTTTCGATTATTTGATTTGTAAGAATCGATTAACAAATTTACACAAAAATAAATTGACTCAAGTGCTTAAAATGCTGACAGAAGGACATTACAAATCTCTCTTTAAAACAAAAAAAAAGGGATAATAAAAAGGTTTTTTTATAATTTAAAATTTATCAGCAATGCAATTCAAAATCGATCAAAGTTCGATATGTTCTGAAAAACATCGATCAATTCACTTTACTTACTATTTATCTAACAAATATAGCCTGATTCCACTATGCGAAGCATTTGTTACATTTAAAAAACTTCACATTCTGCGATTCCATTAGCAAGTGTCAGTTGTTGGTAATACATGAATGGCAAATGTACCGCTTCTTTAAATGAACAGCTGATTGGCTTGATTTTCTCTTCACCGCAATGGGAAAACATTCAGACTACATACTTCACATTCGCAAAAGAATTAAGAAATGTTGATTGGAATGAGGCTTTTATTCATTTTTATTACACTATCGATTATAATTGAAAAATCGATGTTTTTTAAGCGAATAATAAGCATGATCAACTCAATGTGTATCTGTAGCATCAACAATGTATTAAAGAACAAATCAATCTAGGAATATTTATGGCGTAAGCTAACGCGAGAAATAGAAAACGTATAAGGCGCGTTCCAAAGGATAACACGTGTCCTCCACAGGCATTTTGTGTATCCTTTTCTATGTATGTATATGCCCCGCATAATTTGTTTCCAACGACCCTTGGTACTTATGTATGCATATACTATGCTTATATGTATGCGTGCACTTACATATATAGTCTGTCAGACTTGGCCCAACCCCAGGCAGCCTCTTCACACGCACATACACACGCACACACACACACGCACACGCATATACCCGCCCACACACACACACGCACACACACACGGGCAGCGGACGTCGCCAACTTTTTATGCCTTTTGCTTGTGCAAGTTTTCAGCAACTTTTTGCATATTTCAAACCTGCGGCCCACCCAACCTCACCGCCCGCCCACCACCCACCAGCCAGCCACATTACTGTGTATACATATTTTATAAGTTTCGCCCCAGCTTGGCATCCGTTAGAAGCCCCCTGGCTTTAGTTTAGTTATTTCTCATCATCATCATCATCATCATCATCATCTGCAGCCTCAACATTTCGCCATTCCTCTTTGACTTTGTCGTCGCGCTCGTCTTTGTTCGCATTTTCCACATTTTTCCCACGTTCGCTTGACGTGTGGGCGGGCTTGGGGTTGGGGTTGGGGTTGTTGTGGAATCCCAACCCACCCCCAAGTAAATAAAAGCTGCTTAAAACGAGCATCAAGCGACTTGCCTTGAGAAAAGCGCTGCCACATTGAGTGAGGGCTGTTCCATTCTGCCCGTTCCATTTCATGTTGCCTTTTACCGTTGTCCTTCTCCAACTTGTGCGCTTTAATATCGCATCTCGTTTCGTTGCTTTAAACCATATTTGAACGCAAAGCGCAAAGTTGATCCACAACTTTTTCCATTGTTTAATGTTATTTGTTTTATTTCTTTACCGAGCACATTTTCTACCCACATTCTTTAAGTTCTTTTCAAAGTAAGCAAAAGTTTGCAGTTTTTTGTGGATAAAACTTGGTCTGTTTTGTTGACGTACGAAGCACTTTAATATGCATTACTGTACTTAAATGCGGTAAATGGCAACTTACCTATAATTAACTTTGAACTTTGAACCCATGGAAAATGGCCTGAAAAGGTTATACTGGTTTTGTGCAGGCAAAAATAAGCATCTCCGACCCTATAAAGTTTCAATAACTGATTTGACAGACATGTCAGTCTTTGCTTCCGATAACCGATAACTTTTCCTGTTTCCAAGCAATCGTTATCGAAATCCTGCTTTCAAAACAAATCTATTAAATTTTAAGAGCTAGACTCAGCAAATTTGACGAAGCTTCTAGAAAAGTATACACAGACTAAGTATCATTCATTTTATTTTTTATCTAAAAGTACAATTTCACATTTATCTATCGATTATCGAATGCAAACATATTGTGTAAAACTATTGATTGTATGGTTTAGATTAAGACAGGACTTTAAATATATGTTGTAATGCATGTAATTGGCTTAAATGAAATTAACATCATTAAAGTTTAATGTAATTTTAATCGCCCCAGCTCACACGACGAGTACAAGAAGAGTTACACGTTTTCAATATGCTCTCAAATTATATTTAATATAAAAGTCAATAAGGACTAAACACATAATTTATAGTATGTACATAAGTACATATTTGTACATACGTAATTACAATGCTCTGCCATTTATTGCACATGTTGGCATTCAATTTTGATGTCGAAGATATACGCAAAGGGCTATTGGCTTGGCTGTCTCTCCACGTTGGCCACGTGCCCCGTTATCCTACCTGTTGGCAGTTGCACGCTGTCCTTTCTGTGGTTGATGAGTTCCCGCTGCTTTTTGGCAGTTCATGCAACGTGCAACGACAAGCGGCAGCTGTTTTTGGCTGTAACCGCAAAGCGGAGACCACGAGACAACAACTGGAATCCTTCAACTTGGGGCAGGACGACAGGAAATTATAAGTGCGTCCTCATTGCGATTGAAGGCCCTGCCAGCCATGCTCGGGCTGTAGCAGATAAATCAAAACATAATTTCGTGGTCGACTGACAGATGCCCTGTAAACAGATGTACAAGCAATATTCGAGAACACATTTAGCTAAATGAGCGAGCAAGGGGGTACAACAAATAATGTTTAGTTATTTTGGTTGTCAATCATCGCATTTAACATTTGCCACATTTGCTACTGCAACGGCATATTTAATAGCCTGATTCCACTATGGTTCACATTTGTTGCATTTACAAACATTACATTCTGCGATTCCATTAGCAAGTGTCATATGAATGAACGCTTGAATATACATATGTATGTACATATTTACCTACTGTTCCAAAAATCGACTCGATTTTATGAGACAAGATCCTCTTCTCTTCTTTAACTTGCGTTTATAAACAAATACCTTTTTTTTACATGAACATTCAGGGAAATGCTTTTACCATCGATACTGATAAATACAAATAAATGTTGGGTCATTTGAAATACACTTAAACAAAATAAACGCAAAAAGAATTTTCAAAATGATTTACATAACTTTTGCGATCGTAGTGTTTTGTGTGCAGGGTATATAAAAGAGGTTTCTCCCTTTGGCGCGTACCAAACATTGCCACTGCCACTGCACTTTACGCTCTCACATCCTCTCTCTTCTCCCCTCGCTCTCTCGCGATCAGCAGAGCAGGTGCTTGACTTGCGGCAAGCTGTTCGAAATTTCAATAAAAAAAACACACTCGACTTCCAATTGCGGTTCGCTGTCACATGTTATTTTGTTCTTCTCTTATTTGTTTTTCTTGTTTGTACACTTTTTTTTTTGACGCCGAGTTGTATTTTTATATGTTTGTGCACTTGTCAATGTGTGTGTACATTTATTTGTGCATACATACGTATTCAAATATATATAATATATATATATATATATATATTTATGCATTCGCCAGCAACTAGGTCAAACACTTTATCTTATCGGACTTCTTTCTGATTATGAATAAGTCAACTGCAAACATTTGATGGCCTTAAATTCCAACAGGTGGCGCCCGCGATAACGTGGCTGTATAACAGTTTATGCATAAGATATGCACCGTACATACATAAGTATGTACGTGCATACATATAGCCAAAGGGATATCATGATGTATTAGGACAGAATATGTATGACAACCACATACGTATATGTACACACATACATACATATATTGTTATACCTAACGGTTTTCGTTTGCTTTAATAGGTTTAATTCAATATAAATGTGCACTGCAATGCTTGTAACTACATACACAACAGCTCACATACATACACACACTTATATTATGTATCAGAATACTTGAAATTCTTTTAATATAAGTCTTATCAGTCAATGAAAATAAATCAAAGTGTTCTAATTTTTTCTTTCCTCTCAAATTGCGTTATGTCTGTGTACACACACATAGTATATGCATATGTATGTATGTATATGCAATTGTTTGTGTGTTTCATCGATTATCAATATTGAGTGCATGACCTCAATGATAGCTCCTAGTGTCTGTAGCAACAAAAACAAGAACAACCATAACCATAACAAAAACAAAGGCGATTCGATTGAAGCTTCATACGATTTCTTTACGTTCGTAATTCCATAGAAAACAATACACATACATACGCACACACATGTACACATACATACATATTCATATGTGCGTGTGTATATAAGAATTTACATTAATAAATTGCGTTGCAGCTGGTCTGTTTCGATTATTGTTTTAACGATTCAAATAATGCATATTTTAAATATTTGCAATTTTAAAATGTTGCACATTAATGCATTATTCAAAAAAGCGAGCAGCTGTTTAAAGTCTTAAAAAGCATAAAGGGGAACGCAACAG
The DNA here is from genome assembly GCA_035045725.1 of Drosophila ezoana. Lineage (NCBI taxonomy): Eukaryota > Metazoa > Arthropoda > Insecta > Diptera > Drosophilidae > Drosophila > Drosophila ezoana. Next base: position 7,997,439 of record JAWNOU010000036.1, read on the forward strand.
AATGAAACACAATGCAGTCCCTCTGCAACTGTAAGCAGTAAACTGTAAAAGTGTGCGCTTCATTTATCAACAGCTTGGCAAATGTTTTTACAGTGCTAATTACCAAGAATTGAAAGGCTTTTGTTTTGTTTTTCACGAGTATTGCAAGTATTTATTTATTTAGCCACTGTATGACCCCAAAAACAAAGACCTTGCGCTAATAAACTTAACAAATAGAATTGTCTGAATTTGTATAACATTTGTAAAGCAGCAGCAACAACAACTAGAAGCAGAACAACAATTGGTGCCGAGAAGAAATAACAGCAATTAAAGTCATACAAATTAAAGCAAAATCAAAGCGTAAACTCATTTAACCTTCAGTCATGCAATCACAACAAACACGTGACCATGAATAATATTGTAGTTATGTTGTTCTCAGGAGCAGATAAACAAGGCAAAACAAAGTTGGAATGTAACAAAAAGCAGCTCGAGAAAATGATAAAATTGACAGCTAACGGTCAAATAATGCAATTACACCAACATTAAGTTGAGAGCATGTGATAAAGAGAGAGGGACGTGTGAATGGCAACAATTTGCTGTAACGGCATTTAATTGACATGTTAGCTAACAGAACCTAACACTGTTGTTAACAGCTTCGCCGCTGCTTTGGGACGAACACAGAATTGCAGTAATTTTAATTAATTGTCGCAATGACCTTGACCGACAGTGAGAACTGAGAGCGCGTAATGAGCAATCAGAATACTCAATCATAACAATAAAGCTGCTCATAAAAATAGCAAACCGCACGCTAAATTAAATGGCAAACAAACCAAACGCACACACACACACACACACACACTTGAATTCATTTATTCATTTTGTGGTGATTTCGCTCACATTTTATTTCAGATTTATTTTTTTATTGTTGTTTTAGTGGCGATATCAACAAACAGAACACAGCACAGACTGCGTGGCAGGCAAAAGTCGTAAAACATAAAGCAGGCAAAAAAAAAAAACAAAAAGAAAGAAAAAGCAACAGCTAGAAGCGAGCATGTTTGCAAGAAGAAGAAAATAAGTTGCTCGCGTGGGCGTTGGCAGCGCTGCTCGCGTGTGTCCGCCACCAGACATATTGCATGTAAACGTACTCTCTCAGTAAAAGAGAAGCAGAGTGGGCGGCGAGCGCGAGAGCAAGAATGGAGTGTGAGAGCTTTTTAAGTTGATTAAAAGTGCGGCAAAGGCTCTGCGCTTTGTAATTGTGTCAACTAGCGCGCGAACGTGTGTATGAGTGTGTGAGTGTGTGTGTGTGTGCGAATGAGTGGGCATGGAATGGAAATGTGTGTCATGCCTTCGCAGGCATGCAAAACAATTAAGAAAGCCCGATCGAGTGTTCTTGACTAGCAAATACCCTGAATTTAGGTGTGAATTAATTAAAAATGTGTTACAGGGTTAAAGTTGACGTGCTAAAATGTTGTGTTTGCTTACGATTCTTTTCGATTTGCTGTGTGGGCTAAAGAAGCATCTAATGGAAAATATGTTAATCGACTAAAATTTGACAGTTTCTTCAAAGTTTGCAAGTTTTGTATAATAACTCTTGGAAATGAATAAAATATTGACCTGCAACTATGATAAATTGCAACAATCTTTTAAAATATCCAAATATAAAGTTTTTTAAATATAATTCGGTTAATGTTTTCTAAGTTTTCATTGTTTTTAGGCCAACTGTTTTAGTTCTAGATTCTGTTTATAGTTAAAAAAAAACTTGGAATGCCAATTTCTAACCTCTCTTTATTGCTAGTACAGGGTATAAGCGACACCCAACATGCATACATCGATAGCTTAAGCCTTTACTTAGGTGAATTCCTATTGTATTTATTTGCAGACGTGTGTCTAATTAGCAATGTTTGTAAACAAAGCTTTCCAATAGTGAGCTACATGAGCAGCGGCAAAGGGAAGATCAAATTCATTATTCACCCTAACACATACTCAAGCGTCATTAGTATAATTATATAGGTCCGTATGTGTTTCAGTTCCCAAGAGCTTAAATTAATAGTAAAAGCAATTTTCTAAAATTCCATGTACCGATAAATAACCCAGCGACAAATAAAACTGAGAATCTAAACGATTTTGACTGTGTAATGACCCCGTTTTGAATTAATTTTTAATTGAACTGATAAGCGTTAAATAAAATTGGGAAATTCAAGCTTGAATTTCTTAAAACTTTTGTTTGTTTGATGTAAATTCCAATGTAAGTTTACAGAACGTGCTTCCTTTTCAAATATACTTATTCAAATGTGTCTCTATTGGCGTCGCTCAACGGGGCGTATGCGTAATTCGCCTCTCATAGAGGTACATGCCATACAAAAGATGAACGATGCGGCGCCGAGACCCCAAAGTTTGAACCACACAACAAAATATATACAAACCTCTCGTTAGCCAATTGATTGGGACAAGTTTGGGATGGGGATGGGGATGGGGATAGGAGAGTGCAGTCTGCTCTTTGATTATGATTTGAATATTGTTGTTGTTGTTGTTCTTGCGAGTTAATGTTTGACCATTTACCACAATACATGTGCTCATAGCGAGAAACTCAATTGTTCATTGGGCTGTTAATGTGTGCATGTATGTATGTAAGTAGTATGTATATTATATATTATTTACATATGTACTTAGTTTTACGATAGACTGTCTCTCGGCAGACATTGGGAGACGTTGAAATAGATTATGTTAATAAATGTTGATTAACATACATACAACAGTACATTCTCCTGCATGGAAAGATACATACATATATTAATAGCTATGCAGATGCATACTAGACAGACATATTTACATATTTGCATGTGACAGATGTCAGACGAGAGGTAATTATATGCTCAATGCATATAAGTCTATTTCATTATCTTTTGATGATCTTGATGTCAATGCCACAAAAGAAGCTGATGATTTCTTACTGGCTTATATCATTAACTTAATGGTTATATTAAAACTAATGCATAACATTTTTATACACTGAGAATTTCAAGATTGAGACTTTTAGAAATATAAAAGATAAGAAACTGACATCGACTTTTACAATGCGTTAGTTTTGTGTGAGAAAATACTTTAATAATAAGATCAATGATTTTTCATTTTATATGTCAATAAAGCGTTTGCAAAAAGTTGATTTCTTTTTCGCAAATTGAAATTAACTGTGAGCAGTGGGATCTAATTGGGAGGCAAGTCAATAAATAAACTAATGGGTAATTTATGTTCTATAAATCAAAGCTAACTTTAACCTCATGCTGCTTAATGATTTAAGTTACTCAAAATGATTTACTTGAAATGATTCTTCAAGCGGATACTTTGGATATTTACCCAAACAGATAAGCACACATACACACACACACACACATCCGGGCACCAGACATATGGTTGAGACTGGGCTGGCCAGATAGACGGTTAACCGCCCGAACAGGATGAGTGTAGGTCGATCGGTTGTATAGAAGGGGGGAAAGGGGGGTGGCGCAGCTGCCACATGCCGTGCAGTGGTCGCCTGTTGTCGGATTGTCATGGCAACAGACACAGATATGTACATTCGCACAGGATATGTAGATATACGTACTTATATATATGTAGATACTTTCTGTCGCGACAGACACGTGCACGAATAACGCATATTGAGATACATATATAAAGATACATAGCTGTTTTTATGTGGAAGTACATATACATGCATGTAATGTGTGACAGATTAGTTGCCAGACAGGATTGTGCTGGGTTTGAGGTACTGTATTTCAATCTGTGTACACACACCAACACAAAAACCAACACACACACTTGCACAAAAAGGCCATTCGATTTAATGTGGCGCTTGTCTAGCCAAAATGTTTCAACGTCCAAACAGAGCGCTTTAAAAACGCTTGAATGACCCAAAGCTTTAATTAAAACCCATTCCTGAAAATTTCAGAGGGTTGTTATTGATTTTTCCGCAGCCTTTTCGCACAACCACCACCCCCCTCTCCCACCACAAATGTAAATAACTGTGGAAAGCTGTTGTCGACGTTTTGCCTATGCTAATGAAGACCCATTGTCGCTCTTTGTGGGCCACGCCCACTCACATAAAGGCAGAGCTGGCAACGCGCACGGGAATTAAATCGCATTTAACAGAAGTGAAAAAAAATGTTGAAACGTGCCTCGCATTATAAATTAGCATAATAAATAACAAGGAATGAGACCCCCGATAAATAACAAAAATTTAATCACTAAAAAAGGTGTTTTATGTGATGCACATAAAAAACCGATTGAAACTTAAAAGTAAACTGTGAATTTAAAAAAACGGTAACTCAATAAAATACAGGAGTTTGTTTTTTGTGGAACTTTAAGAACATTCCAAAAAACGAATTTTTAAAATGTTGGTATCAATTTTTGGTTTCTTCATCAGAAAGAAAAGCCTTAATTTGGGGCATTAAATAATAGGACATAATTTTGAGAAAAATTCTGAACAGGAAAAGTTTTTCAATTTTGTGTAAATTGTTGTTGATTGTCATTTATAAATTCTTCGAGCAAATTAAAGACAAGTTTTAGAATTGTGTTTAAAATTCTGTACCCTAAATTAATGCTGTAAAGATGCGAAGCCAGGATCCTAAAACTTTGGTAATGCATAGGCAATGTGTATATCTTATAAACCGCTCATGATAACTGATTAAATAAGTAATGTAGCATATATATTATAGTTGTTTATATAGTTTAGTGCTTTACTCTCACATTTATTCGCACTAAATTTATTGATATTAGATACGTATTCTGAGAACACAGTAATCTCGCATTTTTTATCAGCTTCTAAGTTTTGAAGCACGCTCATAATCCGCATCTCGAGTTGGTTTTCTTTTGTTTAATCAATTCGATTTTATTATTTTTGTTATATTTGATGCATTTTCAAGCCTTGTTTATTTATGTTCTACCATTTCTCTGTTCTTTCTCTTTTTTCTTGCAGACCCTCCCCAAAAAAAACCAAAAACAAAAAACTAAATCACAAAAAACAGTTTTCGAAAGCTGATATCTCAATTACATACGTCACATACGTCGTTTTGCAACACTGAGCGACGCGCGCGCGCATTATGCGTAACGTTAATAGGCAAAGCGCGCGTGCCGTGGAACGCAGTGAATCGAAACGCAATTGCTGCTGGACTGCGCGACGATGAAATGAAACGCATGCAGGTGCAGCAACAACGACAGCAACAACAACAACATCAGCATATGGCAGGCGAAAATGTTGTCGCACATTGAGGAAAATGCATCGTTTTCTTAACATACAGCAAAATATAAAATTACGCAACTATCATCAGTTACTTTTGTATTTTGTTGCTGTTCCATTGGCTGCCACTGCTGCTGGAGGAAGACGACGAAGAGGAGGCAGAGACGACGGAGATCGAGACATATTTGTGGGTGGGAAGAGCAGCAGCAGCAGCAGCAGCAGAAACAGTAGAAATCATAACGTAACGATCGTAACGTAACATAACGTGACGCACACAGAAGCAAGTAGTAGACGATAGTTTGTTCTCTTATTGTTTAGCCCAATACACACGTACACACACTTTACCCAACGCTGCCACTGTTCCTAAGACAACAACAAAACAACAAACAAACAACCTATCATCGTAATCGTAGTTTTAACGCAACCATTAAGTAAACGAAACGTAGCATAACGTAACGTAACGCGAGACGCCTCAACATTAGCTCCTATGCCAACGTTTTTGATCATCAGCATCGCTATCAGCATCGATATTATCATTATGCATATGACACACGATATATGAACGCCCATGCTCATCAAACATCTGACACTGCAAGCAACTGCAACAGTTAAATCGATAACAACAATTGAAACAACATTTGCGAAGCATAAAACAACAACGTTACGTTGTTTTAGTGTTTCGTTACCCATTGACCTTTTGCCGCACAGCTGGCAAGGGTAAAATATGGCAACACCGCAAGTCAAAGACTTGGTGTTGCGCTCGCCAGCTGGCTCCTCCGATACCATCACATTTGCCTGGCCACTGCAGATTGGACATGGACAGGATAAGCATGACAATGGCATCGATATCATCGACACAATTAAATTCGTCTGCGATGAGCTGCCATCAATTTCATCCGCATTCGAGGAGATTAACCTCAATCACATTGACACTGCCTGCTATAAGACTATGACAAATCTTGTCGATCGCTTCAACAAGGCTGTCGACAGTATTGTTGCATTGGTGAGTACATAAATAATGTCAAATGCATATTTAGATAACAAACATTAACATAAACAGTCACAGTTTGGTAAGGTTGTTGTTTAAACTCGATCCAATTCGAAGGTTTGGTAGGGTAGAATCATTTTCGTTCACAAATCTTAATGTCAACTGGCAAAGCGATATATTAACTTGTCTATATTTATTCCGCTTGTCATCCTATTCGTAAACTTATCAATTCGAGAGGATCCCTTTATGCCAACTATAATACGTTTTTTACAAAAGCAATACGTAACCTCTCCAAAGGTATTTAAAACGGAACAAAATTCTATCCGATTTCCATTTCGTAGCTTTGCTTAAAGAGCTTTAAACGACAATAAAAATATGAGGAATTATAGGATATTCAAAAAAATAACTTCATATAAAATTATATTTCTAGTAACCGAAATTGAAATGGTTATTTAAAAAGAAGCGTGTTTCATTTTCATATGTTCCGTTTGAAACAATCGATTCGATCGATCTCTCATTAAATTTTTCTCAACAAACAATCTTCTAGGGTTATTAAAAGTTCAACGTTTGCAAGTTTTTCAAAAAATATATCAAATATTTACTCAAAAATGGTATCCGAAGTACAGAAAACAGTTTCTGATGCAAGACTTAAAGAGCTACCAAAATGAATAACTATTTTACCTAATAATCTAAACATGCTTTAGTGGCATTCTAAACTGTTGAAAACAATTGCATGGATCGAGCTAATTATTAATTTCGATTATCACAGGAAAAAGGAACTTCACTGCCCGCCGAGCGCTTGAATAAGTTCGCTCACCCTAGCCTTTTAAGACACATACTGCAATTAGTTTACAATGCTGCCGTACTCGATCCAGACAAACTCAATCAGTACGAGCCCTTCTCGCCGGAGGTGTACGGGGAGACGTCGTACGAGCTGGTACAGCAAATGCTCAAACATGTCACCGTTAGCAAGGAGGACACGTTCATTGATCTCGGTTCCGGTGTGGGACAGGTGGTACTACAAATGGCCGGCTCGTTTCCGCTCAAGACATGCATTGGCATCGAGAAGGCGGACACGCCCGCTCGCTATGCGGAACGCATGGATCAGATCTTTCGCCAGTACATGAGCTGGTTCGGCAAACGTTACTGCGAGTACAAGCTGATCAAGGGCGACTTTCTGGTGGACGAGCATCGCGAGAAGATCACCTCCTCCACTCTGGTGTTTGTCAATAACTTTGCCTTTGGTCCGACCGTCGATCATCAGCTAAAGGAGCGATTTGCCGATTTGCGAGATGGCGCTCGAGTTGTGTCATCCAAATCGTTCTGTCCACTCAACTTTCGTATTACGGATCGGTAAGTAATACATTGAAATATATTTGGAATAATGTGATTAATCTGATAATATCTGCCCATCACAGAAACCTTAGCGACATTGGCACGATTATGCATGTGAGCGAAATACCGCCCCTGAAGGGATCCGTTTCATGGACCTGCAAACCGGTTTCATATTATTTGCATGTGATCGATCGCACTATTTTGGAGCGCTATTTTCAGCGCCTGAAAACCAAGGGCGGTGATCATGAGCATGTGGGTAAGTAATTGGGTGCTGGGTGGGGAGGAGATGATAATGTACACAACACACGTTCAGTCACAAATCAGTATTGAATATCAATCATGATGAAATCAAATCAGTCAGTCAGTCATAAATCAGAACATGATCAATCACAATCAGTCACGATCAGTCATTTTTAATGACTTTCCTAAGTTTCCGTTTGATCTTCAGTTGAAACAATCTCAAATAGTTAGGTCTATAAATATATTGCCCGATCTAAGTTTGAAGCTAAGCTATTTGTAACATAGATATTTATAGGTTTTATTTTAACTAAGGTTAAAGGAACCCAGCAATAATTTTAATACCAATTTGATATACGTTTTTGACCTTGTTTAAGTATATAGGTATAATAATATTTAAGAGTTTTGTTGAATTTTTCACTTAAACGGTATTATTCGGCTGCTCAATGAACTTTTTTAAAGTAATTATATTTTAAGTAAATAATTTTTCTTTTAAATTTAAAGGAAAGCTTTCGTTTGATGTTAATTATATTGACGATTGATAATTATTTATGATATTTGTGGGAGATTAAAAAAATTTCTTTGCTTTTTATTAAAAAAGAAAAACAGCATTAAGCAGTATTATCATAGCCATGGGATTTACTAGATATTGTAGTAATTAGTTTGTATTTGGAGATAAGCTAAATGTTTCTAATGCCTCTGTCTTTCGCACTATCTTTCAGGTACCGTGCGCACCACACGTGATCGCGCCAAACGTGAGGCCAACATTGGCCATCAAAACAACAATCACAATAACAACAACAATCACAACCACAACAACCATCAGCGTGAGCAGCGGGAACAGCAGCGTGAGCGGGAAAGGGATTTGTTCAACGGCCCCGCCCAGCAGCGCAATCAATCGCAGTCGCCGGCAAATGTCAGCGGCGGCGGTGGATTAGCCGCCTCCAAGACGCGCCAACAGCTGGCAAGTGCGCAGCAGCAGCAACAACAACAGCAGCAGCAACAACAGATGCAGCAACGCAGTCTGGACATGGACAGCAGTACGGAGAGCGACGGCGAGGGCGAGGCGACCAATGGCAATGGCGGCAACACCACCACGGCCACCACGTCCACATCGAATGGGCCAATGACGCGCAAGGTGTGGTCGGACTGGTGCAGCTCCAAGGGCAAGAGTTCGCAGTCGGATGACGAGGAGAACAACAATAGCAATAGCAACAACAGCAACAGCCACCAGGGTCGCGGCCCACGCACCCTCACCACGCTGAAGAAGCGGAAGAAGCTAACGCGCAAAGCGGCTATTGCCAGCAAATCGGCGGCGGCCGCACAGCGCGAAGCGGAAGAGGCAGCGGCTGTCGCTGCAGTTGCTGCATCCGCCACGTCTGCCTCGGCCAGCAAGGATTCCAGCAGCAAGGAGGATCAGCCGCGTGCAGCGAGCGCTGGACCTGGACGCAAGGGCCGCTTGAAGAAGGGACAACGTGGACGCAAGTGCTTAAAGATTGCCGGCCTGGACGTGCTACACAAGCAGACGGTGCTGAGCACCTCGCTGGATGCGATGACAAAGAAGCTGCCCGCAGCGCCCGGCACAGTTGACCAGCAGCTGACGTCGCTGCTTACCGGCGACATGTCGCATCGCGAACTGGACATACCCACAGCGCCCCAGGACACGCCTTATGCCCTGCAAATTCTGCTCGATGTGTTCCGCTCCCAGTATATGACTATGATCGAGCATATGCGGTCGAGCGCATATCTGCCGCAGGTGCAGAAGCAAATTGCCCAGGAGCAGGAGCGGATGGCGCGCCTTAAAAATCGGGCCAATCAGCTGGACAAGCAGATCAAGGTGTTGATCGATGACAGCGTAACCCTGCTGAAGGTGCGCATGAATGAGCTGGGCATCAATGTGAACTCGCCCAACGATCTGATTGCCCAGGCCAAGGAGATTGTCGGACGGCACAAGGATCTGCAGCATGCGGTCAGCAAGATGCGCAACGAGGTAACCGTCTACGAAAGCGAACAGAAACTGCTGCTGAGCAAGCAGCTGAAGCATCTGCCCGAATACCAGAAGCTTTGTGCCGTCACCAACGGTGGCAATGGCAAGGTGAAGCTAGAGCTGCCGCACGAGTTGTCCGAAACTGCGGCCCAGGAGCTGGTGCTCAAGGAGATAGCCAATACGCTGAGCCAGCGCAAAAAGCTCTATGCGCAGGTCTCCACCATCGAACAGGAAACCAGCTCGCTGCAAAAGTCCGCCGAGGAGCGCAGCACAGCCACCGTGCTGCTTGCCCAGGGCACCAACATCAGCCTGGCTAGTGGCGCCCCAACAGTTGCAACAAATGCCGCAACGACGGCGACTCTGGCCAATTGCAACAAATTGGTAAATAGCAAATCGTCGCGTCGCAGTCGCGAGCATCGCGCACGCTCGCAGGAATGGCCCGAGGTGCCGGAGGTGGGCAAGATACAGGAGAGCAATCCCGAGGTGCTGGCCCAAAAGATACTCGAGACCTGTCGCCAGGTCGAGGCGGGCAAATTTCAGCCGCCTCCAAGCACCATCAGCGCCGTCAACTTTATCAACGGCAAGCCCAAAATGGAGCCCAAGACGACGCCGGCGGTCTACAAGGATAGCACTCTGATGCCAGCGCCCAAGCAGCAATCGCAGCCACAACAACAACAACAGCAACAAGCGCAGCAGCAACTGCAACAACAACAAGCTGTGCTGTTGCCCAAGTGCGAGCTGCCGGGACTGGGTCGCAAACAGGAATCACCCAAGGTGGCCAACTTTGAGGATAGGCTGAAGAGCATCATAACATCAGCCCTAAATGAGGATCAGGAGCAGCGCAGCAAGGCAATGCCCATTATGGAGACGTCCGCTGTGCCGCTGCAATCGCCCGTCTCGAAGCGCAGCAAGCAAATGGGCCAAACAACAACAACCGGCAACAGCTTGCACAACGTTATCACCGTTTCGACGCAGGGCCTAATGCACTTGAATGCCAATACGACCATATCGCCTATAACGCCACCTTTGCCGGGTCCGCGTGCTGCAGCAGCTGCGTCGACGGCGCCGCCGCCGCCCGCCAATTTGCCCTACGGCAGCGCGTACATGAGCAGCAAACAGCAGCAGCTGCAGCATTTGTCGGGCAAATATGGCCAAACGGTGTCACTCAAGGAGTCCAAGTATTCGCCAGCCAGACCAGGTGCATCAGCACCGCCGCCGCCGCCACCACCGCCGCCGACGTCCTCGTCCGCGTCGTCGTCATCAGCGCATATGGCCACGCTCTATGCTGCACACGGCTCAACAGCGGCGACAGCGCCCACAGCCGCTGATCTGGGCTTCCATCGGCGACGCGCCTCTGTGAGCGCCAACAGCTACGAGCATTTTATGGTGCAACAACAGCAACAGCAGCAACATGCGCTCATGTTGGCCCATGTGGCACAGCAGAGACTGCAGCATCAGCAGCAGCAGCAACAGCAACAACAGCAACAGCAACAACATGCGCCAATTGGGCACCTTCATCATCATCATCAGGCAGCGGGCACATCAGCTGAGTTTAAGGCGCCAGCAGAGAATCTGCTGCAGCGCTCCGGCAGTCGCGAGCAACTTTCAGAGCAGCAGCAGCAGCAACAATTGCAACAGCAACACCAACAGCCACAACAACAACAACACAGCCTGGATCTACTGCCGCGTGCCAGTTCGGCCAACTCGGACTATGCTGGTTACCGCGTGGAACGTCTGTCTGTTCGACCGCCCAGTCGACCCAGCTCCAACTCCTCGCAGCCAGACTACACGCAGGTGTCGCCAGCGAAAATGGCGCTGCGTCGTCATCTCTCGCAGGAGAAGCTCAGTCAGCCGTCGCAGGCTTTGCCCACGCCACCGCCGATGTCGATTGCGCCGCCGGTGACAGCCGGCAAGACCATCGGTGATCTGGTCAATGGCGAGATCGAGCGCACGCTGGAAATCTCACATCAGAGCATCATCAACGCGGCGGTCAACATGAGCACCGGCAGCGCCAGCAGCAGCAGCAGTGCGCATTTCATGGAACGCGCCTTCCTCGCCGAGCGCACCAACGACCGTCTGCTCATTAATCTGAATGCCCAACGGCCGGAGCGTGTGCACGTTCGACCCCTGGGCGAGGATGCGCAGGACCCGCAGCCGACGAACTACAGCCAAGCGGCATCCAGCACCAACAACAATCTGGCCACCTTGGCCCACGTTGCCTACGCCCACAAATCGCAGCCGGGCGCACGTGCCTCCTCGTCCTCTCGTTCTGGACGGGACTACCAGCCGGTGGCATTGCCGCGCGCGGAAATGATGGGTTGCATCGAGGCCTACTTCCACGAGGAGCAGCAGCAGCAGCAGCAACAACAGCAACACCAGAAATCTAAGAGCACAGTCGGCGGTGGCAACGCGCTGCGAGCACCACGATTGAATGGCGCCAATCCGCCTTTAGAAGGTAAGTGACAAATAGTATATAGTAAAATTAGATATCTAGGAAATCAGAAAGATTGTTAAGAAAATTAACAAACTTGTTGATCAAAGTAACACTAAATAGGGTCTAAGTTATATGTTATATGTATACATATCTATATCAGGAATGCACATTTAAAAACACTATTCTATATAAAATATTATATTTACAATTAAAGAAGGAGGTTTGGTTAGGTGAAATAAGCATGGCTGATTCCTGGGAGGGACTTGACAAAGAACTAAAAATCCTTAATAGTTGTAGAATTGCCCCCTCAGTCAAGAAGTTAAGATACCTTTTTGTAAGTTTAAAAAATCCTCTGCTCAACCTCAAGTGGTAACACAGAGTTTCAGCTGACCCGACTTCTTGCCTCTCTATAGTTGGAATAATCCAGCCAGGACATATGTCGGGAAGATTGGGGTGTATCAATATTAATAATACAACTAACTGTCCTTTTAGTTAGAAATGCATATGTTGTATTTTATAATTCAAGCAGAAAGCGTTACGTCTATATAAGTAAAGTTTATCAAAAGTAGTTGGTAAAGAAGATGATATTGAAAAGGCATCAATAAAATCATATGATTATAATTACCTCTTTCTCTAATACAATTAAAATGTTTTTGGTTTGCCTTACTTCTTTCTTTAATTATTAAGTATTAAATTATTCTTGGGCACCTCATTTGATTTTTCTATTAACAAAAGTAAATTCTCTAAATACCCAAACATATTTTATGTATATAAAAACTGACTCATTATATTATCAGTTGAATTCCATTTATATATATTTATTATATATAAACAATACTATAAAAAATAACATAAAAAAGTAATGAAAATAACCAATTTATGTATAAATCTAAAAAATGTAGAAAGAAGACTGAAAATGATGACATCAATATGTATTAGAAGTAATCGAACTAGAAGTAATCGAACTAGATGTACTCGAACTATACATACTATACAGCTAAATGCCAAACAACGATACTGAGTGGATATACCTTTCCGTATTACACTGTTTGACAATTTACCAGATATTTGTGTGGCGCCATCTTTTGTCCACTAATATTTATTGTTGTTACTCCCGAAGTGATCCCAATGTTGGATCCAATCTGTTCCCTAGATGGCGCCACATTATCAAAACATTTCTATTTGCATTGCTAACAAGTTTTGTTCATTTGTTACAGGACTAGCCGCCTCGCTGCAGGACCATGTACGAGCACGCAAATACAAGGAGGAGAACGAGGAGCGACAGAGACGCGCTGCCGCCGCTTCTTCATCATCATTGGAACTGGCGCCGCATTTCGCTCATCAGGCGCCGCCCGCCCATAGCTACCATCAGCCGCAGCAGCCGCATCATCACACAGCCGCCGGCATTATCAATGGCACGCCGCACAAAGTGGAGCGTAAGCTATAGAAACACTTGAATTTCCTGTGTGACATGTACTCATGCGCCTTTTCTCTATTTGCAGTGGGCGTGAAGCGTAGCTCGCCGCTGGCGCCGCACCAGCAGCCGTCGCGACCCGCCAAATTGGCGCATTTCGATCAGCAGCCGCTTGCGCATGCGCATCAGCATCTGTACGTGAATAGCAATGGGGTGTCGGGTCTGCCGCCGCCAGCACATGATGCCACCACACCGTCGCCGACGCCGTCATCCTCATCCTCGTCATGTGGCAGGCGCAGCAAGTTGCTTGTGGAGCCGCCGCTGCTGATGAGTCCCGAGATTAACTCGCTGATGGGCGATGAGCGGCCGCTGCAGCTGTCGACGAGTCATCAGCAGCTGCACCACCATCAGCAGAAACCACATCAGCAGCAGTTGCGTGGCTCGCATCAAAGCGGTCACAGCATCACGCCCACCATTGTGGGCGGCCAGCGCTCCAATGCCGGCGATGACGGTAAGCCATTCGTATGCCAAGATTTAGTTACAACAACACACACACGCGCATTCCATGCACCACATGCACCACATGCACAACATGCACCACCAGCACATGCACAATGCCATCAGTTGCACCACTATCAGACACGCCTTGCCACCCAATGGGTGGCACAAGATCTTACCACAAAGAACAGACGGTCAACCGTCTCCGCTTCGTCGGATGATGACTCTGACACCGACAGCGTCTCATCCTCGAGCTCCTCTTCCACTTCGAGCTCAAGTGCCAGTAGCTAATGCAATACCAATACCATCTGCCTGATCACACGCACATTTTACACACATTTTATACACTTTACATATTTTTTTAAATTAATGCAATTAGTTTTAAATATATACAGAAAAAAAAGAGAAATTTGCGGCCATTTAAAGGTTTTTATTTAATCCATGTTGTGTGTTGTCCGTAGTTTGCTTTATGTCTCTTTCGTAAAAGATTTTTATTTTTATTTTCTGTGTATGCTTTGTATTTTACACTTTTAATTTGTAGTTTGACTATTTTCTTCTATACATCTATTTTTTATTGCTTTCGTTAAGCATTCAATTAACATGAAAATTACTGTTAACGAATCAATTAACATTAGTTAACATTTGCTGCGTAACAGAGACTGTAAACATTAAAAGCGTTCGCAAACGCATGTCAAAAGTGAACATAATATCCGAACATGAAAAAACTTAAATATATTCCATAATAAAAATTGTTAAATATTTTAACTCGCGCATCGATAACCACATGATATAATCTACGTAGACAGACTAAATTCGCTTTTCACCTAGAAACGAGCTATTTAATTGAGCTAAAAACGAACGTTGATCAATTTGATGCATCTGTTTGCTTCGTATTCTAGAAAAGCCTTAAACCAAAGACAATATATGCAATTTATATTATTTTTGCTTGAGCCATAAGTTGTTGTTCAAAAGTAATTTCAAAATCGTTTTATTCGATTTCTACAAAAAAATATTTACTAATTCATTGCGCAATTTTCAAAAATGTAGTGTTAAACTTATCAATACTCATAAATCAACGTGACAACCCTGGAATATATTAATATTATTATCATTTATGAACTAGATATTGAATACTTATTCTTAAAACGTAATAAATAAACCTAAAAACAAAATGGAAGAAGCGGAAGGATATGAATGTAATGAAACTTTACCTGACTTTTGTGAAATTCACCTTTCTTACAACTACGATCTTAAAGATACGGTTACTTCCTCGCTAATTAATAAATAATACAGAAAAAATTACATTTTCAAGAAGCCCGTCGATCGATAAACATAAAAGAATAAAAAAACATAAAAGAAAAACTGCCGAAAACATGCAACATTTTACGCTAATCCTCATTAAATTGGTCACGTCATGCCAAATATCTCATTCAATTCATAAAAACTAAAATTTACACCTGACACACACACACACACACACACACACACTCCCACACAAACACATAAACGCTCTCTGTATAAAAAGACATAAATCAAAATCAAATAATTTTTTTTCACTTGGATATTAACAATCTCCTCTGGAATGTTATATATATATTTTTTTTTCATAAATAATTTTCAAATATTTACTAAAAAATAGTATCGAAAAATGGACAAAATTAATCAATAAAATAAAACAAAAAAAAAAAAAAAAAGCAAGCGCCCCTTTACTTATCCAAAACTCGACTTTATATCCCTTCTATTATGCTCTACTCCCATACAGTTACCGATTCGGCAACGCATCGTACTATAACTAATTACGATCCCAGACGTCGACTTCGCACCCCGACTTCGACTTTGTCTGGCGCCACGAAACAAACTGCTACCAATTGTAATACTCATAACAATGGATTTGTTGTGGCCGATAGTAGTAGTAACAATAATAACAACAATTATAATGACAATAATGATAATAACAACCATTGATTACCTCAAAATTCTCAAAACCAAACCCAATAATCGTTCAAAAAGAAAATTGAAAACGAAAAAAAATACATCAAAATCAGCACGAAAATCCCGAAAAAATGCCAAAACCTTAAACGTATATGTTGTTGTTGAAAAGCAGAGTACAAAAAACCACATATAATTTTATACTTAAACAAAAAAAAAAAAAAAAAAAAAACGTTAAACATATAAAAAGACAAAACATAATTTTTTTACGTTCAATAATTTAATCTAACCGAATTTAAAACAAATTTATCTAGTATGTATATTAAATATACACATTTATAAAATTAAAACATGAGCATGAGGTAAGTTCTGTTGCGCCTAATTGGTTTATTTCTCTATTTATTTTTTTAATTTTTATTCACATATTATTTTTCATTTTATTTATGATTTTCTTCCTGATATATTCTGCAACGCTCTAATTTTTAATCTTCACACACATGCACACACGCCGCAAGCCATAGCTAAACACACTCATACACACACGCACACACACCATTTAGCATATATTTGAGTCAACTGTACAAAATGTTCAGAGTTTAGCCACACTTCGCGTTATCGTTATCGTCATCGCCACTGTTATCGAACCCACACCAGCCTAGCACTCACACACACACAGACACACACACGCACACACACCAGCAACACCCGCAGCAGCAGCAGCTTCCGTTCCTGCTGTAGCTGCCGCTGCTTTCACTTAACCGATTCAATGACTTGTATTTATGTCTAATCTATTGCTTATGTCTTTCCATGGCAGACGATGTTATTGCGGCCGACGAAGAGTCCCACTGGCAGCATCGGGTCAGCTCCGGCTTTGATCGCCTGGTGGCCTTCGCCAGCACCGAGCTGGACAAGACGAGGCGCTCCATTGATGGCGACACGGTGCCCGCCTCCATAAGCTGCAACACCTCGCCGGACTCGGGCATCACGCACAGCAGCAGCAACTCGGATGCGGTGCGTACATTTTTGTCCACCTCGTCCAGTTCATCGCAGCTGGAGCTGCCCATCAACAACAGCAGCAGCAGTAGCAGCAGCAATAACAGCAGCAGCCTCTATGCCAGCCAGGTGCACAATCTGAGCCATCATCCGTATCAGCATGGCCATCAGCAGCTGCAGCAGCAGCAGCAGCTGCCACTTCAACAACAACAGCAGCAGCAGCAGGCGCAGCAACAACATTCTCAGCAGCAGCAGCAGCAGCAGCACTTGGCCGATCATTTGAGCGACAGCAGCATGAAGTCTACAGCGTCCTCATCGCTGCACGCGAGCAGCTCGCTGAAGACCGTTTCGCCGGTGGACTCGGGCGCCATTGAGTCGCCGCCGCTGTCCGATGTGGGTCTGCCACGCACGCCCAGTCCCAGCGCCGCCAGCGTGGCCACACCTCCGCTGGCCCATGCGCCGTCGCTTGTCAACGAGCTGCGCATACCGCTCAAATATCAGCGCAAGTCGAAGAGCGGCTCCGAGAAGCACTACAAGAAGAAGTTCTGTGAGCGCAACTGGGAGTACGACTGCGACGAGCTGTTGGCCTACTCCAACTCCAGTGCACCGCCGACAGCAGCCGATGCAGCGGGCAATGGGCCGCCAGCATTGGATGTGGCCGGCGGCGTGTCAGCAACGCCGCCAGCCGTGCTGAGCAAATCGGGCAAATCGCCCAAGGAGAAATCGTCGCCGCATCATGGCGCCAATACCAATGCGAATGCCAACGCCAGCTTTCACCATCATCACAAGTCGTCCAAGTTTCGGCCCAAGGGCAAGGACTGGGACTGGTCACTGGACAGCAGAAGCAACACGGGCGAGACGACGGCAAATGGAGCCGGCGTTGGCGCGAATACAACGAGTAATTAATTTAAATTAATTTAGTTAAATTGCCGAACAGAATGAATATCGTACGAAGAGAATGGGGAAATGGAGAATGAAAATTGAAATGGAAAACCGAATCCGCAGCCAACATGCGCAACAAATGAAAAAAGAAAATTGGAATGTTTTTTTTTTTTTGCTTAATGTTCAATTTTTTTTTGAGAAAATCATTTGTAAATCGATTCGAATGGAGTTGATTTAAAATTTGTAATCTGTAACTAAATGAATTGTGTTTATTTGTAGTTAACTTATTGTATAGCAGCGATTTTTGCCTTGTTTTCTATTATGTCTCTGTATGTTTATTTCCGTGAATTGTAATTAGGTTAGTGTAGCATATTTTAACTGAACATGTGTGTTAGATCTTAAGGCAGCATACGACACGAAAAGCAATCGCAATCGCAACAACAGCAACAAAGCCCCAATTACTGATGAACAATGTTACTGATTTCATTATTACCAAGTTTACTATTATTATCATTATTACTATTAATCCTTAAATGTATTTTATTTTGTATTGTTTAATTGATTTGTGTTCGTTTTAAGTTGTGTGTTTTGTCCTCTTCTGTGGAATTGTGTTTTTTATGATTTTTAAATAAATTTTAAACTAATTACAAACTTCTCCTGTGTATCTTGGTTACTTTCAATCGTCAACTTGATTTATATATATGTATATCTAGATTGATCAGTTGCCGCCAGCTTAGTTAACATTTCTCGTGCTGGGACCAACAAGCTTTTCAGTAATCGATCCGTTCCTGTTCACAGGATAAATGTCAAAATTGTCAACGTCGCTTCCAAAATCTAATTACAATCTAAATATATGCAAAATTAATAAGCGAATATTCAAAATGAAATAAAACGCTTGTCAATAAACAAATATTTAGACATTCGAAAAAATTGATAAATGCACGTTGATACTTTTTTTTTTTGCATTTTCCATTCTTATTACTCTACGAGTATATAGTATATATATAAATAAAACTATTTGGTGAACTCTAATGTAAAAACAAGGCGTGTCTCTGCGGCCGCCTTGCTCAAAATTACCGAGATATGACAGATTAACAATATAGAAACTGATTTGGCGCAAGATTAGCATCAACAAGAAGCAGAATAGAACAGGCAGCAGAACAACAAGTAACCTTATTAATTAAAGAATTTTCCACCTCAGCGAAATAACAACAATTTTATATATATTATATACATAAATAATAATATAGCAGTAGCGGCATATACAATATATATACATATATATACATAGATCTATATACATATAGCATATGTGTGTGGCCATTCCGGGGGCAGGTTCATTGGCAAATCTCAGAGTGGGAGTGGGGGCGATTTTGGGATGAAAGTGAAAGTGAAAGTTGTAACGGAATCGGTTCGATAATAAAAGCAAAAACAACAGCAGTCAAATATCAGGAAACAAATTAAACAGTAAACAAACGGAAAAAAAAGAACATGATTAACAAGCATTTAACAACAAATAATAAATATTTAGTAACATACATATATAAAATATATACGTAAAGCATATTTAACAAATAGTCTTTTATATGTTCATGAGCAACAACAAATGCATAACATTAATTTAAACAAAGTAAATAAATAATAAAACAATAAGGCCCCTAGCAATCTAAATGGATTTTCAAATGTGCTATTAGCGTAGTGTAATATTAAAACATTTAACAACAAATTAAGACAATGGCGCATAAATGATTTTTATACGTATATATATACATATATGAATTATAATTATATTTACCATCATATACAGAGTCGAAGGGCGAAGATAACAAAAAAACTTATTATAATAATAATTTTTATTAACAATGATCGGGTAGCCCCGATGAAGCCCCAATGAATCAGTTGTAGCAAATGGAATATTATCTGGCGCTATTTGAATGTATAATGTAAAATGCATATAAAACAAAATAGTTGAATTTACATAAAACAAATTAACATACAAGTATTAAACTAACGAGTAAGTAAACAAAACTAATTAATAACGACAACAAATAAATGAACATAATATAAATAAATAAACAAACACAAGCACATGCATATTATAATTAACGGTATTATTATGTATATTTAAAAATATATATTTATTGCATATTAATATTATTATTTTAAACTTAAAAGTTTAATAAAAAATAACATTATAAAACATTAATTCTTGGTCTTTTTATGCACATATCTCAATCAATCAATCAGAAAATTAAAATAAAACTATTAAGCAATAATGAGATCTCATTAGCGCTGATTATTAATGAAGTATACGCCAACTAATAAAAAAGACGATTGATTGATTAACTGATCAATTTGTCGCAATATATTGATTGATTGGCTCTAATTCTTTTAAGCAAAAGCGCAGGTTTTTGTTTGTTCCATAGGTTTTTATTGACATTAATTGTTTTTTGTTTTGCATTAAAATATCTTATAAAAAGTACAGTTTGGTTCGTTTATCTTTATTCAACTATTGTATGTATGTATATTGGGTTTTTCGCTTGTTTATTAAAGGTTTCCCGTACTTATATTCCACAGGAGCTATTTCTCTTTAATTTAATTTAAAGCGGTAGCAGTTCAAAATGAGGATGTGCATATCCACTTTGCTTAAATACACATCGATATATGAGCGGAATATTGGTTTAGTTTAGATTTGAGTTGATAATGCTTGGGGCTGTGTTTGGGGGAGCTTGTATATATCTCTATGGTTGAATGGATCAACTTGCTGACTATCTTTTTACTTTGTTGAATCTGAGGTCTCTAGCAAATTCAATTGTTTCCCTAGTTCTAGCTTTGCGTTTTGTAAATGAGTGTATATTTTTATATAAGTATATATATATATATGTATACTCAGCTAAGTTTTCTCTTTTAATAATGCATTTGTATGGTTTTCTGTGTATATTATATGGTATATGCAAGTATATAATTGTTTTACAATAAAGCCTGAGGCACATTTATGAATTATTTTTTACATTTTTACTTTTTATTTTTGATTTTCACAATTTATACGTGGATAACGCAAGGATGCTCTGGATGTGTGTATTTATAAATTTTACTTTGTTTTACAAACAAATTTACGTAAATTTGTAGCAGAGAAAAGAATTTGTTTTTCATTTAAATGAAATGTTAAAGCTAAATTTTGTTTTAAGTTGTAGAAACCTAAGCAATAGTTGCATAAACAGGATAGGGTGTTGGGAATTAAGCATACCAATAACACTAGGATTATGGATAATAGAACGTGAATTACAGCGGTACATGGAAAACTAAACCTAGAGAACTTCACACAATAGGAGAGTAACAGCTCCTATTATGCGTTATCATTTAAAACAAAACACTTTCAATAACAAACAAACACTTAATGCTAATTAAAGACCATTTAATATGGTTTAGTGATAGAAAATATAACAATTTGTTTGAATAGAAGATAGAAATTACATAGAACTTAATTGATAAATTGTTTATAAAATCGAAAAAAGGTCGACCAATTTTATACATATGCCCAAGCTATCAATAACACCTGATAGCTCGATAAAGTTACAAATGTTGATTTGATAACAAATTCTACATAAATACGTTACGTTACGTAACTTTACACACACAGCTAAACACTTGAACTTGATAAGTGTTTCGATTGAACGCTTGCCGTTTGTTCAGGCCCTCATAAATTGTTAGCTTAAAACTAATGTGTATGTATAGTTTGGGCTCTTATAGGGATGGGAAACCATCCCAACACCTGACGGGATCATTTAAAATGTTACATTCTTTTATCTGTTGTGTATATATATGTTTTTAAAACCGCTGCACGTTGAATTCATTCAGACTTTAAGTTCGTTTCATTTGTAAGGTTCTCTACTATATGGTATATGGTATTCGTATTCTGTTTTATCGTTTTGTGTATAAAGTTCTCATTTCAAATCGAGGGTCAACATTAAAAACTATTCAACTAGAGAAAATTGCATACATTTTCCAGTTCCACATTATAACAATATGCCATTTGTTGAGTACACGCACATATACTTACAAATACTACATACATACAAACATAAATATATGCACGCACATTCTTATAACAAAGTCCTGAAGGATACTTGGTTCAGGATGGTTGCAATGACATTCAAAAACAAACAAATCCCTTCATTGACATTGAAATTTAAATAAATTGCCTTTTTGGCATAGTTGAAACCAATTGGAGTTTAGCTTTAAGAATTTGTATATAGTATGGGCATGTCTGGAGTCTTTCGCTAGAGAATTTCGAAGAGAAAGCTCGTCACAGTTAACATCAATTATCGCACAATAATTATACAAGATCAATACGTGTAAAACAGGTAACGACTACGTTATGGTTGTCCACTCCTATTGTGATAACAAATTTATAGAAACATACAGAGAGAGAGAGAGAGAGAGAGAGAGAGAGAGTGAGAGATTTATAGCTTATCCACATGCTCCAACAGACTGGCCATCACCAGCTCTTCTGGCTGCGTCTCGCTCGAAATCTCTGCCTGCTTTTGAGCTTTCTCTTCGTGCAAATTCTACAAGCTATCAAGTATATCGGCAGCACCTATTATGGCATCCACATCGCTACTATTGGGCGCAACGTCGTCAATCAGCGTATCAGTGCTGAGGGCCAAGACGGCATCCGTGGTGCTGCCGACTCCAAAGTCCGCAACAGCCGGCAACGACAGGCTGTCAATCGTATTGCCGTTGATTAGATGGTCTCGGTACAGCTCAACGGGACTAAAGCGAAAGCACGGCGTCGTAATGGGCGTCGTTGGCATTGATTTGGATATATCCAGAACATTTCGGGAACTGTACTGCCCGCAGTAGCCCACATTGTTGGCGCCCCAACTAAAGGCTGGTGAGATGTTAAAATGGCCGCTGGCGGCATTGCAGCTGCCGTTGGTGGTTCCGAGACTGTTGCAGCTCTGGATCTGCGATTGGTGATGCGGTAGCGGTGTGGAAGGCACGGAGCGTGACACAATGCCACCCGCACTGCCGGCACTGCTGTAACCACTCGAAGAACCCGCTGAGGAGCTGCAAGTGGTTGTCGTTTGTATGCCACTGAACTTGTTAAAGCTTGGCGAGATGAGCGCACTCACATCCATTTCATCGTAGAGCAGACTTGTCGATACGTCCACATCTCCGCCACCCAGTTTTAGAGCGCCCACCGACTGCTGACTGTTACTGTTCTCCGAGAAGAGCGCGTCGTTCACTGGGACAGCGGTGACGGCCTGATTCAGCTGCCGATTGTAGCCTGCCGAGGGGGAGTGGTGGCTGCTGCGCTGCAGCTGTGATAGCGGTACCGATTGCGAACGTTGCGTTTCGTTTAGCTCCATATTGGCACCGCTTAGCGCCAGGCTCGTTTCCAAATCCATTGAGTTTTGATTAACTAGCAGCTCCACATTGTTGCTGTTGTTATTTATGTTGCTCTCGCTGAAGTGGTTGCTGCTGCACAACCAATTCACACCCATGCACTGCTGCAGCAGCGAGGGACTTGGCGGCGCCGAGGCGGAACTGCTGCTGGGGTAGCTGTAAACGTAACTGCGTCTGCGCCTATGCGCCCCAATCATGGGATCCCCGTTTCCGTTGTTGTTGTCAAAGTCAAGCGATTGCTGTTTGGTTAACAGGCTGGAACGCTGGCGCACGGTTGTTTGGACCGGACTAGCAAAGCAGCTCTGCGTGGGCAGCTTACCAGTTGTTGTTGTAACTGCTGTTGTTGTTGCTGCAGCTGTTGCTGCCACATTGCTGTTGCTGTTGATGTTTGGGGAAATGGGCAGAAAAATGCAGTTCTTGTTGTTGCCGTTGCTGGACGCGTTGCTTAGACTAATTTTGCGCTTGTTGCTGTTGTTGTTGTTGCTGGTGGCCCGCTGCTGTTGTTGTTGTTGTTGCTGCTGCTGTTGTTGTTGTTGTTGATGTTGCTGCTGCTGTCGTTGTTGATGCTTTCGTGACATTAGTGCCAGAGACGCTGAGGCAGAACCCACAACATTTGCTGTCGCTGCTGCAGTTGGCAAAGGCATAGAGCGACGCGTTTGCAGCTGCAGCAATTGTTGTTGCTGCTGCTGTTGTTGTTGCTGTTGCACCGCTGTTGTTGATGTCGCGGTTGCCGTTGCTGATCTTGCAGTTGCTATTGCCAGTGCATTTGTTGTTGCAATAGCTGATGCAGCTTGTGGATTTCTGTGTTGTTCTGCTTGAGCATCTAAGGAATTCAGTTGTTTTTCCTCAGCGTCTCCCATCTGAAAATATTGAAGCAACTCGGTATCAGGGCCCTCAGAGTTCTCCTCCTCATCATCTCCGGGCATTAAGTAATCATCAAGCTCATGCTTATCCATATTGCATATGCTAATGACGCGCTCACGTGGCAATCCTAGATTTTCAGCCAGCCCAGAGTCCTCTGCAGTGGCGGCCAATGTCGCCGCATTCTCTGCTATCAAGCGTTTGGCCCGCAACAACATCATGTTGCGCGATGCGACTTTCGGTGTGCTACTGTTCGTGTCCAGACTGCTTGATGGGCTCACCGAACTGGGATTATTTAATTGCGCCGGCGGGCCCATTGATAGCGCGGTATGGATGGGTGAGTTGCCCGCAGGTGGTTGCGCGGACGGCGGTGGTGTCGCTGCCGTTGTGGTAATCACTGGGGGTACAAGCAACGTGCCGCCGCTTGTGCTGCCGCTGCTGGGGGAATTGGCCCAAAAGCCTTTGGTCTGCTGCGCCTTTAGGACTTTCTTGCAAAATATGTTGGTGGTATTGTACTCTTCGGCCTCGTCCTTAATGACCAGCCCAGGGGGAGATAGCGGCTGTTGTCCTGCAGCCTCCGCTTGCAGCTCCAATAGCTTGGGTGTTAGGTTGCGGGCAACATTGCTGCGCGGCTCTGTGGCCAGATTCATGGGCAAAACTTGCTGCTGCTGTTGCTGTGCTGTCAAATAGCTACCAGGTGAGTCTGTTATCTCCTGCTTGATCTTTAGTAACAGCTCCGTTTTGTGTTCATCGCTGACTGCTTCCTGACTGCTACCCGCATCTTGTGAGGCATTCGGTTGATTGCAACTCGATTCGGAGGATGTGGACCCTTTGCGTTTCTTTTTGCGACGCTTCTTCAGCGGTCCCATGTCCTGTCAAGTATTGAAACAACAAGTTAAATACAATAAGATTATAATTGTTTAAATAAACTTACTGCAAGAAGACGTTTCTCTTTGGGCTCCCTAGGCGTATATTTTTTGGGCGCCAGTCCTGCATTAATTGTTGCATTGTTACTTTTGATGCGTGTGGCCAGCTCTGTGACGCTCTCCAGTTTGGTATTAAGCAGCTTTTCCGCCCAGGTGCGCACCACATCCCAACTACAGTCATTATCTGCTGCTACACCTTGTACGCTCGCTGCGGCACTAGGTGATCGATTAAACCCTGACACATTGGTTTCCGCGGCGACAGTCTCGTCGATTGGCTCATCCTTGCAAAGTTGCGGCAACTGTGGCGGAGTCAGTTTGGTGGTCTTCCGCATGGCCGCATAGCAGTAGCGCGAGTTGCCACGCGTGCCTAGACGCCGCGGCCGGACGCCGGGGAACACCTGCTTCATGACCTTACCAAAGTCAGCCGTTGACAGTGGCTTGATGCTCAGGCGTTCACAATAGGCTCTGAAAAGTGAGAAATATGTTCATCAAAGTTTCGTCTGTGAACTTGTATCTGAAGCTTTCGCATCTCAAATGACTCGTATATCATTTTCTTTACACATACAAAAAAAAAGTAAATAAATAAATTCGATATTCCTTTTGGGTATGTGTGTATATGATACATCCATTATCGTATTCAAATGTGCACGATCTTCAACTCACATGTAATCATTGTAAACGTCCTGTTTTGGTATGGAAACCTGAGCATCATGCTCAAGATGTGAGCGCACCCAATTGATGGTGTGGTTAATCTCGGAGCGAGTGCCCAGCGGATTCTGTGGCTGTCTCAATGGGTCAGTGTCCGCGCTTTCGCCGGGCAACCGCAAATACAAAAACAGTTTCTCAATGGGCTTTAGGCCAGCGACACTTTCTAGAATTTGCGCGATCTGCAGCTTAGCAGCATCACTAAATAGAAAATAATTAATATTTGGGAAGCAGAGTGCATTGTCAAAAGGTTACTTACTCCAAACTAGCTTCGATGACCTGCTGCACGCGACGCATGCGCTCCTCGTCGCTGGTCAGTGCATTCATCACATTCTCCGTAATAGTGGAGTTGATGGCACCACTGGGTGCAGCCGGCGGGACAGCTGATGAGCCGCCTTCACTGGGATGTGGGTGGGGAGGATGCGGATGTGGAGGTTGTGGATGCCTTGGTATAGCTGCTGCTGCAAGCGTTGCTGTTGACGAAGAGGCGTTCACATTCATTGCATGCATTATTTTTCCCAGTTCCAATTGTTGAGCGCTGTTAAAGGCATTGACAAACGCAAGCCCGGCATTGCCAGCGGCTGCTGCAAACGGATTCGGCGTGAGCACAGATGTCGCACCACTGGCCGCAGAGCCAGAAGAATTTACATTTGCAAACGCTGGCGGCACAAAGCCGCCGCTGGGAACAGGTACATTTGTGGGTGTGGGCGACACCTGGGACTGGGCGAGAGTCTGTGGAGGCCCAACAATTGGCGCAATAGTCAGTGGCGACGATTTGATCGTTTGCATGAGAATGGGCGGAGCTTGGAACCGTCCTGACGTATAGGTGGGAATGTCCGGAATCGGAACAGGCACGCCACATATACCATAAGCATTTGTGGCAACTGTCGCGTTTGTTTCGTATATGGAATTGGAATTTGGATTAGATTGCTGATGCTTCTGCAGCGATGTCGATGCTGTTGTGCCACCCACTGCCGCTGCCGCTGCTGCTGATTTCGCCGTCCACTGCGCACCACTAAGCTGGCCATGCTTCTCGGACATGTTAGGTGGAGGGCTGGCTTAGAACACGCGAACCACCGCAAGCCACCAGCCAGCAGCAACCTCAATGTGTTGCTCCTGAGGACACTTTGCCTTTTGCACGTCACTCCTTGTTAGATTGCCTGTTGTTTTTGTTTTCCGATAATAATAAATTCACTTAATGTATGCTGACGCGTGCTTTAGGAGATGAAGATTGCGAAGTCGATAACTGGCGCGACGAACATTTTGGAGACGACGGAAGACACGGATGTTAACGCAAGATAATAAACCATTTTGGATGCGACAATTGCATGGGTAACGCAAGTGTAAGGCTAACGTACGCCTTCTACGCCAGATGAAAATTTATATTATGATTGTTGCAATTTCAATATGCAGGCTATTTTCTAATAAGATTATAAAATATATTGGAATAATCCATTTTTCGCGGAGATAAGAGCTCCTTTCCTTCTGCGTCTCGGAAAATACACACAGTATGCGACCAGATTTGGCAACAGTTAAATGCACCAATAAATACCACATTATTTCAATTGTAAACACGGTGCTGCATTTCGATAACTATTCCTTTAAATCTAGGTAAATTGTTTCAAAATATAGTTTTAGCATTATTCAAAGCAATTGTAAGGCTGCTATTAATCGTGAATTTAATTTAGTTATTAAAAATAGATACAATCCTATTTAGACAAATAAATGCAAACTTTATCAGCCGTATTTTTATTGGTATCTTGATTTTAGTATTTTTAAGTAAGCCTACGATGCGCACTTCCAACCAAAAAAATAATAGTGATAAATACGAGCTATATGTTAATGACAAAAATCGATTTAAATTTATTTGATTAGCAGTAGGTTCTTACCAAGATGATGTAGCACCAGTGTTTTCCAATCTCATCAATTGTTATCAATTTTGGATACTTCCAGTGTTATCGATAACGATTGTGTCATTGTAATCGCTACTCAGAAAAAATGGCGATTTCCTAAGAAGACAGACGCTTTACCTTTACACAACACAGACAAAATTTTAACACTAAAATACTGTTCTACCGCAATTAAACAAACTATGCGCGCTGAACTTGGACCAAACACTTGCCGCGTGTGCTTAGAGCCTAGTCAGCGCTTACAACGGATTGATGAATCCCGCGAGGAGGGTGAGGAGACCCCTAATGAAATGCTTATACAGCTGCTGGGCATTTCATTCAGTAAGGTTAGTATAAATCATTTTGAAATGACATGCATGTAGAAAATGTTAATGAACATTCCCGCCCTACAGCTAAATGGCAAAGATCAGATTCCTGATGGAATTTGCAAGCCTTGCAAGGTGGAGCTGAACATGGCTTTCCAGTTTCGCGAGAAGGCACTGCGCAAGCAAGCCGAAATCGAAGAATATTGTCGTGAGCTGGGCCTCTTGGACGAAGCCGAAGATTATATTGTCAAGGAAGAGTTTGGGGCACAACATCATCCACAAGTTGAAGATGACGAAATGAATGAA
Source organism: Drosophila ezoana (assembly GCA_035045725.1). NCBI lineage: Eukaryota > Metazoa > Arthropoda > Insecta > Diptera > Drosophilidae > Drosophila > Drosophila ezoana. Next base: position 8,025,770 of record JAWNOU010000036.1, read on the forward strand.
TTTGTGATGAACGATAACCAAAGTCCGGGCGACGCCGATGTTGATGATAATGTTCAGAGCGATGAATTCCTAGAAGTCGATGGCTCCCATGAGCAGCAGGAAGTCATAACAGATGACATTGAGTATTTGGAGGACAACTATACCATAGAAATGAATCCCGAGCACGACGAAGTGGTACTTGAAACTAAGTACGATGACACGGTAACACATAGTAACATTAAACAGAGGCGTGGTCGCACACGCCTTGGCATGAATATAGTAAAGTCCGAGCATGAAGAATTACAGCATTCTTATGGCATGTCAGCTGGAGTAGTTGACATAAAACCAAGACGTGGAAGGGCACGGCCAGGCCTCAATTCGCTGCGCACTTCGGATGGCACGGAAAAGGGCGGCTACGTCTGCGATGTATGTGGAAATTTCTATGAGAAGCGCGGCCGCATGATGGAGCATCGTCGGCGTCACGATGCAGTTTGTCAATACCAGTGCGAGTAAGTCATGGATTGTAAACGGAAAAAAAATTATCAACTTATCAATTTTTTTTTCCAATTCCCTAATGCAGACTGTGCGATGCCAAGTTCCAGGTCCGCGAACAGCTGCGCAAACACATGTATTCCCACACAGGTAGCAAACCATTCAAGTGCAGTTTCTGCAGTCGTCAGTTCTTCTACGAGAGCGTGCTAAAATCTCACGAAAAGTAAGTGGCTGCTGTTAAAATCTTGAAATTTGCTAATCTCACTAACTGTCTTCTATTCATCTTAAAGCGTGCATCGCGGCATCAAGCCATATGTGTGCAAGGTATGCGATAAGGCTTTTGCCTACGCACATTCTCTGACTAAGCACGAGCTCATACACTCGGACATCAAGCTGTACCGCTGCGATTACTGCCAAAAGGATTTCCGCCTGCTACATCACATGCGCCAGCACGAGGAGACCAAATGTCATCAGAATGCAGTTATGCTAGCCGAAACATTAAAGTACGATCGTGAGGAGCAGGACGTCGAACTGCTGGCTGTGGACGAGCTAAAGGATGTAAAGCTGCGACTATCGCAGCAACATTTGCTTTCTTAGATACATTTGCATTATTAACATCGGACACCACAGCATATTGAAGGTCTGTCTTTTATTTTTAAGTAGGTTCTAAATTTAATCCTATATTAAAATGATTTAACAACACATGTGCGTTATAAATATTGATAAGTTGGTAAGTAAACATCTAAGTAAAGGCGTATAGGAGATCAAAAAAGTCTTCAATATACAATAATCATGTATACTGTAGAATTCGAATTGAGTTAGGTAAAACCATTTTCCGTTTCTGTTTTCACAGTGTTTACTTGTGGATTGAATTGAGTTTTCTTGGCAACAATGTACAATTCTATTCTATTTCATCAGCTTCGGTACAAATTTTTGGTTATTCAATAGACGGGCAAAGCTTGAGCAATGTTGGTTAAAAAGAATTAGTTGTTGATTCATTTATCTCTTCACACCAGTTGAAGAAAAGATTATAAAAGAACAGCTAGCCCTTATCAACATAATATTGCCGTATCTTTGGCAAGTTTGTCAGTAAATGAACATGTTTCCACTGTTGTCGTGAGGTCACACTTTATGAATTTTTTAATTATGTATATTAAAACTATTTCGATAGTCAAGGCATTAATTATTTATTTTGGGCAAGACGTTTTCAAATGTGTAATTATGAATAATTATATATTTCAAGGAATAACCAACAATGTTTTAGTCTGCTATGTCCGTAAACTTGAATTTCAGAGGTATGTTGGGGACATTTATGAGCACGCTCTTAAATGCATTTTCCGTGGAATAATTGAACTCAACATTGTAGTTTCGAATAAGTCGGGCGAGGCCCAGCTCCAATTCCATTTCGACAATTCGTTTGCCAATGCACATACGGGGACCAAATCCAAACGGCAAGTAAATAAATGGACTGCTCGCCTTAAGAGCGTGTGGGCACTTTCCGTCTGACGTTTCTTCTTTACTTTGGCGTAGCCAACGCTCGGGCAAGAATTCTTTGCCTCTTGGATAATGCTGATCATCGGTGAGCAGTCCGGAGGACAACATCAAAACCTGTGTTTGGCTGGGAACCTGGTAACCATTGAGCACAAGATCCGAATAGATGACACGACCGTTACCCAATGTCAAGGGATAAAGACGTAGTGATTCCTTGATGCAGGCCCGTAAGTAGGGCACATTCTTCATAGAGGCTTCTGTGAACTCGGAGTCTTTGTTTGGTAAAATGCGGCGGATTTCCTCTCGTAGTTTCGCTTGCTTTTCCGGATTTTTGGCCAGACAGAGGAGTGCACCAGTAAAAGCGGTAGTTGTCTGCGAAGAAAAGATATATTTTAATGGGATATATTAAGCTACTCCCTAACGATCCACGCTACTTACCGTATCCACACCGGCCATCAGCATGTCTATAGCCATGACAATGGCGATCTGTTTATTAGTTTTTAACAGTTTCTCTAGTACACTCTGCTCGTGCTCTGGCTTGTTGGATGGCTCGCGTTCTAGACGCTCCACAGCCTCGTTAACAAAGCCTACTGTTATTTCCTGGATATCGTCAAGGACTTTGATGAGCTTCTTGAATTTGGGCGTCGCTACGTAACGCCAAATCGAAGGCTTCATTTCAAGATCACCCGAAAGCTCAAAGAAAAGATTGAGGACGTCAAACAGTTTCTTGGCCTGTGGATTATCGCGATTCGCATTCATCAGACCTAGTTGTTTATCCAAAGCTACCACCGAAACTGATTCTAGGGTCCAGCGATTGATTTCCTCCTCAAAAGTGTCGGGAACCTCAAAGGTGCTGCTATCGCGTATATCTCGAATGCTAATTGAGGTCAACAAAATATATATGAATCATTATATATAAAATAGAAAATTAGTAGGGCAAGCTTACCGCTGAATGAACTCCTTGTTAACGTCTGACATTTTTTGATAGTACAGGCGCACAGTTTTCGGTTGCATCATTACTGGATTAACACTAAAGCGGAATTTTGCCCAGTCCTCGCCTTGTCTGTAAGACCCAATAACTTTTGTTTATATCAAAGTTTTCTTATCATGCATATTGATAAGTATTCCACATACGTTGATAATATTCCTGCAACGCCTTTGTAAAATTCCTTGCGAGCCTCGGTTCGATGATAGTGCAATACATGATTTCCAGGACGCTCCGGCCAGGGCCCTTCAGCGCGTAGAACTTGCTCGAAATGATGCGGATCGTTGGAAACAAGAAACTCATTTCTGCCCAAAACTGGGAGCCTGAAAAGAGGACCATGCTGGCGACGCATGTCCAACATAATATCCGAAAATTGCATCTTGCTGTACTTGCCTCCGGGCCTTAAATTGTACATAAAGTGGATCAGGGACACCTTCGGTATCTCATTGTATGGTCGGGCCTGATCCCAGCCCGCAGGTCTTGCAATGGATGGTTCGTTCTCCGATACATTTATAGCGCTGCTCGCTGCACTTGTTTGCAGGCGCTAAACAATAATAATATTGTTGATAATGATTAGATAAATACATTTATAATTATAATCATATAATATGTATAGAACAGCAATTCATGGTTACTTCCACCAACCTTTTGTATCGGTATAATCCGTACTAACTGCTGAACGTTTACCCTTTGCCCCAGCATTTGGCTGTCACGGTTAATTGAGAACTGAGCAACAAGTTTGTTCGTTTTGGAATTTATAGTTTTGCTAGAAAGCTTTTTTAATAGTTAAGAGTTTTGTTATTGAGAGAGCGCAAACTGTCAAATTAATACGAGACAGCAATTTTTCTGCATTTAAGCAAAGTCAAAAAAGCTTTGAGCAAAAATTGTGTGCCTCTTTCGAAGCTTTTCATAAATATTATCAATCGAAATCATATGAATCGTTTGTCCGTCTGCGAACAGTGTTTATATTTACAAAAGTCAAACTTTGAAAATAAAAGAATCGCATAAAAGTGAAATATTTTCGCCAGGTTGCGCCGATTTGGAGGCATTGCGTCTCCGACCAATCGTTGACGTAGACTGGTACGTAGACTGGTACGTAAGAAATTCAACTCTGCACCATGAGCTCATAATGGAGACAATAGTCAGCTAAGTTGGAGCTATCGCCTACTGGTAAAACGAACGGTTGCAACTACAGAGCAACCGGTCGGAGAGAGACCTCCCGGGGAGATGTGTCGTCAGGAGGCTCAAATGCATACATATAAACATGTTTAGTAATGCTGAGCTTTTGAAATAAGATGTTAAATCTCACCTAGGGAGTGCATTTTATATGTCAATAAAAAAAATCGTTTTATCTAACCGTTGTGCACAAATTTTTATTATTTGTGGGAGCAATTTCGGGCTTACTGATTCAGCAAATAAGTTCGTTTGAGAAAAGCAATTAACTGCTCTTAATTTAAACTCATGGTAGACCTCATTTCAAACAAATACAAAAGATTAAAAATTTATATTTAAGAGACTTTCGCAGTTTATTTATTTGCATATTGATAGGTATAAAATATTGTACGTATGGATATTTAAAACAAACACCAATGTTTTCCTTTACAAGCCGAATTAAACTTTCGATAGTTTTAAGCGGTTATTACGTATAATAAGTAAGCAATGTAGGTAAGTATAAATAGTTGCGTAGAATAATAACTTACAATTACGAGTAAACTACAATTAATTAAAGTTTCACTGAACAAAGGGTTTTTACAAGACAATTTCCGCGCGATGTTCGTTTGGCACGCTAGGGAAAATTGTGTATACAATGTTATGGGTATCGTATCGTTTATATCGTTTTTAGGGCAAATCATAATTATAATTCGGTAAATATCATGTTTCGATAATGCATAAAATGCTATATATAGAATATGATTCTCTGGGAGCCTTAAGCCCAACATAGGTATTGAAATATATCTAAACTACAACTCAAAGGACTAAAAGCCTATTATAATCTTGTATAATAAATACATATGCGATTCTGCTAACTTGGGGCTAATCATGGGACGCGTGCTGCTGATAGCTGCATACAATTTTGGCCGCATCGTTCATCATTTTGGCCGTGGAGCGCACAAGGAACATCAGATGACACTCGTCGTAGACGGTCAGCTCGACGCGCGTGCGCACTAAGCCATGGAGCACTGTGGCGCGCTCCAGGTCCAGCCAGCGTTGTAGGGCGAGCTCACGTTCCTTGGTTGAGCCCACAAGCGCCACATCAGAGGGACCCCAGAGCACAAACTCCAGCACTGATTTGGCCTTGGACAGCGACTCGGCGCGCTCCTGTTGCAAAATATCGGCCAGAATGGGTGTGATTTTTGTTGTGGGCAGCATGTCGGTTAAGGCGCCGTGGGCGCATTTGCAGAGCGTGCCCATGGGTTCCTCGTCGTCGTTGTTATTGCTGAATAAGGAAAATGATCAGGATTAGTGGATGATAGAAGAGTTGATAAAATAGCTTTGTTTTGTACCCTTGCAAGACACAGAGTCGTGCCTGCGCATCCTTGTTATCCATGTCCTTGGACAGCACCACATTCGATAGACTTAGCGGCGTCTCTTCAATGGCCTTGGCCTGCAGATTTTTCATGCCGTTGACCAGCTGCAGCATGATGAATGCCACCTCGCGCGTCATGACATCATCGAAGGCGGGCATGGCACTTGGCATGGGCGTACTCTCCTCACCATCGTTGGCCCCCGTGATGCTAGACGATGTTGATTCCTCATTCAATGTGCTAAGGTTCTGTACGGAAACCACATTGCGAAGCGCATTGGCACCAGCCGCATCCTTCAGGCTGTTCAGGTTTGGTATGGAGCCGCGGAAATTGAAGTTGCTCTTGTCCAGCACCTGGGACTTGCCCTTAAGTATGGCTCCAATCGATTGCAACGTCTCCAGCTGAAGTCTCGGCAGCACCGATATCGTAGCCTGCAGCAGCGTCACCTCCGTTGTCGGCATTAGTGGCAACTGATAACTGGGTACCAGATCGCAAAACTCAGTTATGGGATTAAGTACATCGCAGACGCCACCCGTCAGTTGGCTTAGCTCGCCGCCAACGCCTGCCAGCTGGTTGCAGTCGGCCGATAGGGCCAAGGTCACAGGTGAAGTGGTCCACAGGGCCGCATGGAAGGCCTTCTTGCCCACCACAAACGCCTGAACGCCCTCCAAGATGGTGAAGTCCTCGTAACGCAAATTGATGGCATTGGCTAGCGGTCGCAGTGCCGCGGGCACAACTGGCGTTTGCTGCAGCTGTGGAAGGCTTAGCGTTGAAGATCTCGTGTGATGGAAGGTAGCTGCATAATGTAGACTCACCTGATCGAGCACCTGGGCAAGTGCCTCATGATTGGCCACCACAACGGCTGTGTAGTTGTCCTCGATGGTCTTGTGCACGACACTGCGTCCTTTGCGCATGCGCAAACGATTCGTGGCCTTGCTGCGGTTCTTGTTGCCCTGAAAAGGTTCGCACATAAGGAGTTAAAGAAGGAAATTCGCCTAAAGATTAAAATTGTTCAAATTCACCATTTGCATGCCCCAGACGCTGTCGTTGATGTCCGCGGCCACATCCCCACCAGCTTCGCTGCCGTAGTAGCTGTACGGTGCATATATGTCGAACTCGCCCGCCTCGCTGCCCGCATACGAGGCCGAGATGACGCGTGGAATGTTGGCTGGAAATCGAAACACATCTGTTAGGATCATGCCACAGTCTTTAAATTATTTTCGAACCCACCTAAGCTATTGTTCAGGCCATAATGCCGCACTGGACCGTACTCGCTGCGCGTGTAACTGGCTATGGAAGCCGTATCCGAGTAGATATTATTGCGTCTGCCAGTCTGGCTGTTGAGACGTTGCCCGGCCACAGCGGTCAAGTCAAGGTTGCTGTTGCGTGTTGGTGGCATCGGTGGCGTTGCTGTTGCCGCCGTTGCCGATCCCATGGCTGTCGTTATCGATGTCGTTGTCGAGCTACTATTGCCATTGCCCATTTTGACAAACTCGTACATGTTCTCATAGTCGCGCTTGTCCTTCAGATAGCTATCGATGGTGCTGTTAATCTTGCGCACCGAATCCTTCAGGCTGCTGCGCTGGCCGCTGTCAGTGGCATCGTGTGCGCCCTGGGCGCGCTGCTCAAAGATCTCCAGCTTGCTGGATATAGACATTTTGGTCTCGGCCTTTTTCGGCTGCCGCTCGAAGGTGCTGGTGCGGCTGCTGACAGTGCCTGTTCCCGCCGGCGGTTTGCCAGATTCGAATGGATTGGTGCTGCACGCCTTGGACTGATCGGCCGTTACATTCTCACCGTTTGACGAGCAAATGGAGATAGTATCGGTAAGTATGCCTCGTTTGCGGACCAGCTCCAGCTGCGCCTCACGCTCCCGCATGCTTGCCGTGCGCTCCGGCTTGCGTGGGGCTATCGAAGAGCGTATTTCGCCTGTATATCAGTAGAGAGAGGAATAGATTATGGGTCTATAATGCTTGCATATTTGTATTTCAGCTAATATACTATGCGAGTCTATAGATATAATCTGTGCGAGATATTATCTGGCCAAGTTTCATTGCCAAAACAATGCCAAATGCCAGCCACAGCTGGCCATGTTTTTGTTTTATCTGTGTAACCTGCGACACTAATTGTGATTTTGACCCAAATTCGCTGCAAATTACAATTCGCATAATGGTGCCTAGTGGCCAAGATGTCTAACAAATAGCTCTTCCACAGCCAAACGCTGAGCTGATGAGCTCTGCGACGGCCCCTTCACCAGCTGCCACCACTTGCCACCAATTGGCACCGACAGACGACAGCCGACAGCCGGCAGCAGCAGCAGGTGTAACAAGTTCTCGCCACATTTGGCCTGACCACAAAATGTCAGCAAAGAAATGGGTCTCGGATTCTAACTCTTTCCCTGCCAGCGAATCTCGTTTCGCAAGTTTTCCAGATGGCATTTGGAGCTGGCTCAGCATTCGCATGTGGTTACCTCATTGGCTCTGGGCTCTGGTTTGTTTTTATTTCGATATTTTGTTGCTGTTGTTCATCTGTAAAACCACATTTTTTACTTCATAGCGCTGGCGCGCTCACTTAACCCACTTTAATCTGGCTACCTGTCTGGCTTATGGCCATAAGAAGCGACGGCAGCGGCTTCTACGGACTGCCCGTTATATTGATTGAAATGCGTAACTCGTTTTGCTTTGGTTCTACTTTCAGCACCACTTCAATTTATGATCAGTTTTTGTGGCTTCCACTTGGCCAAGTGGCACATTGGGTGAAGAGACCCTTTAGATCAACATTCTGAAGGTCGCATGACTTTAGCCATGGTATTTGGGCGCTGGCAGCAAACGTGATCTGTTTGCGCTTTCTTTTGGAATTGGATCTCACGATCGGAGAGAGATAGAGAGAGAGAGAGAGACAGAGAAAGAGATAGATAGATACACCCACGCTAGGCACTCGACGGATTGATTATTTATGGAATTCGGGCGTCCCAGTTACCCACTTAGCTCATCTAATTGCACACTCACCCAAATTGGCATACACATTGTCCGCTTTGGATTTGATGGAGCCACCGGCATTGGGATTGCCGGAAATCTTTGCGGAATCTACACTGCTGGCGCTAAGCGTGGCTGTCAGCTCCGTTTTCTGCTTGCGACGCAGCTCAGCGCTTTTGGGCGGCGGTGGGCGTGCCGGCTTGTTGGCCTCATGACCGCGCTGTCCCTCGCTGGCGCGCAGCGGCGGAGCTGGTGGCTTGGCGGTGACCACAGCCACCGTCTGGGCCGAGACAGCATCGCTTGTCTTCGTAATATCCTTGACAACTTCAACGGCCGTGGGGTTAATGTCAATGGGATGTATGATGACGAGACGCGGCTTGCCAGCCACACTGCCATCATCGCCCGTACATATCTCAGTGTAGACGCTGCTGTCCTTCTTGGATAGCGGCTCACTTGACTTGCTGCCCCCATTGCCGCCCATGCGCAAAAACTTTTTGATCGAGAACTTTGATTTCTGCTTCTGTGGCGGCGAGGCAGTGGGTGACTTTGTGCTTTTGCTAGGCTGCTGCTCGGTCAAGCCAGCGGCTGCCAGGCACTCCTCGGACATGGACAGATGTCGCTGACTGCGCGGCGTCGGCTCCGGCGTCAACGGCTGCTTGAGGTTCAGCACAGAGCTGGCGGATTGCATTTGTAGCTGCTTTGCAGCATTGGCGCGCTGCATCACAAAGGTGTTTAGGCTGCGAAACTTTGGATTGATGACCGCCCGCTCCCGCTTGTCCTTTTCGCGTATGACGGGCGCGGCGGCCAACACAGGTGGCTTCCTGGTATACAGATTGTTGCTGCTGTTGCTGCCAGCAACTGTTGCTGCCGCTGCTGCTGCTGTTGTTGCTGCTTCTGTTGTTGTTGTGGCCGCGGCAGCAACACTTTCTGCTGCTGCTGTGGTTGTACCTGCCGTGGCTGTAGCTAACGGCTCGCTGGCAGCTGGTGTATTCCCTGCTTTGGAAGCTGACGCCTCCGCCTTGGTCGCCTGTTCGAATTCAACTACCAAACTGTAATCGCGCTCCGGCGTAGGCGGCGCGCTCAGTTTGGGCTCCGGCGGCGGATTTGGGGCTTTGCCTTTCTTTAGTTTGGCATCATCTTTGGCTGACTCAGCCGCTGCCGCTGCTGCCGCTGTTGACACTGAAGCAGCTAATAGCAGATTCTCACTCGATTTGGAGATTGCCGTTTGCAGCTGGCTGATGAATTGCTGTTCGGCGCTGCTGGGCGTCCGCTTGCTCATAAAGGTCTTCAACGGCGAGTTGTTGCTATTGCTGTTGTTGTTGCTAACGAGCGGCTTAGCTGGCAGCTCGGGCTTCTTCAGGCCGTGCAAGAAGGAAGAACGCGCATCGATTTTCATGGGCGGCGGCGGTGACTTGGGCAGCGCTGGCAGCTGTTGCGGCGACGCATCCGCCGCTGACTCCTGCTTCTGCTGCTGCTGTTGCTGCTGTTGCTGCTGATTTTGTTCGAGCTTGTTGTCCGGATCGGCGCTGCCGTCGGGCTCGCCGTGCAGCTCGCGACTCTTGACCGCCGCTTGGTTGCCCGACTGATCGCCAATTTGTATGTCCTCGTAGTCGGAGTTGTTGGTGCTGGCACTGAGCTTCTTCTCCACCAGCGAGCGCTGTTCATTGCCGCCTTTGACCGCAGCATTTGGCAGATTCTTATAGTCGCTGCCAATGCTGATGCCGATGCCCGAGTCGGATTCGCTGCGTATCATGTTGTAGGCGTTCTCCTCGTCGGAGCTGCCATCGAAGCTGCTGCCCGTAGAGTCCAGGGCGTCATCCGAGCTGCATTTGGTGACAATCAGGCCGTCTGAGGTTATCTTGCTGGTCATAAAGTTGCCCTCGTGCAGATTATAGCTGGCGGCGCGCGTCTTCGAACTGAGCAGCATATCCGTTATATACTGCGAGCTGGAGTAGTGCGTGCTGTTAGCTTCCGGCTGGGCGCTGGCCACGCCCACCTGCTCACTGTACTTGCCATCGGGCAGATTCTCGTAGCTCAGCTGCGTTTCAACGACATCGTAGTAGGCGGAGACGCCGTTTTCCGTGTCCGAGCAATTGCTGTCCGTGTCGGAGTATTTGTGGCACACGTTCACCTTCGGCTTCGTGTGGTCCTTGGTTATGGGCGCATTACGCGCGATGGGCTTCTTAAGGTCAAGAAATGGCTTCGGTGAATCACTCAGCGAGCCTAGCTCGAACTTGATTTTGTTATTGCTACTGCTGCTGCTGCCTGCAACTGTTGCTGCTGTGACTGATGTTGCTGCTGCTGCAGCTGCTGCTGTGTTGATTTCGTTCTGCTTTTGCTTTTGTTTCTGCTGCAGCGTCTCTGAGATTTCATCTAATAGAGACTTCTCCATCGCACGCTCAATGGGCGGACTGTCCTTGCCGTCGCGCGTGGATGAACCTGGCGTGCTCTTGACCAGTGTGGGTGTGAGTGTTGTGGTTACTTTCTTTGTGCAGGTGCTGGTTATGGTGCTTTTGATTGTTGTGCCTGCTGATGTGACAGACTTGGCTGTTACTGTGCTGGAGGATGCTGCTGCTTTTGTTGTTGTTGTTGTTTGCGAAATCTCTGTTGATTTGCACGGCGTTGACTTTGTCGCCTTTGCTGTGGGCTGTCCAAAGGGCATCACATTGATCGTTAGCGTTTGCTTCTTGCCCTCCTTGTCAACCTGTGGCGCGCCCAGCTTAAGTGCCGCAAATGACTTTTTAATGTTATCCTGGGCATCGCCCAGCAGATTGCCATTGTTCATATTGAAATCCGTGTTGGCGCGAGTGATGCGTTTTAGCTCAACGGCTTCTTCGTCATCTGTTTCCGTGATGGCCATGTCATCGTGTTCGTTGCCCAGATTCATAAAGTCATGATCATCATCATCGTCATCGTCTTTTGACCACTCGCCGCCATAGCCAATGATCTCGTGCAGCTGCTTGGGAAAGCAAACCTTGCCTGACTTGGAGCTGCTGCTGCTGCTCGACTTGGTGAAGCTGCTGCTGCTGGTGGTGGTCGTGGTGAGGCGCACGCCGAACGCCTTTTTGATGATGCTCTTGGCTGGCGTTCTGTGCTTGTTTGGGTAATCAGTCTTTGCTTGGCTATCTGACTTGAGAGCGCTTGGCTTGGTGCCCTGTTGTGCGGCAGCTGCGGCAGCAGCGGCGGCTGCTTTGTGCTCATCCTTCGACTTGAAGCAGTTCGAGCATAGATCCTTTTTCCACGCATTCTGCGTAAAGTGTGAGCAAATCGAGGACGACATTTTGTGTGTTGCTGTTGTGATTGTTGCTGTTGCTGTTGCCGTTGCTGCTGTCCAACTTATTCCACCATATTCTGTAAATGGAAAGAAAATAATGTAACAATGAGTAATGCTTAATGCTTATTATTGTTGCTGTCATTATATTATTGTGTTATTAGCGCATAAACCAAAAGGCTGATAAAAACTTTCATTGCGCTAGCGATTGCGCAAGCCCTACCAGCAATTGTTGCTGTTGCACTGCCCAGGCCAACATCAACTTTCACTGCATAAATGCAGCTTCTGCGGCATGACTCAAAATTATTGAATGTAAATATAAGAGCAGCAACAGCAACAGTAACAACAACAACAACAGCAATTCGCAACAGTCAAACTTGGCAATTTGCATTAGTCGTCCTCGCCTGCCCAAGCAGCCAAAACCAATTGGCCAACTGGCCATGCGGTCATTCAATGTCTTCACCAAGCAGTCAAACATTCATTTACCATGGCTACTATCAATCAATCTTCATCTTGATAATGAAATTATTGAAATTATTGCTGCTGCTGCTGCTGTTGCTGATGTTGCTGTTGTCGACATCGTTGTACCCTTCTTGTTGCTGTGTCAGCTTGCCAATAAGCAAGGGAAGGGGGGAGTGGCACAGTGTTTGTCACATGCCCATCGAGATAGTCGTGTTTGCCCAGGTCTCACTGCACTTTGACAGTGTCTCCAATTGCTGTTGGGTAATCAGTTGCTGATGTTAGCCATTGCTGTTGTTGTTAGTTAGTCAGTTTGTTTATGTTTGCGCTTCAACTTGGCGCATGTGTGTACGTGTAAATGACTTTCTAAAATTGCCCGGGGAAGTGACGGTCTCTGTGACTGACTGCATGTGCAATAAATGATATTCACATAAAAACTGCGGAACAATAAACTTGCCAAAAAGTATAAAAACATAGACAAATTAAAAATAAAAGCTTCATACAAGCAAAAATGGCAGGAAGGTAAACCTGTTTCATTAACAGAAATATATACATCAATTTTTTTAATTTCCTCAAGAAATGTTAAAAAAATGTATATTAATTAAAAAAAGAAACAAAAACAAACAAGAAAAGCGCCAAAAGTAAAATACTCTGGCCAATATGTATCATCTGCACGAATAATTTATTTCAGAAAAATGATTAATGGTTTCACAGAACTTTTTAATTTTCGACCGATTTATATATATATTTTGTCATTTTATCAGTCTCGGTGAATGCTTTACATGTCTTGTGACAAAACTAATCCAATCCCCGCAAGAGTTAAAGAACCAGAATAAGTGTTATAATTGGAGTTCTCACAATCAACGCACATGGCGTTTCTTGTGTAACAGTTAAGATTAGTCACACAGCCATAAGAACAAAGAGACTGAACAATGCAGCGTTTATGTCTTTAAGTCATTAGCCCTCTTTAAAGGGAGCAAAACCTGCAAAGTGAGTTTGTAAGACAATTTGGCCAACACACACACATTTTGGCAGCGTCTAATTGGGAAAGTGTTGCCGCTGACAACGCCGACAACACCCACAAAGAAAAAGCAACAACAAAGACAACAACACAAAGCAGCCCAAAAGCCACACAATAAAGATGACAACAGACACAGTTGGTAAGCTTCTTGGGCCTCATTTATCAACGCCAACATGAACGAAAGTTGACCCATTGTTAAATTGTTGGCGGCGTGCAGCTTCTGCTGTTGTTGAGTTTTGCATTTGCAGCAGCAGCAATAACTGCTACTGTTTTTGGGTCAGCGTTTTGGCTAAGCGTTAATATGCATAAATCTTGGCTTTGTGCAATCTATTCGCAAATACCATTGCCATTAGCTGGACACAGAAGGGGGATTGCTGCAGGGTGCAGGGGCAGAATCGAGCGTACTCAATTGCATAACCGTGCGGCTGGCAACAGTTGCTGCCGTGTTTTGTTTGCTTTGATTTAGCATATCGCGTTTGTTTGGCCATGTTATACATAAATTTGCTCGGGTTGCTGTTGTTTGTTTTTTGTTAATTGTTGGCATTTTTTCTTTCACTCATTTGCATTTGGTTGCGGCATCGATAGCCGATTTGTTTATGGCCCCAGACGAGGCTGCAGTTGTGCGCCAATTCTCAGCCAGCCGCTAACCAAGCGGAGGCCAACACTTGGCCGTATTTAGAGCAACTATTCTCACACGTTGTTGCAGGCCAGCTCATAAATCATAAGGGATCAAAAGTGGCACAAGTTCCTCGCCGGCTGACCAAATTGGTGCAAAAGTGAAACACATGATGGGACTCAGCGACGAGCAGCAGCAGAAAATTTGCAACAAATTGTGGCGCTATTTGACCATAAAAATGGCCAACAATTCAACTACAAAAGAGGAGCGCCAACAGACAACAACCAACATCCGAGCAACAACAACTGGAAGCTATCTTTCAAGTTTAGCCGTGGCACTCTCGCCATAAGGAATGCTGTTGCCAACGTTTTAGATTGGCCCAAGGAGAGAAGATATCAAGACGTTGCTGTCGCCGTAAAATGTAACACAAATAAATCTGCATAAATTTCATGCTCCAAGCTCACGGATCTAGCGCCCATAGCCGCCAGGACGGGTGTCAGCTCGTTAGCCATAAAGTCGAATTCGACTGGTACCAAAGTCGGTCAGCTGGGTTCCGCACCATTTAATTGATACCCGAGAATGCTCCGCCAATGCCATGAATACCAGGTATACCGGGTATTGGTATTTTCGACAGTTCCCCACATCAAACCCGTTTCGTGAAGCCAGGCCATTTCAATATTTTGCATTCGGCTCTTTGTATTTGCCTTAATCTGATCGTTGGCATACAATACATTTTTGGTGCCGCTTGCAGGCAACAAAACAGTTAACTGACCGTCGCATCGTCTGCGACTGCCAATTGGGGCCAACAGGTTTAGCCAACGGCAGCAGAAAGTTCTTTTCTTGCCCGGTTCCTTCTTCTTTTCTTTTGGCCGTTGCACTTGGCCAATTGCCGCTTTGAGGCTAATCTCCAGACTCTTAACGCATTTTACACGACAGACATGTGGAGAATGGGTGGAATTCGTTGTACACATGTGAATACACACAAACAGATATATCTGCCTTCCAATAAACAAGTTTCGGTTTTGTCATAAAGAACAGAACAGAATAGATGTCTCGAATGTCGGATGCGTTGCAGTTGGGCCGTTGATTGAATCAAACAGCTGAAAGACACATAATCGAATCAAATGCTCCATTAGCGCTCTAGACGTGGGTCTAGCATCTACGATGCCTATTAGTGTGCTCCATTTGAGTCAAAAGTCAAAGCCATAGATCAAGCTGCAACCTCAACCAATTCACAGCTCTACAAATTACCACAAAAATATTCCCTTGAAGTCGGAAATCGAAAATGCGAGATGAGCGAAGAGATTTAAATAACATTTTCGTCTGAGATACGAGAGATGTGCGAGATGTGCGAGAAGTTTGTTCCACTTTAACACGTGAGATTTATGCGTGGCCGCGTTGACGGCTGCCGTTTGTTCTGCTGCCCATTTCCCATTTGCTCTGCTGTTTATTTATATGTTTATCGTTATGTAAATAGCGCACATAAGTGTATATATGTACAAATGTATATATACACCTGCGATATGCATGCCAAAGTTCTGCTTTGGGAATTATGCAAAACGGAGTGGAGGCAGGGCCACAAAATTTATTTCTGTTCAGTTGGTTATGCATAATAAATTTAGAGTTTGACCTGGGCTAAGTATTTGAAGTTTAGAGGCGATGACTGGTTCAATATTCAACAAAATAATAATAAAACGAAAATCAAGAAATTCCTGAGTTTAAAGTGTTTTTATTTCGGGTTGGGCCGGCCGCTTGCCTCAGCGAGCGAGCGGATGTTGTGGGCGCTGCTTTAAATGTCAACGTCTCTCGGCGTTGGCCATAAAAGGCAGCTGGCAATTAGAGGCAAAACAAAGCCGTCTCGAGCCATGGAAATTGAACTGGCTCTCGTTTACTCTGATTAGAAATGTTCTGTCGTGAATAAAGCCGAGCCACTTATTTGAAATTTACCTCGATTAGGCCACAAATGGCAATTGGCAATCAAATTCGCCATTGTGGCAAAGTGCAAAGTTCTAGTTCGAAATTTGAAATTCTTCGTTAATAACGGCAATTAAATTGCCAATCGACATTTAAAACACAAATACATTTAAAATGATAAATACACATATGCGTACTTTTGTATGCAGATAATATATTTATTATGCTAACCGAATTTTATTTTGAATGACTCATGGATACACACAAATATCTCAATTCGATTGAGCGACATTCTTATGATTTCGGAATAATTTGAATAATCAACCTACTTATTAAATCTTAGAATTTCGTCTTCAATTCTTACCATAGTTCAAAGATATCGAATATTTTCTTAGGCTATAGTTGAGAAACCATTTTCTGTGGTTGTTTTGTGATAGCTTCGCGATTATAAAATTTTAATTTCAATTTCTTTTTTACATACATACATCTATATCTATTTAACATACTTCTTCTATTATTCCCTCAATCTGAAACCATCTTAAATGCAATTTCCAAGAGCAAATTAATTCATAATTTTATGAATCATAAATTCCCACCTGGAGGCTAATGGAATCAGAGAAGAGTTAATTGTATTTACTGAGCGTCTGCCAATTGGTTAACTCGAAACTTTACCCCCCAAGTGTAGCACAAACTGGCTTGCACAGAGCCAAGCGCTAACTGCATATTAACAGAGACACAGCAGGCGAAATATGATTTAAGCATAAATTAACATAAACCATTTAATTTCCGAGCTGAAGTACCCAACAGCAGGAAGCCAAGTCTGTACAATTGAACGCAAGCCAAAGATGTCATTAGCCAAATGGTACTTGTTTCTCGAGCTGCCCATTAGTTGGCCTTAGAGAACTCGAACTGGCCGGATGTTGCGGCAGGCGGCGGGATTTTGTCAACAGGTAACTCAACAAACTTGTGCGACCACAACAACTACAACAATAACAAGGGCAGCAACTCGAACAGAGCCGACAATTAAATTGTAAAGAAGTTTGTTTATCTACTTTAGTGGGATAGAGTGTATTGAAAGGGGAGACGAATGCAAAGATGGATTTAATGTCAACCTTTGTGAAAGAAACCAAGCCTGTTTAATGAAGCTGTTTTCGAGTCTAATCGCGATAATGCGCAAAGATTCGCATTACAGATTGAGTTTCGAGAAACCTTTTGACGACAAGAAGCATTAACTATGAACCAGAGATCACGTTTATCATGTTATTGGACTTATTTAAAAACGTATGGCTTCTCTTTTTTACTACAGATTGCTATCATAGTCGTTACTTCAAATTAGTTTGTGCTGTCAATGAGCGTATTTTGTATTCTGAAGAACTTTGCCCAATTTTACTGTCAGATAATCTGACGGAGTTAATCTTGGCATGGTCTGAATGAGTTGCCACTTTAAAGAGAATAATCCAAGAATTAAATCTGAGCTACCTCTTATTTAACAGAGAATATAACATACATGTATTCAAATATGTGCCTTTTTCTTAATGATGTGGTATCCACACCATGCAAACTAAAGAACATCTGGGTTTTGTTTAAGTATTTGCAATAGAAGCGTGGTATGTAATTACATGAATCCATTTATATGTAAGTTGATGTAAAAGTATGTATAGAACAACGCCCTGTCGGTATTCCTTTTATAAAGAAGCATTTGCAAAATATTTCAAGGTTAAGTTCCCATGTCGCTGCGACGGCTTCATTGGCGTCGTGTTCGTTTTCATTTGCGTGACGCACAGGCGGAGGCGACGCCAACTTGGCGACTTTTGGGGTGCAGCTGCAGCAACAAAAGGCTGCAAATTAATAAACGAAAACGCATTCATTCATGAAGCCGAGCCGCGTCTGGGGGCAGAACGGGTTCAGCCTCGCTCGCCAGTTACCGCTTTGCGTGTGGCTGCTTCCTTTGCGTTGCTGCCAAGAGGCACATGTGTTGCCACAACATGTTGCTTCATTAAAAGCGCAGTACCCAAAAAAAAAAAAGAAAGAAAAGAGCGAAATGTGTCACTTGCTTGAGGCTGGCATCGCATTTCACCCTTGTGTATCGTTTCCCACAGGCAACGCACACAGAAGACGCGGATCGTAACTTCAATTTATGGCCACACACAGAAGCACATCAACTTCTTAGTTGGCCGGTCAAGTTTTCAGGCGAGGCTTTAAAATTTTTGCTTAATTTTAAATTATGTGCAGTAAAAAGTTTTTTATGATGCGTAGAAATTATGTATGCCACAAAGGTTCTGGTAATGTTGGTTGGCATAAAAAAACAACTGTGGCAGGCTATAAGAAAACTATTGAAAAAGAAAGATACAAAACTAAAACCTGTTGCGTGGGATATTTTTTTTTCAGATATTCGAGATATTTAAGTGTCCACAGACTCCGTTTTGTAGCGTGCAACAAATTTGCATGCACCATTTGTTGGCTGTCAAGCTGCCTGCCAGGCCTGGACAATACGCTTACAATTGGCACTGTATCCATGACTCATGACCAGTCTGAAGCCGTGTGCTTTTGCGGTTTGTCCAGCAGCCAGTAACACACTCTGTCAGCTGCATAAATGCCCAAAGAGTCTGAGCTGAATTGTGGTTTTTGGTTGGCCAAAAACCTGGAGGCTCTGGGGCGCCTGCCGTTAGCATTAAGTCATCGTGCATAGTTCAGAAGCTGAACAATTGTTTACTTTATGCTTGTTTGGTTGGTTGGTTGGTTGGTTGGTTGGGTTTAAAGCCTAGGAACCGGTTCGCATTCAAATCTTGACTATGTAGAATCCATAAATAATAGACACCCAAAAATTTGTACAATAAACAACAATAGCATCTTAGCGAAGACTAAGTAAGACTCCACGTATACTTAGCAATCGTAGATTATAAAGACTTATGAAGTTTTCTATAGCCTTTTTGTAATTTTGACAAAAATCGCTTAAGACAACAAAGATGTGGAGCGAAAAGAGCTAAAGCTAAACTAAGTCCGATGAAGACAACTTAAAATTTGTATCAAAAAATTTATTTAAATTTTTGATTGATTCATTTATGCGAGATTGGCTAAACTTTCAGAATTCGAGAGGACACTCTTTGTCAGAAAAAAGTAATACATTTAAGCCTTTCTATAGGTATGACTTAGGCAATTGATTAACTGTGGTTTACAGATAGCTTGCATCATGCTTTTTTTCTCAAATATTTAGAGTTTTTTCCTTAAAATTTAAATTGATAAGTTGAAAATACAAAGGGTCTTTAAATTTCTTGTTGAATATTGAGTCCAATCTAGTCTAGCTCCAAATAACATTTTAAATCACATTTTAAGCTTGTCGCTTAGTTGGGAGCAATGATTGCTTTTGAAGGCTGTCTTTTCGTTTTAGATGCTGAATTTTATTGCACAATTAAACAGTTGCCAAAATATCAAAAGCAACAACAACAACAACTAAGTATAGCAAATCCAGCTAGACTTTGCTTAAACCACAGAATGCCACAACAAACGCCGCAAAAGAACAAATTGCCAACTTTGGCCAAGAAACAGCAACAACAATCGTAACAAAATGTTGTCTGGCAAACATTTTGGGCATGAACGAATCGAGCAGGCCAATCATCGATGGAAATGCTAGTATTATATATGTATGTTTGTTTAAACTTATGTACATACAGCACAATCCAATTGTATGCCAAAGATCAACAACTGTTTGCATTGCCTTTGGATACAGAGAGGAAATACAATAAGTCGAGTTATTTGTAGATGTTAGCAGGATTATAATTTAAGATTGCAATTGACATTTGAGAAAAATCTAATAACTAATTTAAAGAGATATATTCATGTTCAGACTTGGCAACTGCTGTTAAGCTCCACACACGGGCAGCATATTAAATTGGGTATAATTTTAGTTGCTAAATCAGGCCAAATTAACTATATATCATTTAAGCTTTGTTTTTGTGCCAATTTGAGAGCCAGCCAAATGCAATTATTGGCTTGCCACATGCGCAAATGATCGTAACTTTGCCAACATTATTGAGCACATAGTATTTAACACAAGGTTTGCCAAGCACATAAAATATTACGTATACGCAGCGTACACAAGGACAAGCAATCACAAGTACAATGAATTGCAGTTAGGCTGCAGCATGTTGCTGCTGTCATTGTTGCTGCTGCAGACAATAAACGAAAGCCAGTAAGCCGCCGCAAGGCAGGCCAAGTTCAAAGTTCAACGAAAGACGAGATAAGCAACAAAAGCAGCAATTAAAGTCCACAGAAGAAGCTTGTTGACAGCCAGAGGGGCTGGCTGGGAGCTTTTTTTTTTGCTGCTGCATGCATTTGCAGGGCAAATAGAAAACAAAAAGCAAGTTTTTGGACAATGAACCTGCAGGCAGCAACAATAAGCTTTGCATTAAATAATCATAAATAACTTTGTTGTGCGGTAATCGCATAGCCACAAAATACAAATGTTGCTGCCGTCGCTGCTGTTGCTGCTGTTGGTGTTGCCCATCGACCCGCCGGCAACTTGCACTTTTCTTTTGTTTTCGCAGAGCTTTATAGAAAGTGCACATATAACGCATCGGGCTAGCCACCCATGTGGGGGTGAGCGGCGGCGTTGCCAGCTGCTTGCACGCGCCTAATTGAAGCAACTGGCAACTGGCAACAGTCTGGCAAGCCAGTCAAGTAGAAACTCACGAGCCTGACAGCTGACGTCGCGACTTGGCTCGTGAGAAATGAAATCAATTGAGCTGCCATCGTCTGGCGTTGCCGTGTTGCCGTTAAACGAACTCGAAGTGCATTTGTCTGGGCTGCGAGTGCAACCCGGTGTGGCATAATTAATCAGTGCAACATTTGAAAGTCAAAGTTGGGGCGGTCAACAATTGAGTTGCTGTTGTTGCTCAAAAAAAAAAAAAAAACACGCCCAGGACAGCGACTGAGCTGCAACTTGACATTTAATTGGCATTAATTACCTGTGTGTACTTTGCGACCAATTGGCGAATGGCCGACTGCCAGCGACAACAACTTTCACTGTCGCCTACGCCAAAAATGGCAAGCGTAGCGACAGAGAGTGAGAGAGAAAGAGAGAGAGGCAGGTACCCCTAGAGAAACCTCAATTGACAGTTTCAATTAAGGCAGCGGCAGCGATATTGAAGAGATCTCGCAGTTGCTGCTGCTGTTGCTTCTGCGGCTGTTGCTTATCTATCTAACGGCCACTGGAAACACCCGCCAACAACTTAAACTAGACGGCGCGCTGTTGCAACAGTTGCGCGTTTTCCCTGCGGTTTTTATCGCGTCGCTTTTCACAGACACACACTGCAAGAAACGCGTTATTGCTGCCTGGTTTTTGTTTTTGTTTTTTGCAATATATTTTCGTGCAATTTGCTTTAATGCACTCTTAATGCAGACAACAACAACAATGGGTAGGGGAGCTACTGTCAGTTTATGGCATTAAATGTGAGTGACATTTTTCTTCATTAAATTCAACACATTGTCAACAGTTTAGCAGATGCTGCTGCTGCTGTTGCTGCTGCTGCTGACGACGACCCGACCCTACGTCTCGCTTGCGCAATGCAAATGCAATTTTTCAGTTTGTCAATCAAGCGAGTGTGGCCCAGCTGGAGACAGCTGGACTTATGGGGAGTCGTAGCATGTCTGGCTGGCATCAAGTCAGTTGAGTGGCCAGCGTTTTGGCATTTAGCACCTCATCATTTGCTGGCCACTAAAAATGTATGAATTAATAGCCAGTTCCGCCACATGAACGCTGCCACAAAGCTGTGCCACAAATTGGTTCTTGCCGGTGGCAGCAACATGCTTTGTTATTGTGCCACGTGTGCTACTGCATGCGCATTGACATGCCACTTAAATATATATTTTTGGGGGCACTCACAAGAGTCTTTCGCTTGTGTGTGTGTGTGTGTCTTGAAAGACTCAAAATATATTTTTACTACATCAGCAAAGCCAACAACAAAAGACCAAATTGTTGTGGCAGCAGAAAAAATCGGATAACGAGATGAATTTGTCTTGCTTTGTTTGGCCTGGAGTGTAATTTTGTTAGAAATGGAAAGTTTTATTGTTGTCGTCTTTAATTTCAAAGCAAATCTCTCAGACTAAACGTTTCGATGCAGCTGTCATTTGTTGTTGTTGCTTCGTATTTATGTTGTTGTTGTTTGTTTTCTAACTGAAAATCTATTCAATTGTCTCCACACTTAAGTGTTTATTTGTGTTCACGTTTCAACAATGAGTGGGGGTGTAGGAATTCGAAAAATATTAAAACAATTATAAAATGGAAGCCGTAACAAAAAATATTTTTTAGACAGTCGGTGGTGCTCAAGATACAAAATAGCTGCAAGCTTCTCTAGTTTGGGCGAGACTGTTGTTTACCTCACGTGGGAATGCATAATAAATTATGTATAGGTGTCGCAGGCAACATTTCGTCCTTTTCTTTCAAGGATATTGTGTACAGCTTTATAACTTAATATTGTATATTCTATTCTTTGAAGGTACATATAGGAAAATAATGTAATAATTCTTGTCAAAGTGGCCAGCTTTATATTATGCAACTATATATATACTATACTATACTAAACTATAATAGACAATGTTTTAATTATAATGGAAATGAAATATAAAATGAACTCAATATGTATAGGGTACAATTTGAATTTTTTTCTACAATGCTCTGAGAAAGTTTTCTGTTGGAGCAAAAGAGTTTTCTGATTAACCGACTTGCCTGGAGTTCATGGGCTTTCAGTTAATGTGCTTCACACATTGTTTAGTGTGGAGTCAATTATGGTATTTAATTAAATATGCTGCTAGCGATATTTCAGCAGCTGGAAGGCACCGACAATTGGCAAGTTATGTTTGCAGTCTATGCATGCGATTTGCAGTCGATGGCAATTACGATTGAAGTTGCCAATGCTTCCCGGTCTTGCGACATGGGAAGGCCCCATGGGGCCTGGGAGCCAGCCAAGCTACCTTCGACGCCCCCTTTCACTTCTCACCTGGCAACGACAACACGTCGTTAGTGGCAGTCGCCTCGAATTACAAGTGTTTTACATGCCAGCGTCTGGCAGGTCTTCAATTGGATTCGCAGTCGCAGTTGCAGTCGCAGATGCAATTGCAGTTTGCCTTCAATTACATATGTACATTTGCACTTTTGTGGCAAATTATAGAGAAGCGTGGGCGTAATAGGCGTGTCAGGGGACCAAGTTGCATGACAAGCTTTGTGTCGCATTAACGCATTTTTGCATTCTGTGCGAATTTCGATGGGAAAATTATGAGCTAGGTAGCATAGTGAAAAACGTGTTTCTTACCTGCTTGAACTTTGTTCCTGGCACGTTTGCTGCTTGTTTGGGTTTGTGTTTGCCTGGAAAAGATGAAGCAATGCATAATAAACATTAATTTGATTGTTGTCAAAAACAATTACAACAAGTACAACAACAACAACAACAAAAAGTACATTCGGCACAGTTCAATGCCCGACGGGCACATGCAATTTTTGAATTTGGCCAGCGCACGTTGCCTGAAATCGAATTACCAAATGTTCCGCCCCGCCCCCCCACTTTATGGCGCCAAGGCTGGCCTGGCCAGATTCAAGCAATGACCCGAATTCGATGCACGTTGCGCTCGTATTTCGTGTCTCCCTTTGGCAATACCCGTCCTGCCAAGCAGCCAGCTGTTGCTTTTGACTTGAGTCTGTGCTTAAGCCAAGTTAGGCCCAGCCGTGTATATGGTATACCATATACACACTTTGGCGCACAAGTGCTGGCATTTCGGGGCATTTAATCGACACCCAAAGTCTCGGTGTCGTCGTCGTCGCCGCCGCAAGCTGTAATCGAGCCGCCTGGGCTGCACACTTTTTATTGTCACTCTCACAAGCTGTTGACCAAGTTGCAGCCAACTTATGCACTTGAGCACTTGGCTTTTTGCTGAACAAAAAAAGAATAGAAGCTTTTATCAAGGTTAACATGCCAAGTGACAAGTGGTTTTTGCTTTTACCACTTTTAATAGCTGGCCATGGCGCACAGTTGTTCTTGTGACCCGTCGAACCGATTGCCCCGTTTAAAGTGCTTATTTAAAACTAATTTTTATTAGTTTTGTACACAACAATTAATGACCATAACCAGAATAAATCACACGTAATTGCATTTAATTCAAGTTAGTAATTAATCGGATTAATTGTTTATGCAGATTCGTATTGGAGAGCACAAGGGTGTAATATTGAATAATATTGAATTATAAATCTGAAGGTAAACGAAAGTCCATTTATCTATCAATTTTAGTCGTAATCGGCTCTTGTTGTTGATGAAGAGAGAATATGTTTATCATTTATAAGGTGGACCTTTTTAAGTTACTTATCCTTATAAGAATAGACACAGAAATGATCACATTATATAGTTTTCTATAATACTTAGCAATATAGCATATTTAGTCAGACGTATGTCGAGAATAATGTTTGCCATGCTAAAAACATTGCGTTTGAAAATATCTGGTTAACTTTGAAATCTAAGTATCAGGTCCTACTCCAAATAGCTCCAAGGTTTGAAGAATTGTAAATAAATTTTGTTGTTCCCAGATACTCACTTAACTTAAAGGATAATCACAAGGAAAGAATATATTTGTTTCTCCTGATAGTTCACGCGTCTGACCTATTGGGAATAACACGTATGCATTTTTTGAAAGCGCCAGAAAACACACCTACCCAGCGTTAAATCCAATTACCACATTGTCAATTGCAGTGCGGCTTTTTTAATTGACTTTCTGGTTGCCAGCTGCATGCACGCTGCAGGCAGAAATCGCAGATAAACTGATCGGAGGGGTTACGTGGGGGTGGAGGGTATATGACATGGTTCTACTGCTAACGGCTGTTTAATTAACAAACATTCCATTTAGCACTTGATCCGTTGCTGGATCTGTTCATTAGCATAACGAATGACAGCAAGCCGAGTGGGCTGCTGCTGAAGCGTGCCGGGGCAAGGTAAGAACTGGATTCGGAGTCAGAATCCAAATCAGTCAAATACAATTAATTGTTGGCCATTTTCTATGGTTCTCGTGTACAGTTAATGGCCCTGGGCTTTTTACTAGGCATAAGCTGAAATTGCTACGCTTTCGGTATCGGCGTATCCACATACCATACATATGCTACCAAGAACTGGGCTCTGAAATGGGGCAGCTTTACGCTTTGGACCACCAGTTGTAGCCAAATGTTGATTTCCATCTACAGCAATAGCAAGAGCTCCAAATTGTTAGCGTCGCATGTTCAGGAAGTTTCTTTGGCTACCTTTTTTGGATTCAACAGAATTTCAACAGCTCCAAATGAAGTACGTGAAACACAGACATCGCCAGCCCATTGCCGGTGATAATAAAGCAAACACTGAAGGTCATTACCGGAAAAACGGGTTTCTCTTGTCTGCACCAGCGAAGTGAGTAAGCATTTAGCATTAAAATACCGTTGGGATTATGACACTGAATATGCATGGGCGTTCGCCTTAATAGCCAGTGCTAAATACTGCCAGTTGCCAGTTGCCCGTTGCCAGTTGCCTGTTGCCCGTTTCTAGTTACCAGTTTTAGTTCCAGTTGCCCGATGCCTCGTTCAAAACTGGCTGCAGCAGCAGCAACTGCAGCGGCAACTGCATCTGCATAAATTATGCACCCAGAGACATTTGCAAATTGTCATTCGTTGGAATATCCACGACAACGATGATGATGTTGTTTGCTGATGATGATGATGATGTTGATGATGCGGATGACACGCCAATTGAAGTCGGGTTTAAAGCCCACGCCAGGCCAACGCCTCATTGCTAGCTGCTTGTTACTGTTTATTGTTGTTGTTGCTGTTTTTGCTGGCGTTTAACTGCATTTTATAAAAGGTCAACGCTGGCGTCTTGCATGAACTCAAGGCAATATCATGACATTATGTGGCATCTTTTTCTTTAATGTTTCTAACGTGAAGTATTTCAATATTAAACAAGAATGTGCTTAAAAGGTTAGACCTATTAACTGCTTCAAAAAAAAAAACAGAAAAAATTAAGCTTTCATCAAAAAGTCGAACAATATTGACGACTACAAAAACTAAGTACTGTAAAATCGGGAACAGATTTAATGGAAGTCAAAACCGCAATTTGCAATCGATCGATCGCTTTTCAAATATGTTCATCCCAATTTTGATAATGTTAAGGGAATTTTTTGATTTGACTGATATTAATATACAATAACTATTCAAAATAAATAGTTGTACATCTTAAGCCTTATTTTTTAGTAATGACAGCTAGATGATAAATCATCTACAAGCTAGTTCCAAAATGTCAATACACCAATCTGGACCAAGGTTTAACAATATATTATCTGAAGTGAGACTTTAGCTTACACAGAAAAAAAGCAATATAGAATTTTAGAGGTACACCCAGTTTTTGCTTTAGGCAATATAGTATACTATAGTTTCGTTTATAACAATGCACTCTATTACATGTTACATATAAATAATTCTTTTAAAAACTGTAGGTTGTTCCAAAGCATTCTTGAAATTCAGGCTTGCCTCTAAGTCCAAAAATGTTTCCCAATATTATTGCTTTTGACTAAACCAATTTGTTATAGCTTCTTCTAAATGTAACTGTGAGTGGCATCAATAGATTGAGAGCTACTTGGAAACCGGTTAAGCACTTCTAATGTCTGCATTGTGGATGGACGCAGCAGGCTCAGCGAGAGGCAACAAGAAATGTCAGCTTCTTATGATTGGATATTTATGCGCAGTCAAAACCCAAAACCCAAATAATGTTGATGCCGGCGATGCCGTTCTTTTCTAACCGTTAACTGGCCAGTGCAACACCATTCGAAATGCAGAGAGAAGTGTCTTTGGCCACGTTGCAACTTTCTACAAAAAGAAAAACAAGTTGAGTGGCATCATTTGCTTTTGCAGCATGACTACGCCCAACAGTCCAAGTCGGCGACCGAGTGCGAGTAAGCCTCACAATTGAATGCTTCAATGGAGCAGAAAACGTTTGGGTAGCAAAATCGTTGCTGCAACTTGCAACGCTCACAACTTGCCCCGTGCTCGTCGCGTATGTCACTCGCTCTTGATTTGCTGCAAATGTCACTGCAAATGAAGCTCAAGTTAATTTGCTCAAGCATTGGCTCGCCTGGCTGCCCCAAACTGGGGGGGGCATGACCATTTCCAGTTGAGCGCAACGCAGCGCATGTTAATTTATGCATTCATTTCGGTTGATAGCCGACAAAAGAGTCAAGAGTTGGCGAAAAGGCGCAACTTAATTGCGCGCATAGCTGATGCAAATTGCTATTTAGCCCGCCAATTAATTTGTCAAAAGCTAAACGGCCTTTTGGAGGCTGTGCCTGTGACGGGTCCACTCTGCTGCAGCTGTTGCCTCTAGATAACTTTGTTTGACTCGTTGGCAGGTGTCACAGCTTTCACCTTGACCGGTTGCCAAATTGAAGTCAAACATCTGCAGCACGGCTCAAAACACTATGCAAAATAATAATCACTTAACAAAATCTGACGCATTTAATTAGATAACTTTGCGTTGAGTCTCTGACTCGTGATGTGTTCACATCAGTTTTTTATCCAAAACAAAGAACTTCCCTTCACAAATGCGAGTCATTTGCTTATTTGCATTTCAAAGCTAGCCAAATTGAACAAAGACAACTGCAAAAGGCATTGAAGAACTCAGCATTTTGGTAGTTAATTAGCGGGAACGCGTTGTGAGCATGATAAATATCCAAGACATGGCAATAGAAACACAAAAAATACGAAAGGTGGTCACAGCATGAAAGCTGGAAGCCGCAAATGATGCCGACTTTAGAAATACAGGCATGCGAGTATTATTGATCGAAAGTTGAACGAACTGCGTCCAGATTGTAAATTGGTAGCCGTGTATCACATAATTATGGTCTCCCCCCAAGCAAATAGAACTACGCACAAAAGGCAAGGCTTCGGCGATGAGAGCTCATGCCATAGCAAATTAATTAAAAGTTTCTGGTATTCTGCTCGCCAAAACTTACATACAGTACCCAACAAAAATGCCAAAAATAGTATTATATTAGAAATTTTTCTTGTTATAAAAATATCTATTAATGTCCCTAAAAATGTGTAAGAGACCCACCTTCACGCATTAGACTGAAGGTTGAAGTAAGCTGCAGACTCTTAGAAGACGATTTAGCAAGTAAACAAAAGTTTTTGATGAGTTTGCATGACATTTTTCTTGTCATTTATAGAGAAACACGAATAACTGAGATCGTGGAGAATGGAGATTCACACACTTACGAAATACAAGTGGCAAAGTGTTTAAAACTAATGTTTTTTCCTAACTAAAGCACCATTAAAATTCCACTTTGAGCAACAAGTTACAAAAATGTAATAAAAGACTTCGAGATGCTAAAAAAGCCTAACAGCGACAAAGCAGATGTGCATATAATTGTGACGCTCACTGTGCGTGGCAATGGCATAGTTAGCATAGCTCAGTGTATGTGTAGATAGCTTGAGGCAGATACAAGCTAGAGGCTGGCAGCCCCAGCACCTCCAACTTAATTACGCCCATGCACTTTAAAACATAAAAAAAAAAGCAAAAGTAGCGGAATGTTTCAGTTTCATTGGCAGCCAGGCATGACGAACGGGCGGGAGGTGCAACGGGATCGTAGCAGCTGCCAGAGGTGTCCACGAAACTAGGCTTAGATTGGACATTTGAATGCCCAAAAGTAGCATACCTTTAATTTAGTTAATGCATTGCATATAGCACGAGATAAGAGCTGAAGTTTATGTTGCATATGGCATCAAATATATTTCTCCTGCTCTCTGACACCGCCAAATTAAGTTGGGGCATATTCAAGACATAAATCAAAAGACGGCATCCAAATAAATATAAGTCTGCCCCCTTACATGCCTAAGGGGCAGCCACCAGCCCAATCAAAGCGCCTTTGTTGAGTGAAAATGTTCATAGTCGCCAGCATGGAAATGCATTTTCATTTTCTAACTCTAAATGCCTAAAGCCTAAAGTGTATAGGGGAGTCTCCCCTCCGAATGCAACTTCCTCATTTATGCACTTCACAGAGAGCAGCTCGAGCCGCGAATGAACCAATTTTACACATATATAATTAGACCTATATCATTATGTGCCCATGTATCTGATTCCATATGTGCGTGCACCCGTGCACCCCTTGTGGCTATTATTAGCCGTGCCGCCAGCCTCCCCCCTGACTGGCCACGTCTCCCTTAAGTGTTCAGTTCCGCTTGCTGCTGTGCGAGAAATACGGATGCTGATTGAGCATATATAAAAGTGCAGTCGTTAGAACTGCAGCAACTAGGAGACAATTGCATAATACGAGCAGCTGGTTAGCTATGAGGAAAGTGATGTCACCTTGCGAGCAAAATTATGCAATTTTCGAGCCGGAAAAGTTCATCCAATTGGAATTGACAGCATCCTGCAGGCCTTAGTATAACATACACTGGAGAAAATATGAAGATTTGCCGCAAGACTGCCGGAAGATTTTAGCGGCAACAATTGTGCGCAATAAGCCGAAGTAGGTAAGGTTCTTTCTCGAGTACTTACATAGAATAATATGTATTTTTTTAGTGGTACAATAAAAAAAGTGTTATGCAATCCACTTTTGTATGCCATCCAAGTGCTTTTTAAGTATTCGATTCCTAGAGACAATTAAAAGCAAGAACTGAAGCTCGAGTCTCAATCAATATTATATGCGATAAGTTATTGTTTTTTGTGATATTTCGAGTCCACAAAAGAGCTCCGTGAACTTTTCGTTAATCTTGGAAGTTTTTTTTACTGTTATAAACATATTGTTTTCACCAAATTTTTATAAGCAAAAGAAAAGCACAACAAACTTTTGAATTAATTAAATTTTTTAAATATATTTAATAGTTTTTTTTTCTCATTAATCAAGATTAATGTACGATCTTAAACATTTTGAATTTATTTTTGCAATAAAAAAGTCAAAGCCGCACTTGATTTTTTTTACAACTTGCATTGATTAATTATAATTGTAATACATAATTCAATTTCCTATTTTATAGCACTTCATAAGACGACCCATAGTAAAATATAATTCTATAACATTTTCTGTTCGATTCTAGCTGCATTCACTGAGCTATAAAAAAAATGATTTTGCATCTGTTTAATTTGAATAACAAACTCCTTCACTTATGGGCTTTGAGATCGGCTCGATGACATAAGTGTGTGCATAATGTTCATCAACGTTCATTGCCATTGCTTTCACTACAAGTACATAGGCATTGTTGTTGTTGTTGTTGTTGTTGTTGTGGGGGCTCGCTTAACATTGGCCCCTCGTGCGTTTAACATTGAATTAGCAGCGCCCACGTCTTCATCTCCTCTCTGACCACGCACTCATCGGCGACCTTAGCCTTCGCTTTAGCAGAAAAAGAAACAAGTGTAGTCGGGAGTGCCAGACTGGTAGATACCCAGTACCCAGTGCTGAGATGCTATTATAAGCATTCGAACTCTTTCCTAAATACATAATTCAAGGAATCAAACTATGCTCTTTATACCACGGCTGTGCTTCCTCCCGTGGAAAATGTCTTCTTTAATACTTTGGTATTTACATATTCACAAAAGCAAAGTACACGTTTTTACCCAATTTCAAGGGTATACAATAACAAAAGGCGCATGCAAAAGAGACGCATAATATTATTAGATATTGCCCAGAGGCAGCACAAGGCAAATTTCGCTGTTATTTGTTTTGCAGCTAAGGCTGAGGCTAATGCCACTCGATCTTTTACTTTATTTACGAGCATACTTTGCAGCTTTTATGTTTTGTTGCCTTTACAGTAGCGAGCCATATCTGATGATCGATTTCTATCTCTGTGCGCCCCTTGACCTCGTCGCATTGCAAAATGTGCCGTTGGCTCTTTTAGCTTCTGCAGCAGACGGCAATTTTTGTTGGATTTGTTTTTAGCTTCCACTCGATATTTGCGTCTTGGGCATTAGCTTACAGCGCCTAGCTGTACAAACCGGTCAAGAGCGCGGCATTAAACATTTATGGCCGTATTGTTCAGCTTTGGAGCCGCAAAAAGCGCCGTTGGTCAGCCATAGCTAAGGCTAAGTTGAAGATGGGGCTTTACAAAAAGCTTGGCCTGAACTCTGAGTGCGTCCATTGGCTTATGTTTATATGATGTGTGTACATAGTATATATGTGAATAAATATATATAGATATATGCAAATTTGCGGCAAAAAAGTCCGCACATGACCTTTGCTCAAGCTAAAGTCTAAGCCTTCCCCTTGACTGTGTTGCATTGTTTATTTGCTTGCATGTCTGCCTGCCGCGTCTGGCAATATGAAAATATTTGGATTGTTTGGCCTTTGGCAGTGGGAAAGAGTCAACACCCGAGCTAGACACCAGACACGCATGCAACACTGTGCGCATAAACAACGAATCAATCAAGCGACGCCACCGACGCCATTTCATGACCATGCGCATGCCCAGGGGCGCCAAGTTGCGACGGGTTTAATGTAGTTGTTCTTTAAGTGCATAATTATATTAGATAGCCTGGTTGATAAGGCCCTGCGGCTGGCCATTAGAGGGCAAGCGCATTAAATTGTAATAAACGCGGAAGGCGCAGGCATAACAAAAATTATTGTAATAAGTGTGTAGCGCAGAGATGCCAAAGTATCTCATAGATGCAAATGCAGTCGCACTCGATCGCTGCCGAGCTTGAGTTACTCGCGAGGCTCACAGCAGTAGCAATTGAAAACATTCAAGTGCCAGCTGATCTGCATAAGTGAACGCCACGTAACAGATACGCAGCAAGCCAGATGCGTTGTGAGTATCTGCATCTATGCACACACATACAGACAAGTATCTGCAAGAACGCAGACGTCGATGGCCGTTACGGGGTCGTTCATCTTGATGGGAGCGTGGAAGCGTTTTGATGACTGACTGCCTGTAATGCGGAAAGCGCGTAGCACGCAAAAAATAAGTACATTCATTTCACATATAAGAAAATGTGCAAGTATCTGCGAGATACTTTGTGCGTTAGGCCGCTGCAAAAGCTGTCCCAAGTCTCTCACACACGCTCACAATGACAGTCGACAGATGAATTTTGGCGTTAAGCGAGCGCTCGGCTTGGCATAATTTCCAGTATTCTCCATTGGAACTCGCCAGCCAGATTGCGCTGTCTATTCATAACAATCATAATAATGAGCAGGAAGTTTGAGAAAACGCCAAAATCGGCTTATGGCATTAGGCGTCAGTGTTATGTGACAGACAGACAGGCAGGCAGATAGACAGCCAGACAGACAGTCAGATAGACTGACAATAACAACAAAACCTAAATTGAAACTTAGCCGAGATGCTTTGGCGATAATTAAAAGCGAAAACTGTTACAAGGCATTTCTCGTCGCATTGCATAATTTCTCTGCATTTGTATCAATTACAAATTGTACGCTAATTGCAACAAATCAGTTCGGATCAAATTCAATTTCGTTACCTAATTAAATTAATATCGTTTTGGGCTGTTATTAATGCAACTTGCTCGTGAACTATTGGAAGCATGTGTTTTAATTGAATTTGGTATGCTTTATGCTGTGTTGCAAGCGGAAGCTAAAGCTTAAATTTATAAATTTTTCATAATATTCATATTCGGATGAGTTGAGGTTTTCCTAGAGCTCCGGCTGCGGAAGTTTGTCTAAAATTGGTTACCCAGTAGCTGTGGGCAGCCGGCAGCCAGGCAAACAAGTTTCCAATATTTAATTGCACAAAATTGTAATTGCGCTTAATTGTTGCGCAAACAAAACGGCTACGCTGACTCAATGCGTGGAGATTTTTCATGTTTTTTTTTTTTTTCATAATTGGCTTTGGCAGCTTGTGAGAAACACCAATACTCAATCTTAATCTCATGTGGGCATTGGATCGTGTGGCTGGTCATGTCATGCAATCGCACACGATATGTGCGCCCATATACAAGATCTGAATGTAGCTGTGACTCAGCGGAAAAGGGCTCAGGGGAGGCGCGGGGGGCGAAACAGCTGCAACTTAAGTGTGTAAACAAGTTTCTAATAGATTTTCTATTACTGTTTCATATTTCCCACTGCTTGTTTTGAAATAATACGCAAAGCATCTCTGAAGAGTACGAAGAATGAAATTAAGTTGGCACAATCTTAGATCAATTAATAATGATAGTTCTTAA
Organism: Drosophila ezoana; assembly: GCA_035045725.1. NCBI lineage: Eukaryota > Metazoa > Arthropoda > Insecta > Diptera > Drosophilidae > Drosophila > Drosophila ezoana. The sequence goes on from JAWNOU010000036.1 coordinate 8,058,654, forward strand.
TGTGTAGGTCCATGGCATATTTTAGCATAACCTTACTAATATCAGACTAAATTTGTAAAAAGTGTACCAATCAACGCTCCAAGTAATACTCTCCTGTGAACCGAACCTAAAAACAAGCTTACCCAAAAAACAGTAGAACGAAACCCGAACTCATTTATCGAATTTTTAAAAGGGTTTGGTTTTGTTTTGAGACAGTCTATTGGACTTACTTTTGGATTTATCTTACCATTTTGGTTTAAATCAAGAGCTCGCTGCATGGATATAGAAAACTAGGTTCACAAACCGATCAGGGAGTAGGTTTCGAACAATTGACAATTTTGGTTTTGTTCGCAGCCCTGGAGTTGACTAAATGTGAGTAATTATGTGTGAGAAATATATAATACAATTTATATATCCGTAGATAGAAAAGTAGACAAACTGAGTTCAACACTTGTTTTTTCCAAATCGGACTGTTTTTTTTTTTGTCAAAAGTCAAGTGTGGGGTGTTGCAAAGCACGCCGATTCGACTAGGTTGCACAATCGCATAGAAAAAGTTAGCCGCCGGCTAAGCTCCTCTACTGCAGCTACATACTATATGTAATTGTTATGCATGTGTATGTAAGCTCTCAACACCCACACAAAGTCACGAACAATGCACATTTCTCGCTGCACTCTAAAACTACTTTCAAAATGTTTTCACTTGCCGCAGACACACGAGGCGCAACACACCTTCAAATTGCCCACCCATCATGACCAGGCAAAAGACATAGCCGGTTCAAGCTGCCAACACAACAACCACACAACCACCCACCACCCACCGCAACTTGAAGAACGTGCTGAGAGTATATTTAAGCTGTCTACGGGTTGAAAATGGCGGTGGTTAAATAGTTAGAATTATCTCAGGCAAATTTCGAAAGCGGCGCCAAGGCAAAGCTGCACGTGCTGCAGAAATCACATGAATCACGCGATCGATTCGAAAGGGGCCACTAAATCATGAGGATGGCGGTTTGATTTAGAGTTAAAAATTGCAGGCAAACTGGCCAAAAATAAAAGCTTAGGCGAAAAGAGCGTGACTACAAAGGATTTACACAAGGCTATAAATCGTATATAGCAAGGGGCATGCAACAACAACAACAACAACAACAACACTATTCGCTATAACAAAAGCAAATGCCGGCAATCGGCGTCGGTTTTTCTTATTGATTAGTCGATTTTATTAATGTTGTCCGGCTTGCAAAATCGTGGCTTGTAATTATTGGCCATTATTATTGGGTCTAAATGCGCGCACCATTCACCAATAGCCGGAACTGTAACATCGACAGTTTGTTTGCTCTGGCCTGGCCAACTAAACTAGGAAACCGGCAGCCACGCTGTTCACGCTTCAATGAGTTAATAATCAATGCGGCTTTGTTGTTGCTTCGATAATAATGCGAATAAGATTGCAGCAAGTGCAAAAATGAATTCAATTAGAAAACGGACTGGCCACAGCCCACAGCCAGACAATTTAGCAATACCCTGGAAAAATTTCCTCGATGCAAATGGCAGCTGTTTTAACTCAGCTACGCATCTAATTGCTTGAGTTAAAATACAATTGACGATCGGAAATTCTAGTGAAAACCAATTGACAACTGATAGAAACAGAGGGAGACAGATATACATACAGAAGAGAGACAAACCCGTTGACGTATCTTTAGTCATCGAGATTGCGGCGAAAATTATAATGAGCAGTGCGCAAGCGACTTTGAGACAAGTTCGGACGTGTGAAACGGCGATGAAATCATGCAGACAGACCCCGACCACAATTCAAGGTTACGGGTATTCGTAAATACCAGACCAAAAAAGCTGGTCCCGCTAAGTTGTCATTTCTGTTAGCCAGGCTCAAAGTGATTTGGCAATTAGCCAACGCCAACAATAAATAATGGTATATAAAGCTACATATGTTAGAAACCCAATAAGTTGAAGTTAACTCATTAACAGTGCTAGACCATGAGATACCCTGTACTAAACTTTATTTCGAATAAGGACCAAAATATTTAAATAGGCCTCTTTTATCTTTCCTCGGAAAGGGGTCTCAAAGAACCCCATTTTTAAACTGCCTTTGTAAACATATTTCGGACAAAAGAGATAGAGTATATTTTGAAACTTTTACAGGGTGATAAGCTAAACTTTAATAATCGCAAATATTAATGGATTCACACTCTAACAAATTGCTCACTTTACCATCTTTCAAGGCATTATGCCGTATTTAGATAGTTACCGCAAACAGGGTATGGAAATTGAAAGTGATTTCTTAGGGCCAGCCAAGCAAGACCATTGCGATACAAAACATGCAGCTTACAGATACATATACTATATGTATTTTGTTGGTGCTGAAGTGCAGGCAACAAACTTTACGTAAGCGCCGAATGGATGCGCCAGAAAGTGTTTCGCCATGAAGCAAATGCCCAAAATTGACAGCTCATTTTTTATATATGTATATTTATGACAAACTGTTGCCGTCAGTTGTGTCAATGCGTATCTATCGACACAATTCGTTGACCCACATGTCGCTGGGTCGCCTTTTATTCAGCAAGAGGCGGCAGAGGGCCATTAGGCAGTCATTAAAGCAAGCCAAGATCTAGGAGATTGAGCCCGGGGCGGGCCAGCTCGAATTGCCGTAGATCGTCAGGCATTTTACTCGAAGCGCGTTTACTGTTCTTCTTGATTGACATGCTAAGAAGTTGCTTTCAGATTGTGTCTGCATTTGTATCTAAAATCGGTAAATGTATCTGCATCTGTGCATGTATGTATGTTATATGTGTATGTGTGTTGCCTCAACCTCATTTACAGTTGTGTGGCGGCTTTGTCTGGTGGCCAGCCTTTCTCAATAGGCTCTCATTGTAGTGTCCGCAGCGGCTTTTCTTCCGCTTTTAACGGTTCATAATTGAAATTATAATTCAATTTATGCTGGCTGGCTGCCTGGCTGCCTGCTTTGTTTGCAACACTTTGCTACACTTTTTCAATTATATTCAATGCACATTAGAAATTATCTGGTTGGCTCGAAAGTGTTGCCAAGAGTGAAAGATGCAATCACAGATTCAGCTGCAGATACATTTGTATCTGCATCTGTATCTGTATCTGTATCTGTATCTGTAGCTACAGTTCACTGGCGTGTTTCGCTCAGCGCCTGCGCAAATAAATTCGATTTGATTGTGAGCTTTTTTCTTGGTTTTGATTTTGTTTGTTGTTTAATATTCAATTTTATGCGCATACACTGACAGCAGCGTTAGCATTGTAAATAAATGAAGAAAAAAAAAACGCAACTGAAATTGTTTTACAGTGGCGTCTCTTGCAATTAAGAACGCTTTCATTTTTCACTTTTCTTCTTGTGCCCCGTGCATTTTCTCATTCAAGCCGAAAAACGAAAAACTTTTACTGAATATAATTGAATTAAAATCAACACACATACAAAAAAGCACTCACATAAAGATTTGTGCACGCAGATCTTAAAAGCGCCTCGAGTGTAGCTATAAAATACATATAATATTATCGAAAACTAAATCTTTTTAAGGTAAAATTTTCCATGCCCAAAATTTGTATTGTTAGTTTTGAATTAAATGTACATATGTATCCGAACTGCTCGAAACAATTTTTCAAGTAATTTAAAAGACAGGCTATATATTTACCCATCAAATGTGTTTTCTGCCTCAAAATCTTCAAGTGTGTGAGCTCTTTTCAAAAATAGAATTGAAAATGCCGGCATTTTGGGTTACATTTTGTTGTGCGTGTGAGTCTTAAGTATTTTAAGTATTTTTATGTGGCGACTTTGGGGCGCAGATTTTCAAATCAATGCAATTGAGAATTTTTCCATCAGTTGCATAAATTCCAAGCTATAGCCGCTGTAGCTGATAAGCCTCAAGACAATCGCGGCCATAACAATAATGAGGGTCAGCCTGGAGCTGCACACAAGAGTTTTGCCTCAATTATTTACAATTTCATATTGATTTGTAGGCAGCGCCCCATTTCTTTTGTGTGTGGTATGGGAGGGGACGTCGAATTGGAGGAGGAGGAGAAGGAGGAGGGAGGAGGGAGGGGGGAGGGTGCACTTTGATTATCAGTCGACGCATAATTAAGCGCAGGCCCCCGCTTTGACCTCGACTCAAAGCTGAGGGTTGAGCTGATGTAACAACAGAAGCGACCATCGGATATGCCAAGCGGGTGCTGCACGCGTTTTGCATGCGTTTAAAGTCGCTTGCGCAAGAGTCGCGCGCAAGATGTGTTTTGTAGAAAGTGTCACACATTTTTGGCATAAATCAACTAATTTCATGTGGGCAGCGAAATATTTTACCTGGAATTGTTTACTGGTATTGCCCATTTCTCGCTTTATTTGCCAATGGGGTGGGGCTGGGGAGGTGCAGAGCTTAAATTATTTTGATTAATTTGTAGTCGCCTTTTGTTGTATTTCAGCTTTTCTTTGTTGGCAATTAATTGTTATGCGTTTTTAATGCCACTTCGATATAATAAAGACTCAAAGGTGTATCTTACATAAACCCCTTTATATATATATACATATAAAACACATGTTTGCACTTTGCACTTAAAAGTTTTGCTGCGTTTTGGAATTTTTGCTTTTTGTTTGAATCTTATTTTAACGTTACTTTTGTTTTTGCTTTGCGAAAACAAAAATTGTGTATATATTTATATATATGTGTACATAATAAAAAAAAACAAAACTTTCTCCAGCGCTTGTCGTGCAAACTTGACGCACAGAAAGAAACAAGAAAAACAAATAAAGAAAAAACCATTTTTGTATGGTAAAAACGAAAAGAAAAGAAATGTACAACAAGCAGATGATTTACAGCATAAATAATGAAATGGTCATTGTGGGCTTTGAGTTATTTGCCAAAGAGTCAGCGAGACACGACCAGAAAAAAAGAGAAAAAAAAACAAGTGTGAGACAGGAAATTGAACTCTCCTAGAAAATAACACCAAATATTTCGACAGCGTCTGATTCGATTCATGGATATATCACCTACAACTATCTAACACTGCTCTACCCCATGCTAAGATAACTTATCTAACTGAAGTCGATCACGTTTCTGCTCTATCAAAAACCTGCACAGTTCTTCATTTTCGTTCGAATAGATAAAATAAAAAAAGAGGTTCTAGTCGGGAGCTCCCGACGAGGGGATACCCTGAACCCTCTTCTTCCAACACCAAATGCAAATATATATACTATTCTAGCTCTTATTATTTACCAAAATTGCTCAAAAAACAGGATCTCGATATAGATTTTTATCGATTGCTTGGAAATTGGGCAAGTTATCGAATATCGGTAACAAACTCAATCTGCGCGGGCACTGGAAGGACCTACAGCTAAAGTTTCAAGTCTCTAGATCCTTACGTTCATACATACGGACATGGCTAGATCGACTCGGCTATTGATGCTGATCAAGAATATATATACTTTATGGGGTCGGAGATGCTACCTTCTGCCTGTTACATACACTTGCACAAATGCATAATACCCTTTTTACCCGTTTGGGTTCAGGGTATAAAAACGCGCGTTTAAACGCTCCAATGGACAACACAAACATTTTACAAAGTCAATTCCTGGCAGACAGACAGACAGAAAATGCATTTGCGAGCAGAGCTTTAAGTATTAGATGTGCTTTGAATTATGTAAACAACAAACCAAGACAATGTAAATATTTAATAAACAATGAAAAACCAAAAGTGCGTGAGTTGAAAATGTTTAGTCGCAAAAAAAAAAGTGAAAAGCTGCCGCGTTTTAATGTGCATAATTATTTTGAGCTGAGCTCACTTCAAATTTGACTGCGTAACTTTTGGGCCATCCGACGATGGCAACTCCCCCTAACCCGTGACCACCACCACCCCCCCTCTCTTTTCGTCCAGCAGAAACAAAGTAATCAACGTTAGTAAAATTTTACTTCAAAAAGTTCGTGTCAAAATGCAGTTTTTCGTATTGTCGACAAGCTTCTCGTGTGTTTGCAGCTTTTTTTGAAATATCAAAATTATCTTAAAACAAATGATTTTCGACTCAAAATATGAGCTTTATATATCTATAGATATGTGTGTGTCTGTGTATCGTAAAAGAAATTTAAATGCAAATTAGTAAATATTTCTTTTTGTTTTTGCCAGCGAACACGTTTTGTGAAAGCGTCTGCTACTTAAATACATGTTGTATTTGTTGTTGTTGCTCACTCGCCACCAAATAGTTAATAGTATATGGCTTATTGTTGTTGTTGTTGTTGTGATTGCGGCCAGAGTATCCATCAATGTTGAACAACCCGATGATTGGCTGCTCGCATCGAGATCTTTCGCGCTAGAAAAACACGTTTCTGTAGCAAATTTTTCTTTGCCCGCTTTGATAATTTTCCACGGCTTGACAATTTTCGGAAAAACACATACATTTCAGCCAAGGGGCTTTCAATGGAATTTTCCTCGTTGACTTAATGTTGTTGCTCCCGAAGCTATTGTCGCTGCAACGTTTCATTCATTAATAATTGCAATAGTTACGTGGTTTTTGCCTGGTTTGGGTCAATTTGTGCTTATCGCTGAAATAGCTGCCACATGCCACATGCCACATGCCACATGCCACACGCTGAGCGAGCGCTGCTGGCAAAGGTCAAACATCTTAAGACACCTTACCACACACAGCAGCAAAGTTATGGTAAAACGAGTGAAAAGATTTTGAAAGCACTTTTAACCAAATAATTTTGATTGAAATCGTGGCCAACAAAGAACTTTCAATTAGCATTATATGTTAATTATAAACATTTTCTTATTTTTTTTGCAAAAGTGAAAGTAAAAATTAAGAAAATTAAAAGAAAACAAAATAGCCTCCGAACGGAATTAAGCATCACAGTTTTTAACGCATTATTTGTTCATATATTTATACTCAAAATTTTTGTTTGATATCATTTAATATACATTATTAAAAATCTTCAAAAACAGTTGTTGAGAAAATGAATTTTTAAGTAATGTTAATTGTTTTATTTAGAATTTGAACTTATAGAATTCATTTACTAAGCTTATAAGAACTTCTTTTGAAATTGAAGTTTTCTATTTACGGAACAACCTCTGTAAAACGTAATTTCTAGTTTATACACATTTTACTCAAAAATGTTTTCATAGGAAAAATGATTCAGTGTAATAAATTATGTTGGATTTGATTCATTTTTATTTGGGCTATCATTATAAACATTGAAATACTTTCTAATGCCCTCTAATCTATCAGATACTTCAAATCGTAAGCCCGAATTACACCAAAATGCTTTTACACGCCCGTTCTCATGGGGCATTTATATTTTCAGTTGTTTATCTAGGTTTTGTTTATTTATGTGCACAATTAGTGAAAAGTGGGGTTTTTTAAGTTGAACTATGTTATTTGTTATTTTTATTTTCGCTAACAATACCAAAATGACAGGAAAAGAGGGTATTTAAAATTTTTTGTAATATTTGCAAAGCAAAGAAAGAAACATCTCTGACCCAAAAAGTATATATATTCTTGATCAGTATCAACAGCCAAGCCGATAAACGACTGTTGCTAACTTGGCTTGTCTTTATGTTGATCGATAGAAAATTAAGTTATTGAATGAAAAACTTTCTTCATGCTCAAGATATGTTGACCAAACTTGGCACTTATTACTTTTGTTATGCGTAATAATAATAAAGACAATTAACGAGCTCTAAATTTAAATGTTTCATAAAAATAAGCCAGAATTTAAAAACATCGGTCTACCATATCATTTAGTAAGGAATCTGATGAAAACTCAGTTTTTTCATGTTCTTCAAAATGCTTCACAAACCTTTCTATATATATCTAGAGGAAAGGGTATTTAATCATCGGTATGCCGTTGTCTTGCCCATTTCTGTTGACATATTTAAACCGTTTTGTTTTTTCGTATGCAATGCATTTAGAGAAGTTGAAATAAATAACTTAAGTGTTAGTTGTATATTTAATGGAAAATGTTCAACTTACCGGCTGGGTGTTTATGCAAACTGGCAGAAAATGCAAAAAAAAAATCCAAAGTTTTACAGCGTCAGCTTTGGCAACGCAAAAATGCGCCAGGCAGGTAATAATTATCCAAGAAATTCTAGACGTGCGGTGTACGAATGTCGAGTAGTGTATGTGTGTGGACGAGTATGCCTGTTTTGTTGTTGTTTTGAAATGAAATGTGAAACCGGCAGCCAGACAGAGCACGTTATGGGTGCCAAGAATATTGTTGCCAGCAGACTTTGATTATGTATAATTGCAGTCAGAACTTAAAAAAAAGACTGCCTGAACTTTGCGCCAAAGTTGGCCAACAACTTGGGCCCAATTGTATTGAACACGTTAGCTGGCTAACTCGTTTCCAAGCTGGCGAAATGAATCCAAAGGCTCTGCTCGACGGCTTGCAATTGTTGTTGCTGTCGCTGACGTGAATTGTTGGTGTATTTAACACACGGCGCGTTGCAGTTTATTGTTGTTGTTGTTGTTGCTGCGGTTTTGGCTGACTGAAAGACGACGTCGGCGGCGACGGCGACGGCGGGGGCTGCCAGGGGAGTTCCGGTATCGGTATCGGTATCGTTTACAATGCGTTAAAAGTCATCTTTTTCTTGCTAAAAACTTTTGTATTATTATTGTTGCTGCTGCTGTGGCCGGTTTTCGTTTACTAAGAATTCGTTGTGGACTTTAAGTCTAAATAAATGGAAAAAAAACGCAGCGAAGTAAACAAATTCATATGAGGTATCACTTGCACATTCTTCTTCTTGAAAGCCAATATTATTTGCTTGTTAATTTGATTCGTTGTTGTTGCTGTCGATTTTTCTCGATTTTGTGTTTTTTTATCTCGTTTAGAAAGTGGGTTAATTAAACGGCGCGTCTTGGCTACGCTTTATGCAAATTATATCTCGTATGCACAGGTATCGCGCATGTTTGAACTTGTTAGATCCGTGATTTATTTCGATTTGTTTTTGCAAATATCAACTTCATTCAACTTTGTAATCTTGCGTTGCTTTATCTCTCTCTCTCTATCTTTCACTTCGTTCGCTCCTTTCAGTTCGCAACTTCGTTATATACAACTTGATATTCCGCTTGAGACGTTTGCACTTCTTCGCGTTTCACTCGCAACTGAATGGAAGCCAAACGATCAACCAAAGTGCGAGCCGAGATACCGAGAGACGATCAAGCTGCAGAAGCGGCTTCGTGTTTTTACGCGCACAGGTGAGAGTCATTCGAAGTCGTCTTTCAACAACGAAACAGCAGCAGAAAGAGCAAGTCAAAGTAAGCTTGCAGCTTTTTTTAACGGTTTTCTTTTGTTACACACGCTCTCCGAAGCGACTATCAAAGTTGTCTGCCAACAACCTAAGAGAGCAAGAGGCGGAGAGCATACAGAGAAACGATCGTTGGGGGCTGCATTCAATTTAAATTGGTGTGACCATAAAATGATAGTGAATAAATACTAGATAGGGTGTGCAACCGGAAAATACTAAATGAGTTAAAATCATAATAAGGAAATTAGTAAATTATATATAAATACAAATAGAAAATATTTTACAGAAGTTTACTTCAAAATCACTTAATATCTTTGCTTAAGTTTTCATTTTTATACTTAAAACTGTAAAATATTGTTTGTAAATTTTACTCTATATTGTTGTTTTGAATTCATTATATTTTAAAGTGTCAACTTCTACATATATTCTTTATGATGAAGTGTTGTTTTTGTGTAAAATATTCTCTTTTCAATATTAAGATCCGGTTTTCTGGAAAATAGAGGAACCATTTAGCGATTTAGATAATATATATATTTGTGTCCTTACAGGCTTACACATATACTGTCATAATGTTAGACTGCTTGAATAAATCTAATAATTTTCCTTGTGAATTCAATATTAATAAATTTGTTCGTTGAAATGTAAAAATGTATATAAAAGGACAGACTAAAACCCAAATGCAAAAAAACTTTTTATCTGTTTGACTGCATATTATTAATATTCAAAAAATAACAGTTGGGTTGCACTCAGCTGTTTGCCACCGATAACTGGTTTACAGTGTTGGTTAAACTTGGCAATAAATGAATAGTTCAATTTGCATCATTCACATGTAATCGATAAATAATGAACTTTGGCACAGGAACTAGTTCATCATTAGTTTCCGTGCAAACTCAAGTTTTTGAACCAATGTTTTATATGCTGACGCGCAAATAAATCTAGTGGAATATGAATAATTATATTGTGCTTTTAATAAAACGAAATCGAATTGTTTAAGCAGCAACCTAAACAAAGTACGTATATGGGAGTAAAGATGGCGTATTTTTTAAATTTCTAATTTCTTTGCTCGGCTGTTTATTTTCTCTCTCTCTCGATCTGTACATAAAAACACAATTTATTGCAGTGGCAAAATGACCGACATAAAGGAAATCGTTGTTGTTCTGAAATGGAGTGGCAAGGAGTACCCATTGTCTGACCTGACGGACCAGGACACTGTCGAGGTGCTGCGCCACGAAATCTTTCTCAAAACACAGGTGCGACCGGAGCGTCAAAAGCTATTGAATCTAAAACACAAAGGTAAACAGCGACGCCTCAAGTGAATTTCACAATTAATCTGCGGATTTGTAGGCAAACCGGCCGCCGACAACGTTAAACTATGTGCACTGGAGTTGAAACCGAATTTCAAACTGATGATGGTTGGCTCCACGGAGGCGGACATTGAAGATGCGTGCAGTCTACCCGAGGACATCGGCGAGGTGATTGACGATTTCGATGATGCCGAGGAACGGGAGGATTCCGTGGAGAATTCGGCAGTGTATTTGGCCAAAGTGCAGCGACGAGTGCGTGATTATAAAATCGCAGAGATATCGCCACCACGTGAGGGCAAAAACCTGCTTGTCCTAGATATAGATTACACATTGTTTGACCATCGGTCACCCGCTGAGCAGGGCACGGAACTGATGCGACCCTTTCTGCACGAGTTTCTGACCTCCGCATATGAGAACTACGACATTGTCATTTGGTCCGCGACCAGCATGCGCTGGATTGAGGAGAAAATGCGCTTGCTGGGCGTCGATACCAACGACAATTATAAAATAATGTTCTACCTCGACTCGAATGCCATGATCTCAGTGCACGTGCCGGAGCGCGGCGTGGTGGATGTGAAGCCGCTGGGCGTCATCTGGGGCCTGTATAAGCAGTACAGTTCCAGGAACACGATCATGTTCGATGATATACGACGCAACTTTATGATGAATCCGAAGTCGGGACTCAAGATACGTCCCTTTCGGCAGGCCCACTTGAACCGCTCCAAGGACAAGGAGCTGTTGAAACTATCCACTTATCTGCGCCAGATTGCCTTGTATTGTAAAGATTTTAATTTACTGAATCATCGTAAGTGGGAGCACTATGATCCCAAGAAAAATTCTTAAAGCTGCTTTCAGCCCGATTATGTGTACTATAAGATTCGCTTAATTTTATTCAATTACAATTATTTTAAACTCAACTAACACAACTAGAGTGTGTATCCGCCTTGATCGGCCCAGTGAACGCGTCTAGCCTCCAGGTATTCCTCGTGCAAGCGTCGACGTTCCTCCTCCAGCTTCGCCAGGCGGCGGTAACGCTGCAGCATCATGCCGCAGCCGAAGAGCAGCGCCACCTGGCATATCAACCAGAGTATGAAGAGCGCAATCAGCAGGCTCTGATTGATGCATATGTTGTCCAGGTGTAGCTGATCATCAATGCCAGCTATGAGCAGGACCCCGCGCTCTCCATACAAGTAGCTATTGCTATTTGTTTGATCCGGTCCGTGGACTCGCAGATTATAGTTGAGAGGAAGCTCTACCTGTGCGCTAATATTAGCAGTTGTTGCATTGCTCAATTCAGCCGGAAGCACATCCATAACGGTTGATATATATACTGGATTCTGTATCCTGAGCTGTTCCAGCTGGCGCTCTGGTCGTTCCGCCTGCCGCTTCTGTCGCTTGTGCCAAAGGCCGCCCGAGAGATTGACACAATTTGTGGGCGCACAACGTTCCACGCAAAAGCGTATTTTCACATCAAAGTTAACATTGGCCGTGCCCGAGAATTTGAAAGCATGGAAGCGTGCGCGGAGCATGCTGCGGGACGTCGTGCGTACACGCTCCAGCGCTGGAAATACGCTGGCATCGGTGGGACAGCCCTGCTCGTCTATAAGCAGCACATAGTTCTGGTTATCCTGCGACTTGGCCACCAGCGAGGTGGCGCGAAAGTCCGGCAAGGGTGCCAGCTGCAGCTCGATATGCTCGCCCAGCTGCTCCTTACTGTACTCGGCCACAATTTGCAGCTCCAAATTCTGGCCAATCTGCACGTCGCTCGTCTCATGCTGCTGCGAGAGGTCGACTATTTGAAGTGTGATCTGCGGGTGCGGATGGGGCCCAGTGCTGCTGTTGTAGTGCACCACGCCCTCCTGCGGAAACATGCTGTGGGAATTGGATTGTTTATAGTGTGTCACAGAAGGGGTGTTCGCTAGAAGCACTTACTGTTCTGCATACTCCAGAGAGGATTCCAATGCAATAGCACTGGGCACATGCTCCGAGGCATCCGCATTGTTATCCCGCACATTTGAGCCAAGCGCGGTCGTGGCGTTGTTCAGGATGCAGCCGACCTTGATGAGACGATCGCCTTGGGTTTGCACATTCGCATTGTTTTGGATGACCACCAGGGCGGATATGAAGGTTCTGCGAGGGACTCAGCTTAGTTAATATTAAATCTATATGAGAATTGTTTCGACTGTTCGGCTACCTGTGATAGGAATGTGTCATTTCGTAGGCGCGCAGAACTCCGCATCGGTTCTCCTTCGCCTCGCTGCCAATCTCCAGGCGCAGCAACAAACTCTCGTTGCCAGTTCCGCTCACCTGGCACTCCTTCGAATGCATGCTGGCGTACATTTTGCCCGTAAACAAGTCCTTCGGCTTGTACCGGACGGTCATCTCATCGCGGGTGCAGAAGACCTGCACTGTGTTGCGGGAAAGAGAGTAAATATAGAAAGGTATAGACAAATATTTAAGCACCAGCAGATATTATGTATGTAGTCTTAACGACATTTGTGGCTCATGGAAGACGACACTTTTCACCCCATAAACTAAATTATTGCTTTAACAAGTTGACAAGCTGACTCTCAAATAAAAGCTATCTTAAAAGTATCAATCGCCCCGCTGGTCGAGTATGCCAGACTAGAAGACACCCTGAAATGTATGCATTCTTAAAAATCTCTTTTAGTAAACATTAATCTTAAAAAAAAGCGATAATTTTACAATTTTGTTTCGTATTGGGAACGTATCCAAACAGTGAAATATTCTTAATTTGGATTTGCCAAACGAGAACCTACACCAAGTTTTAGGATGGTAGAAAAAGATATACATAGATGAGATTATATAATCTTAGTCTGTTATAGCTATATCATAAAACTGTCCTAATACTATTTAAGTTCGAGAAGAAAGTTTTTGAATGATATCTCCCTAATAAGCCATACATGCAAGGGTATTTTATCTTCGGCGTGGATATGGGCTTCTTCCTGTTTGTTTTTCAAGAGCTTTAACATATGTCTATATGTCTTCGACGATATTTTAACTTCGGCAATCCCTATGGGGGCCCATTCTCTCGTGTATTAGTTTTAACTCACCATCTAGACATTTGACGCGTCGCATGTAAACCGAATTGTCGCGGAGTTTGAGGCTGCGCGGTCCGAGCGAGACGATGTCCTCGGAGTGCAGCAGGCACTCGGAGCGGGTTAGCTGATTGAGATAGTAGAACGAGATGCCCTGGCAGTGGAACTTGGACTCGTGTGTGCAAAGCGCCTGGCACTGTAATACAAAAAGGTCATCAATCAATCGGTAAATCGATTGGAATCATAATGCGCGACTGCTCAAGCGCTACAACGGGGCGCACCTCTTTCTGGGTTAGGCCCAAATATTTGGCTTCCGCGTAGATGAAGCTGCTGTTGGCGTACAATTCGTAGGAGCAATTGTCGTTTTGAATGGGTCGCTCGTAGCACTGGTTCTCCATGTACTCCTCGTCGTAGGGCGCCGCCCGAAAGGCTTCCGGTTGTATGGATTTGTCCTTGTCGCTCAACGTGCAGCGGCCCAACGTGACATGGGCCTGCGGAGAGTGCTCCTCATTGCGAAACCTGCGGGCGAGCGGGGGGGAGAAGAAGCGTTGAGAATGATGGTTCCGGACGAGTTACAAATGTATCTCGCGATGATTTATGACTTCACTCAGAGTGATATCATAATCCAGTGGAAACGGCTCGCGCATTTCAAATGCATAACAAAGGCAATTAATTTAAGCAAAAACAGCTACAAACTGTCAATTACCGCTCACGATTGTTTCGATATGATGGGGCGAACGAGGCGGACAGGCATTTGAATTGGGATTCGAAGAAACATCTTTCGGCGCACTCACGACGCGTGACCAGCGTCGAAATGGTCTTTTTACCATGAAACACCAGACTGTTGCCCGGAATTTTTGTCAGCGCCCAGAGTCGGCCTTTGCACGTATCGGGCACTGCAAGCCAAAAACGAGAACAATAACCAAAAGTTAACCAAGGTTAGGAACGCCCCCGCAAAACGCAAATACGAACCGCGCAAGCAGGTCTTCTCGTAGAACATGGCCTCGGCATCGGGCACCAAGGGCAGCTCGTCCGTAATGGGCAAGTAGCGCGAATTGCGCTCGAAATATGAGTAGCCGTAGCACTCATTGGTGTCCAGCAGATGGACATAGGCAATGCAGTCCGGATCTTCATTGCAGCTGCGCCAGCAGAGCTGGCTGGCCGGCTGCTCGTCGGGCACGCGCACCGCGTAGTCCAGGCCGTAGACGCCGCTGCGTCGATCCCGATCTTTGAAATTGCTGGCGATCGGCGGCGCGTAAATCAAATTCCGTTCGCTGAGGTAATCGATTGGCGGTCGGAATCCGACAATTTTCTGCAACTGCAGCTGATGCAGCGGACACTTGAGCAGCAGCGCATCTGGAGAAGTGAGAAAACAGTTTAGTGGCATGTCGAGTCTCAAAGGCTGCGCTTCACTGAGAACCGCACATTCCACAAATTGTTAAGCATTCCAAGTTCGAATGGGTAATCTGTAAATTATCTCCACAATATCTACGTACACAAGATTGTGCATATCAATAACGCAGCCAGCGAGAACGTGACACAAATTGTACAGGTTTATTACCTGGTGCTCATTGTATTGATCATCGATGCGAATAATTTCGAGATGCCTATGCATAACCCAGTCATTAGGCATGCATTTAAGTAAAAATATATATAAGATATATATAAATATATATTGTGTGAAAAAAGATAGCCTAGTAACTGAAAAACCAGCTCTCTTGAATGATTTTTATTAATATTAAGTAACTTTTTCCCTTAACTATTGCAGGGAATTCTGTAATTTTTTTTTTCTTTAATCAATTATTTTTAATTTATTAGCTTGCCTAGTTATTAACTTATGTAAGCAGTCGATAACAATAGTTAATACCAGTCGAGTTAACAACAAACATTCCATTGGAAAATCGGAGAATCGCTCTCAGTCAAAACTTGAAAGTCGCACTTCTCTTCTCTCTCACTTGCTCTCGTTCTCTTTTCTCTCTTTCTAGCACTCGGCTGTAAATTGATCTTTGCTTCTTCTTCTCTCAAATACAATCAACTTTTCAGTTTACTATGTAATGCAAATTTCAAGTGTAATAATGATTTAATTGACGCATCACGTCAGCTAAGTTAACTAAATAAAATATTTTCGAATAATATATGACTTGACTTGGAGATACCCTATTTCAAGGTGTTGCAGCGCGAACTTATTGCCTTCGTACACCTTATTGTAGGTGTAATTCATCTTTTCGGTCAATTCTGCAGGGTATTTCTGCAATTCCAAATACTCATATACTCTTCGGGGACCAAGAAACTTCTGTCAGAGTAGCATAAATAGATTACAGATAAATGTTGCAATATAAAATATATAATTTTACAAATATGCACTAATATTTACAATGAAGAACTCATTATTGCCTGACCTGAAGATACTTTGAACCAAGTTAAATGTTTTCAAAATTTTAACGCTGCTTTTTAATTTGGTTAAAATTTGCTATGACATACCCAATTATGTCAAGATCTTATCATCTTTTGCTACACATATATTTTACTCCTTTATCTTAATTTCCATGTGTACAGGGTATCATTTGCATATAATGTAGAAATACATATGCAAATGAATATTTCCGGCTATTGGCTTAGGAAACATCGTCAATTTGCTGCGTCCGCACTTTTGGGCCAAAATGTAGAGCTTACCAGTTGTGTTTTGTTGCAGCATGAACAATATTATTGTGAATAATAATTTGCATTGCCAATGAGTTTTCCAATCTGATTTAGTCATTTTTTTTTCTTGTTTGGTTTGTTATTGCTGTTGTTATTGCATTGCAAATTGTTATTGATAGGCATAAACTTTAAATAAAACTGAAATTATGTTGGGCATAAAACAGAAAAACAGTCCGTGCCAGATTTTGCTTGTTGGCCCAACAATATTTTGCTGGTTATGTTTGGAACAATTTTACACTTTCAATTTTGTTGTTAACATGCACACGCACACGTGTCCGTAGGCCAAATTGCATTTCGTACCCGACTGAAAAATGCAACTATTTACATATGCGAACATATACATATGTATATAGCCTGGAGTCGGGCACTTTGCCCTGAATATATCAATTAGCCAAATTAAGGGCGGATTGCACAAGCGAAGCTTCAATTATACGTAGTATTTATTTTGTTTTCATATTTTTTTTTGGATGATTATTCATGGAAAAACTTTGTTTGGCGCACATTTATTTTCGTACTTCCATTAGAAAAATGCACTTTGCACGCGTTTTAAAACGCACGTCTGACGAACGCGACTTTCGACATGCAAATAGCAAAGGCTGCGGCTGCGGCTGACTCTGAGGCCGAGTTGAGCACTTCTCTCAGCCAGGTAGATACTCACTCACACACGCACACAGATAGAAGCTACCTTTGCTGCACGCTTGTGCATGTGTGCGTATATGATATGAATGCTTCGATCGAGCGTCGACGTCGCGGCTAACCGAGCGTATGAGAAATTTCATGTCAACGTCGACTGCTGATTAGATCGCCGCTCGGCTGTATCCACAGCGAGTCGCAACCGAATTGCTTGCTGGCTCGCTTACAATGTGCAATAAACAAAACTATTTAACGCTGAGGGCGTTGCCGGGCTGGGGTGAGGCCGTGCGTAGCTCGTGGTACAGGTAGTGTGCCCCAAGCGGCATCTGTCTACATATGTATCTACCTGTGTACCTACATCTATCTATCTATCTATCTATCTATCTCGTGAGCGCATCTAGCCATGCATGTAGCTTACTTTCCGTGTATCTTTCGACTGTTTGCGCAGTTGTGTGCCAGCATCGTTGACATTGTTGCGTTGTTGTTGTTGTTGTTGTAATTGTTTTTATTGTATTGATGTCTTGTTGTTGTATTCAATGGCACTTTTAACAGTTCAGTGGCTTTGCCGTTGACAACAATTGTTTGCCTACGTTCTTGTTGCTGTTATTGTGTTGCCCAATGATATATGCTCGATTTACATTTGTTGCTTCGATGTTGATTTGTGTTGCTACTGTTACAAAATTACTGCATTCATCTATGCACAATATATAATAATGCATGTATGTATAAGTGCTTGTCACCGGCACATCAATTTTTTTGTTGTATTCTGCCATACACTGCGTATGCGCAATTACGTACACAATTATTCACTAGTTTCCAATTAACCAAAAAAAAAAAGGGGCGCCCTTTGCATAATTACTTACCAGCGTCTTGTGCGTGACCTTTTGCGGTTAGCACTCGAATTTTACTTATTGGCAAGTTGGTCAAGGTCGCCATCAGCTGCGTAGAAGCCCAGATGTCTTGCTTGAGCGACGAAGTACCCATGTAACATAGGTAGGTATATGGAAATGCCACATGCTCACTTCACTTAGGCACAAAAACATGCAATTGCTCAATTTGTCACGAATATAACGTACATATGTACATATTTATGTAAACTCATAAAATATAAGCCTGAAGTGGACACTTCAAAGGAATTAACATAGTTTCAATTTGAAGAATATATTTAATGCAAAACCCATGAAAGGGCTCTGGGCAGGAGTGTCCGACTGGGAGATGCTCTGAGTATATAAACCATATTAAATGATTAGTCTAAAAGGCATCTTAAGTGATCAGAAAAGTTATTTGGCCATACATTTAATAATGGGCTAACATGGCATGGATATTTTGTCCTAAAATGTACACAAATATTTAAATTAATATGCTTAAATAACAGGAAATAATAGAAGTAATAGAATATAGCTCTGTTGTGCTTCGATACTTTGCATAGTTATTGAAGCGAAATATACTTTTTTATATATTTCTTTATTTGCAGTGTATACAATTCAAATCTATAGTTTTCAAGTATGTTTTTCCATCAAAAATATTAAGCCATGCTTAAATAATCTTCTACCTGCAACCTCAACCCTATATTCTTTGAACCAATTAGCAACAATTTAAAAGACCAAATCATTTAAAGTTATAAAAGTTTGTCGAAACTGTAAATAAAGCGAACAAAGTGTTCAAAGGCGATTGAGCGTATCCCAGCAAAAACTCTAGAGAAACGCTGTAAAATGTTGCATACTTTTGATTTTTCTGCCAAGCCAAGTGTAGACAAAGTTGTGCAGGTAATAATGAAGCACTTTAACTATGGCGAAACTTAATTAAATTATTATGACCTCATTTAATGACCAATTGCAAATGTTTACCTTGACTCCTGAGTTGCCTGTGCTTTTGCTTTTGCTTTCGCTCGGCTTGATTGTCGCGCTGCGTATACGTAATAATTCATAAGCCGTGCACTGTGCATGCGAGGGCAATATAAATTATTATGGCATGCAACCAGAAACAAACAGGCATATATATTTGCACGTGCAGATCGTCATATCTGGCCCAAATGACGCTATGGTAAAGGGGTCAAGCCAACAAATTAACTAGCATGAAAGCGAACTAGAATGCGCCAGTGGCAGCAACCACATCAACGGCCACCGCAATGTGCCACAGCGAATTGTTGGCATTAAAAACAAAAGGCAGCGGCCAGTTGCAAGTTTATTTGTAGCATAGCCCGCTCCACATAGTTTCGCATTTCACCTTGAACTATAAAAGAGTTGCGTGTGTGTCGCGGCGACTGCCGCGTGTGTGTGTGTGTGTGTGTGTGTGTGTGTGTGTGTGTGTGCCTGTGTGTTTATGTCAGGCAGCTACAAAAAACAGCAGCGTCGCCAAGTGACGCCTGACTGACGCATGAAAAAAGTTGCAAAACCCACACAAGAAAAAAAATAAACAAATATACAGATGTGGTGTGAATGTGTGTACACATGCATGCATAGACAGTGAAAGCTTCCATAACGGACAGCTGCCTTAATCGGATAACTCTCATAAAAGGACACATTTCGTCAACGCAAGTTTTTCATATTTTTTCTTCATATAAAAAGCAGTTCCATTACTCGACGTTCTTTATACTTACCAGCAAGGATTGTATTTAATCTGTAGTTAGCTTTTTTATCAATTCCTATTATTATTTTTGTAGATGCCAAAGAATTTGGTCATTCCCCCATAAATGTTTATGCTATTGAGTTTTTAAGTAGAAGAAAATTGTAACTTTCTCATAAGAGGACATCAGCCGCAGTAGGGCAAAAAACAGCCACGATGCGTGTCCAGTTATGGGAACTCTCACTGTACACAAATATGAATATTTATTTATTTATCAGTAAACTCACATACACACAAAAACGCGATTATTTAATTGGCAAGTATCAGGAAGGGCTTGTGTGTGTGGCGACTTTTAACATAAGAATAACAGCGTTTAATTAAGAATAAACAGCGATTAATTAATTAATCACTCAAAATAACTTAACTGGTTAATATAACACTTATAATTATAAATATATGATTGATTTGAATATAATAAATGCGGCTTACTTGAATTCATGAGAATTGCATAGAAGGGAAAATATCAGAATGCGATCTTTGCTAATTTACATGTTATACAATATATATGTAAATTTCAAAAATCGTTGAGACACTAGTTTATTATTATACATAAATATATACACATACGCAATATGCAAGCATACACATAAAATTAACCTAGGTCGCACACATAGATAAAAGTTTGCCTAATTAAAAATTCCAAAAAGTCAGACAAAGGGCGCGACTCTTTAGTGGGGTCAGATAGCAGCAACAATGAGACCAATGTCAGCCACTGCGGCGAACTAAGCCACACACACACACACACACACACACACACAAACATGCGCCTGGCACATGCCTATGTGACATGTCAGACAGGCCAACAGTCAGTTGGTCTGGCGGGCAGGCGGGCAGGCGGGCAGGCGGGCAGGCAGGCAGGAAAGAAGGGTTTGCGGGCAGCCAGGCCATAAAGCACCGTCTAAAGTTGCGCTTGAATGCTTCAACGAGGGCAGCAGCAGCAGCAGCAACACACAACAACAACAGCTTCTCAGCCAGGCGTTGCATGCAACTTGTCGCATTGTTTGAATCACTGAATTATGCAAATACAAGAGAGTCAGATCGGGCATGTGTGTGTGCGTGTGTGCGTGTGTTTTTTGCTCAAAAACATAGACTCTACTAACCACAACAAAAACAATTTGCCAAAAGTCTTTGCTATTTAACACCACAACACAAAAATAATCAGACAACATTCAGTTTGAGTGACTAATTGACTAACTAAAAGTTGCCCATGTCCAAGTTCTGTATGTGTGTGTTTGTGTGTGTGTGCTTGACAGTTGCTTAATACTCACCCGTCGCTTGTTGCTGGCAACTTCCGGTTTGTATAGCACGCCAAAGTTGCCGTCAGTTGCACCCGTGACAATACCAACACTAGTAGCAGCAACAGCAACAACAACAACAACAGCAGCAGCAACATCAGCAGCAGCAGCAACAACGGCAACGCCCACTTGCCCCCTTTGACCCCCCTCGGCCAAGCAGCAAACTAGCGTGTGAACTTTCAATGAAACGAGGCGACTTTAACACTCCCCCTTCGCCCCCGTTCTCGCCCAGTGTGCTAACTAAAATTTATTTAAATCTGTGCCATAATTGTTTTGTACGCCTGTTGCTGCTGGCGTTGTTGTTATTGCTCTTGTTAGCTTTTTTTTGCCGCTTGTGCGCGCATAAAATTAGCGCCGCTGCGAATTTATTGTCAGTTGTGCATATTCTTGTCGCTCGCAGTCCGTTTAAATGTCACAAGTTCAGAAGTTGCTAAAATTTGTTTATCGTGCGACGCAAAGAAAACAGTCCATGGCTGGTTTGCTATATATTTAATCACAACTAAGATAAACAGAGTTGAAAATCAATTTAAATTTCTTTTTACCTCTCAGTAAGTTTAGCCATTTTCATGTTCAAATAATCTACTTTAGCTGGGACGGATAAGAAGCTGATTACGTATACGCAGCGTGGCACGTGGCACGTTTTAGACTTTGGGTTTGTATTATGAAATAAATCAAACAATAATAATAACCAAGCAGAGTGCTTTAGTCGGGAGAGCTTACTAGGAGATACCTAGCGTCATCTATGCTTATACACACACACACACACACACACACCCAAGCCCGCAAGCCGCTTGCTGTGCACTTCATGCTGCGGCCGTGCTTCTCTTTTCTTAGCCTCACACTGATGCGCAGGCCAATCCTTATGAGTTTTCACGGTCCAAATATGCCACTCAAATGTGTGCATGTACAAAAGCGCTCTACTTTGATAAGCTTAGAGTGCTCTATATGCGACTGCCCGACTAAGAGATACACTGAACTCTTTGCCAAGCTGCCTTCTTATACAGATTTACCTGATGGTATCCAGAAAGTAAAATATTTTAAAATAAGCCATTTTGAGCCATGCCCTAAAAACCAGGTTAATGAAAATAGTTTCATTGAGCCATTAAAACATGGCGAGAGATATCGAGAAAACTGATAAACACGTTCTATAGTTTTGAAATTTCAAGTATCTAGCTTATCTAGTTTCCGACCAGCTAAGATAGTTTATGGAAAGGTATACAGGCATGGCTAGATCGACTCGTCGTGCTTATATGGAATATATATACTTTATGGGGTCGGAGATTTTGCACAAATCTTCTTTTACCCATTTCAGGATTCAGGGTATAAAATAAAAATATCGAACAAAATAAATAACGTGTTAACGTGATAATAAGAAAACGCTTGGGCATATATTGAAATTGCATTAAATTATATTTATTGGTTTCATCGATTTGTTTATATAAATAAAACAGACATATTTCATACAATATTTAAGTATATAATTGAACAAACAAAGTAAAGCGCTCGATTTGAAATTCCTTATTAAATTTACGCTTGTGATATTATTTTAAAAAAATACCAATAACATATCTTAAAAAATTGATTAAAATGCATTAGTACGTATTTGTCTTTTTAATTGAGTAAAATTTTTAAAAACATTTTGATACTATTGAATATACATATATAGTATATTCTTTTTAGCCTGAAAATGAATCAAATAAAGTTGAAAACGAAAAGTAAATTTATTCATGTAATTCGATTGAATTTTGAATGCCAAAGCTGATGTTGATTTTATTGGTTTTATGTAACTTTACTTTTTTGGCTCACTAATATTAATGCAATTTACTTAATACACAAGTACATAAATACATACATAAATACAATCATGATCATAGTATATAGTCAGTTTATAGAGTGTACACCACGCGTCAATTTTTAAATGCAGCCAAAAACACAATTTCCACACTTTTTCTCAAATAATTACATATATTTAATATATATGTATATATTTGTTTTTCTTTTTCTTTTTTTAATGGTAATCAATTTTTGCTATAATAAAAAGTTCTTTAAGCCCAATTTTTGTTTGTCAGGCGCATTTGTTTAATTTATGGTTCTACATTAATTTGCTATTTGCCATTATTTTTGCAAGCATTTTCTTTAAGTGTGTCTAACAAATTTTTCATTTCGCAAGAAAAGCAAAATTAACAAAATGAATGCTTGTGGATCATGATTGAATTTGGGTTTGTTTTCTGTTTGCTGCCACTTTTATACTTACATACATTTTAAACATATTACTTTATTATGCATTTATAATAATTCTTTTACATATATATATATATATATATACTCGTACGCATGCATAAGCATTTTTCTCTTATCGTATATTAGATAATGTGATTTATGTGGAAATTTGTAGATCTCATTGCGGTGAGCCTGGTTGCAAGTTAAATGTCCTCATTAAAATGTTATTTGCAAATTCTTGTTCATTTCTGTTTTGACAAATGCAAAATGTAATGCCGTGTATGTCGTGTGTGTGTGTGAGTGTGTTTTGCTAAATTTAAGTGAATGCTCCGTTTTCACCTGAAGCCGTGCAATTCACAATTAATCCGCGGTTACAACTATTACATCAAAGCGGTGCCCATATGGAAACTCTAAATTACGTCGATTGTGAACAAGCTAGCGCTTACAATACTTCCGCCTTCCCATTTGCCTTCAGCTCGCAGCAGCTACGCGGTACGCTAGTTAACTCTAAATGAATGCGTGTGTATGCTTAGTAAGTGTATCTATAAGTGCTACTTGGGGCATGTTCGTTAGACGCATGATTTTTTATGCAACATTTATAGCTAGCATGGTTATAAAGCAACAGAATTTCATTTTTGCTATGT
Organism: Drosophila ezoana; assembly: GCA_035045725.1. Taxonomy (NCBI): domain Eukaryota; kingdom Metazoa; phylum Arthropoda; class Insecta; order Diptera; family Drosophilidae; genus Drosophila; species Drosophila ezoana. The sequence goes on from JAWNOU010000036.1 coordinate 8,082,371, forward strand.
GCATTGAACTTTTTTTTCTTACTGATTCTCAACTTCTTCCAGTTCTTTTTCATATCTCTTTTTTTTTTGTTTCTTTCAAACTTTTCAAAACCTATCACATAAATATATATGTATTTTTTTTGGGCGGAATTTTTAGCGTGTGTCTTTGGCTTTTATTTTGTTTTGATATTGTGACAGGACAGAGGAGAGCATAGAAGAAAGGGCAATAAACATTTCAAATGTCTAAACTAATCTCTTTAAACGCTAGAAGACGGATTCGCGTGCAATAACATAGGCCATGGTATTACTCAGGCACAGCCGCAAAACTGTTGCCCAACTGAGCAAAAACAAGTGTTTGCATCCATGTGTGTGTGTGTGTGTGTGTTTGTGTGTGTGTTGGCGTGTGACTGTGTGTGTGTGTACGGGGTAGGGCTTTGGATATTACGAAAAGTGTTTACTGTGCCATTTTGCTAGATGTGTGTGAGTGCTTTCTTTTTTTTTTTTGGGTAAATAAACCCCGAACAATGGGTTTTGGGTAACCTTATGTGTATAAGCTAATTTTTTGCATCTCTTTAATACCAATTTTGCGTGCAATGCGCCCTGAACTATGCCACATTTTTTGCTCGCCGTAAGCAAATCAAACAATGACACTGGAATTCAGTATTCAAATATTTGTTGTATTGTATTTTGTTTGTTTTTGTTTTTGTTTTTTGTTTTTTTGTTATTTATACTTCTAACATTTTTTGCGAGTGTTGATTTTGCTGCTAAGTATACGATGCTATATGTAGTTGTAGTTCTATTCGAAAACTCTTACTTGTCTACTGCACAATTATGTATTGGGTTTTCGCTTTTGCTTTGCCTTCTTTTTTTTGTTCTTTGCTTGTTTTCTTTGTAATATTAATAATTTTTTAACGCTTACGCAGTAATGCTCGCTGATTGAATTCGAGGACTTCAGGCAATTATTGCCCATGGTCATCAATACTACCTTCAAGCCCATACGCTGCGCGGCCATTCCGCTTAAAAGACCAGCATCTGATCGGCGCTGCCCTCCGCGCTGTCCTCGTCGTCGGCGCCCTCATCCTCGTCGTCGGATGTTAGCGAGGCGGCATTATTCACCACGGACTCTGTGCAAATGGAACGTAAAATTAAATTTCTGCTGTGCCAAGTTGAATGCCCGGCATGGCCGTGGCCTCAAATTAGTTTGTTCATCGAACGTGCGACTGCCTGCCTGCAGTAATAAACATAAGCATAAATCTTAAATGAATATTACAATGGGTTTTAGCAGATTTAGCGCTAATCTGCCTCAGCTTTGCGTGCATATTTAATGTGCCCCAAGGCACTCTCTATTAACCAACGGACCGTGATTCGTTTTACAATTGCACATGCAGAAAGAAGCTTGGCAACTTGCTCAGCTCATGTGCCATGCACGGCGTATGCGTAATATTAATAGCTAGACTTAATTATGGAGAATAGCTTTGGGCTAGCATACTTTCATATTAACTCAAATTTAGTTGGCACAGCCCTTTAGGCTGATAACGTATACGCAGTTTGGCATTTGGTAAGTTTCATTCTTTGAGCTTCTGGATTTAAGCAATCAATGAATATTAATAACATTAGAGAATAAAAAAACTGAACAGTAAAAACTGTCTCTATGCTCGTTCGGGTGAATTTTAGCTTTGAATACTGCAAGTATGAAAAAATGTAAACAGCAAATAGTAGACTTGAGGCTAATTATTATCCAAACTGTATCCTAAATGAAAAGAAAGAAAACAAAATCGCGATTATGTATGTTTTACATATGAATCAAACAGAATCTGGTTAGTATATTCACTAAGATTCCATTGATATTCAAAAAATTACAGTTACAGCTGCTACGAAGAGATTTATGTTAACAGAGTTAATGTAGTCAATAATATTAGATATTTGAAAATAACACGGATTTTACTGTGATGCATAACTTTATCGCTTATGATAGCTGACAGTAACAGTTACAGCTGCCATTGTGATCAAATGCATGTATAACTTTATCGCTTGAGATGGCTGATACATGTTATAAATATGAACCAATGAATTTATGTTATTGTAAAGTCCCTAATATAGATATTACTGATGTATGAAAGTAACAGTTACAGCTGCGAGTGTAATCAAATAAGTTTACTTATCGCTTATAATAATAAGACCCAAATATCTGTCACTGTGACAGTTACAGCTGTCAGTGTGATTTATATGTATTCGAATAATGCTCATCTCTTAGACATCTGCATATACATATGCCAAGTATTTGTTGGAGCATACTCACCGCAATTGGGCTTTCCACGTGTGCGTGTATTGGCGAATTCGACTCCATGCTTGTCCACACACCAACAGACACCCACCGAGTTGTGGCACTGTGTGGGCTTGTAGAATCCTTGGACATCGCAGTCAGGTGCGTAGGCGCCTAATTAGTTCGTGTCGCCCAACAACGGCAACAACAAGTAGAAGAAGAACAATAACAATGCGCAATTTTAGTAAGTCTGCATAATTTGCAGTCGTAAATGAGGAAAGCAGCACAAGCGAAATATCATGATATTGTATTGTATTATTTTGTTTTGTGTTGCTCTGCATTTTATTTGTACTTTTTGGGTCGTGTGGGAAAAAAAATAGCCAAGAGACATAACGTGGCAGAAAATAAAAGAAAATTATGCAGCTAAAGTTTATAATGGGACAACAAAAACACGGACACTAGGCAGTAGGAAAAACTTTTGTGTTGTTGTTAAAAGTGTTTAATTTACTGGCTTAAAAGTTGCGTTTGGCTAAAAGGTAAAACGAGAGCGCACAGAGAATAAGTATAAAAATTGTGTCCTGTTTAACTGTTGCTGTGGCTACTTATGTGTGCGTGTGAGTGTGCGTGTGAGAGTGATATTCGGTTATGTGTATAGGTGTGTATAGGCGTGTGTATCACATTCAGGCGCTTGATTATAGCTTGAAATGAGTTAAACGTAGTGTAAAAAGTGTAAAGCGGCATAAACAAAACAAAGCGCAGACAGCGAATTAAAAGAGAGTCATAAACAGATGATAGAGTGGGAGGTAGCCGAGAAACGGAAAAGGTAAAACCAGATAACTTCTCTAGCTATCCGCCTTGGAGAATTGTGTTAAACTTTTATTGTTGTTCTGTTTGCGTTTTACAGCCATTTCGCAATTAAAACCAAGAAAGACAACTCATCCTCGGGCTGCCGAAGCTTCAATACCTTTGCAGACATGTTAATTATTATAAAAGGGAATTTATCCCAGCATACCTAAAAGTTCGTCCTACTGTTTGCAGTCTTATGTTAAACCAGTTCATAAAATAGTATTGTATTTTAAGTAAGATTCGATTCAACACAGAAATAGACGGACTTTCGGAACTATATGTCGATATATTCGAATACTGATTTCGCCTATCTCAGATCTCATTCCTTCTACATATACGCATGTTTCTTTAGGTTTAATCCCTCTGCAAGGGTATACAAATAAATGAAAGCAAAACCCGAAAACAACATACACAACTCAATAGAGAATATATATAGAGAGAAGATATTAGTGTTATGTTAGCTAGATAAATGGCCACCTGTACCTATCTCACCTGCAAAGTCGCCGGCGATTCTTCGGCGCACTGCAGCACAGGGACGATCGGTCTTCTCGAAGCAACGGCACCATTCGCGAGTATTGATGGAGCTATCCTGATCCAGGTCGCAGGTGTCAATGAATGGCTTGATGCAGCGTTCGTTCTGATCGTGCTCGAGATCGTACATCTCCTGCAGCGACAACAGGCCATCGTTGTTCAGATCCAAATGCCCAAACATCCACTTGGCTTCGGTCTTGCAGGCGGGTGGGAAATGCGCCTTGGACTTTTGGCTATGCTGGCGACGCTTCTTGCTATCGGCCATGATCACGGAGAACCAGTCGAGCAGACGATTTCCAATGGCGGTCAACTGCTGTGGCTTGCATTCGGCCGACTTCGAGGGATAGCCTGGCAAGAAAAAAGATTAAAATATATTGTTTTCAGATTAAGTTTCTACTTTTCCAGCCGAACTTACCACTTGGATTATTATTTTTGATGAATTTTTGTGGCTGCTTTTCAACGACTTCGTTCTCATTGTAATTACGCATCTTGTGCTTATCCTCCTGGTACTTGCCATCCTTAAAGAGTTGGAAATGCATAAGTCAGAAATCAGAGAATTAAACCAGGTGCTTTTCATATGCACAAGGGTATGCAAAACAATGTGTTCTGGCGTGATTCATATAAATATGCCAACTTTCGAGACACTTCATGTCAAAATTATAATACCGTCTACAAGGACCTTGTGTCGAGTGTTTGTTCGTATCATGTAAATAATACATGTTTGAATAGATGGAGTATCCTTACCTTCTTGTAAGCTGTGTACTTGAGGTACTTGTAGTGCTTGTTGTCATATTTGATCTCTTCGGGCGTGAACGTGTACTGTGCATTGATGTGATTAAAGTGACGATTGTTGTCCTCCTTATCCTGTTGTTTGGACGCACGGAATGCATATTTTATTGTGTGTTGCCTGTCTGCCAGCTTGAACTCTACTTACATTCATTATGGTATTGAAGTCGTTGTTGTTGTTGCCCATAACATTGCCGCTGCTCATCATGATGTTGTTGTTGTTGCTATCCTTGTAGGCCTGCTGCTGCTGATGTTGCTGCTGTTGTTGCTGCTGCTGCTGTTGCTGTTGTTGCTGCTGCTGCTGGTCCAGGCTGATTTTCTTGTTGTATTTGTTGTAGCCACCACGCTCGCCAAGTCGCTGCAGTCTCTTGCCTTCGGCTGATTCTGCAAAACGATGCAAAATGGCCGCCATAAAATCGCTTGGCTGGGCAAACTTTTTTTAACCTGTCGCCGGCCACTGAGGACTCATTTGTACTTTATGCATGTTGCTTTGTTTTTTTATTTATATTTTTTAATACCGCACAGCCCCAAAGCAAAACAACCAGAGTTGCAATGCGCTTTCATCTGTGCAAATTTAAAATGAATGTGCTTGATTTTGCTGTTGTTGTTATTCCTGTTGCTGCAGTTGGCTGATTCGCTAAGTGCCTGCTCATATATACCCTGTGCTTTAGAACAATAGAGCTTCTTGTTCGACGGATTATCAAATATTAAACAATTGTTATGCTCGGCGACAGCCAATTTAAAGTCGTTGGAAATTTGCCTTGCTAATTGAAAGATAGCCTGACTTCAATTTGCCAAGCCTTCAAATCCGCCTGACACAATTGCCATTGCAATTTTTTGCATTGCATTTTTTTGCTGCCTGGCCTTTTTGGCTTACAATAACACAACAAATAACAAAACACGACTGCGCAGCTGGGGATTGAGTCGAAATATGCATGCAATTTATTTGGATGGCGGCTGTTCAATGGTTCCAACCCGGACTTGCTGGCCATTTGCCAGCCTCAAGTTGATTATGCGGTTGGATTCTAGTGCTGGTTCTAGTTTTCTCGTTGTCAACTTTCCGGACAAGTAATGGAAGTGTCCGTGAGCGTGTGTGTGTGTGTGTGTGTGTGTGTGTGTGTTTGTGTAAAACTTACCCTTGCAGGGGCAAAATCCTTTGCAGGCGATCCTTATGGATGTCGAATGTATGCAATTGTGATAATCCAATCTGCATAGTGATGAGTAGGTCCTGTTGTCGGCGCCGCAAAGGAACGTTGGCTTGGCCACGGGACACGGCTTGCAGTTGCTGGCGGTAGTAGAAATAACAAAAATGTCAAGAAAAATCAGTAAAGAAAACTCGGTAGAGTGAAATAAAAGCAACAAGCAACAAATAAATGACATGCAAAATTAATTTTTATGCAAATTATCTCTCGTAGCTAGAGCGAAACCTGCAGCTTCCATGTGCCTTTTGCCTCTGCCACATATTTTATTTAAATATTTATTTAATATGCAACGCACGCACTCGCAGGCAAGCAGGAAAGCATCGCTGTCAGAGATCAGAAGCAGATATAGCAGGTGGTTGTAGCCGGGCTGAGGCGTCGGGTGGTGGATATTTATTTTATAATTTGTGCAAATATTTGAGCTGTCAAAATTCGTTGATATCGAAAAAAAGACCAACAGGGTTTCTCTTTTCAATTACACTAGCTTTTATACTTAAAATATGCTGTTGACGTTGAAGGGAGTTTCTGAATAAAGAAGTTTCCAATTGCATGTGCTTTGTATAAGCATAGTTTATAATTATTTAAAAAAATCTTCCTCTGCAATTTATACAAAATTCCATAAATTTTCGCTCTATTTGATGGCACATACTTTAAACTGCAGATATTTAATTATTTACTCCCACTTCTAGTTGCCAAATGTTTTATGACTTTCAATTCATACAAATTAATTAGGCTGATTGTAAGCTTGTATTAATAATTAAGCATCATTTACATTATTCACACCTAAACATACATTTCCATTTCACATCTTTTACATAAAACAATAGTGCTCTACTCGGGAGTGCCCGACTAGGAGATACCACATACTATTCTATCGCCGCCATGTCCTGTGCATAAAGATGCATACATATGCCGCAAGCGCTAATCGATATTAATACATATAATGAAAACGAGGGGAAATGTAAACTATCAAAAACTAGTTCTATATTTATAATTTCAAATCTCAAGCTTATAAAGCATCTGAGATCGGCACCTTACAGAAGGCTTAAATCGTCATTATATACACTTAAAACTTGGAGATGCTTCCCTCTGCCTGTTACATATATTTGCACAGAAGTATAATACCCTTTTGTACCCTATAAAAATGTATCATGTACCCGCTTAATGCATGCCTTTATTTATGAAAATATTCATAAATAATAAATTCAATTAATTGCCCCATCCGATGCTGCTGTCTGTATGCGTAATTTGTTAAAAATAGGGCTCGCAATTTTTATCAGTGCTCGATGATTTTTATTGGCCGACTCCGGACAGGGACTGAATTGAGGGCGAGAGCATTTTATATATATTTTGTTTGCCACTCGAATTTCAAAAAAAATAACTTTTAGGCAACGCAAATTGAGTGTGTTTACTCAGTAAATTGCGTTTTAGGTCTGTTTGTATGGATTTTATGGCTGGTTTTTGCTAATTGCTGACAGCTTTAATGTCTGACGCTGGTTTATTTGAAGTCCAGAAAAATATGAGATACAAATTGGATATTTTATACAATTTCTGTTTATTTGTAATCCGACACTTGAAGTCTGCTTTGAGCAATTAAATGAATACACAAAGATCCAATATGCAGGCAGCTTAGCTGATTGTCGATGCTTGAGAACCCTTCGCAGTCTAGTTTTTCTGAAAGCTAGCTACACGATATCTCCTAGTTAAACACTCGACTTCATCCAACTAGCTTCTATGTGTTTTCATGTATATTGCGCTGCTTGAAATTTTGTGCATAGTTGTTTGCACTCTTACGGGGAAAATAAGTTAAAAATTAAATTGCTTTTTACACAACTTGCACAGAAAAGCCGAATAAAAAGGAAATGGAATAAAATGCAATAAAAAATATGCACTTGAATTCGTCAAAGCTTGCCAGCTTATTGCTGCCAACATTTACATGGCCATTTAAGCTTTCCAATTTCGTAGCTAAGCCAAGGCAAGCAAGTTGTTGGCCCAAACTTAAAAGCAACTGCTTTATGGGTTTGTATGTTGGTGATCTCAACTGAAAGGACAGTTTTAATTAAAAAAGCAATTGTAGAATTTTTCTTAGCAATTGTGTGCCGTATATTAAACGTATCCGAAATTTAAGTATCAACTGCAAAAGGTAGCCAAATTGCCAACATGGACGACATGTTTCGCCAGCTTTGGGTCAATGGTTGCTGCGGTTACTTTGTACAAATTGTACATCAGTAAAAAGCGCCGCACATACCGCTTGCTGTAAAAATTTGTGAATTTTTGCTCAAATATTTGCTTTCAATTTTCCACCAAACAAACGCCCACACACAGTCAGGTGAAACGAAGGATGGGCGGGCAACAAAATTTCAAGCTGCCTTTGACCCGCTGATGCTGACAGCTTTATGTGCATATACCCAAAAGCAGCTCAGTGGTTTCGAATGACTGCCAAAATCAGGCACATAGCCCGGTTGATGTTGTGCTGCGTTGAGGTAAAGGGCCAACTATGTGAAAGCCAGCACAGCTCTTATCCTTTTGCATACCAACAACCATAGGCGGGGCCATATTGTTACAAGAAACAATGCCATATGAGTTATGAGTGTGCATGTGTGTGTGTGGGTGTGTTCGGGCGTGTGCGTTACACTGCTTTATGGTCTATTACAAGTGCCTCGCAGATAGCTCTCTGTGACTTCTGCCCCCCTCTCAACCGCAGCAAGTGTGCCATAGACAGAGACAAGGCAAATCTTTTGTTTGAGTCGTGCCCAAACGGAGAACTAAGGCAACGCCAGCGAACAAGAAATGGCAGATAAATTGTACGCGCAAACTATTGATTTTGTAAGCCCAATGCTCCCTAGGCACAACACAAGGCTCCCCTTCCATTTTCCCACTCTATGTTGTTTTCTCCAAGTGGCATACAAAGTCTGTGCCATTGACATAGATACTGGTATATGACAAAAGCGACATTCTTGTGAAAGCAAATTGAAAAGAAAATGCGGAAAATATGTCAAAAGCCATTTTTTAATATCAGAGGGCGTGGCATGACTCTTGATTTGCCAATATATAGATTGATTAGGCGGCCATTAACAGGCACAATAGAGGCAAAGTAACACAAGGCACAATGTTGTGTCTATATACATAAAGTTTATACCTTAACAAGTAAGAGGTTCTAGTCGGGAGCTCCCGACTAGGGGATACCCTGAACCCTCTTATTCCAACACCAAATGCAGCGCGCGCTTATAGATAGAGAGTAGCGGGGAGTTGGCGATAGGTATAAAATGAAAGATAATCGATATATATATACTATTCTAGAAGCTACATGTCAAGTTTGGTAACTCTAGCTCTTATTATTTACCAAAATTGCTTAAAAAACGGGATTTCGATATACATTTTTATCGATTACTTGGAAACGGGGCAAGTTATCGTTTATCGGAAACAAACTCGATCTGCGCGGGACCTAGGAGCACCTACATCTAAAATTTCAAGTCTCTAGCTCTTATAGGTTCTGAGATCCTTGCGTTCATACATACGGACGGACGGACGGACGGACGGACGGACGGACGGACGGACAGACGGACGGACAGACAGACGGCCACGGCTAGATCGACTCGGCTATTGATGCTGATCAAGAATATATATACTTTATGGGGTCGGAGATGCTTCCTTCTGCCTGTTACATACATTTGCACTTTGCACAAATACAATATACCCCTTTTACCCATTTTCAATGGGTTCAGGGTATAAAAACGAAGTTCCTGTCTGACTATATGTACAAGAGGCTTTAGGATATACTTTTTAAATTTTAAGCGCAGCTCCTTCTATTGCACGCAATTAATTTAGCCTTTAATCATCGATAACTTGTTTCGTCTTCAATCAGTCTTTACATCAAAATCTGTCTTTCTTTATATTATATGTAGATTCTCGTGTCACATACTCTAAACATCGGACAATAAACCCCATAGCAAATTAGGTAAGCATTTTCCACTGTGTGGGAGCACGGCCGCGGCATGCACGTGGTTTTTTTGTTGGTAATTAAATGATTCGATTAAAGCCTTATAAGCCTCTTTCAATTAGTTGTTTATAGGACTTCATTAGGCAAAATTTTGCGTGTCAGAAGCCATGTATATGATTATCAAATTAAAATTGTTGTTGTTATTGCCGTCAAAATAGGCTTTTATTGAACAACAGGATTTACATCCTGTAATATGCATGACCAGTTTAATTAATTTTAAATATATTTCATTTTAATGAATACAGCAAAAATATTTAAAGAATAATAAATTCCGACGTGGCGCAAGGCATTAATGAAAATTAAATTTTCCAGCCAACAAACTGTTATCAACGGATAAAGAAAACTTTACGCAATGCTATAAGGACCCACCTGCTGTACCCCCTTTCCCCACGGACCCAGGCAAACGAAAGCTTAAAATTAAATTTAAAGTAGAAAGTAAACGGAAACGGAAACAAGCCGAAGCCAAGAATAAACAAGTGCACTGCTTAAGAGCTTTTTAGCCAACGTCTTGGATATGCTCGCTGATAATCTTTGCTTGGGTAAAAGTATCCGAAGGTCTGCCTCCAAGTAAATATTGGTTCTAAGAGCGACAACTGTTTTCGATTAATTTAATTTTTGAATAGAGCAGCAATAATACTAGTTTCTTATGAACAAAGGTACATGCTACTCAATACCCACATACGCAATCGGATATTGACGCTTGGAAGTTGTGAACAATTTTCCGTTACAGTCAGGCACGTCAACACGTCGGAAATAGGCCAGCTCGTAGCCATGGCTATAACCAGCAATCGCTACCAATCGAACCTTGGCCCAGCGACGACTTTGACTTCATTCCTAGGCTGACACACCTGCGATTCACTTCACTCCCCACTATCCGACTATGCTGGAAATTCCTATACGTTTGGTCGCGTGCGAATTCGCAATTTGGGTTAGGGTCAGAGCGATAATGTTGTACAAGTCAAAGGATACGAGTATGGCGACTGCTGCAAAAGGGTAAAAGGCCGTAAAGCTGTCGTTCTAGTGAAAACACGGCAGCAAACAAAAAAACAAATAACAACAAAGACTTTGCCGATGACGCAGCACAATCAGCAGAGCACAAAAGGAAATAAGTACGGCAAAGGCAAAATGAAATGCGTGCTTAAAATTGTACTTTATGTTGGAATTTGTGTATACGATAAAAACAATTTGTTATTAGCCTGCCCGTCATGCGAATCCCAAATAGGGCGATCTCTGCAGCAAGGTTAATATCTAAGGTGGCCAACCCGAAGCCTTTTCATTTTCTTTTTAGCGACGCCCACGAAATGAATAAGAATTTGTTAAATGAAATGTAAGAGTTCCATTGATATGCAAAGCCCTGAAAAAGGATTGGACTTAGCTAAGTACACGAATACTCACTCCAACTCCTCGTCGTCGTCCTGCTGAGCGGGCGCTGGTTTTTGCAGCTGCTGCTGCTGCTGCTTATCGCTGGCGGCTATGTTGTTCTCATAGAAGACGTCGTCCTCTTTCGACTCGTCATCGTCGCCCAGGCTCAGGCTTTTATCTTCATCGTCGTTGTTATCCTCGTTTGCCTGGACGTTGGCTGGAGTGTTGTTGTTCTTGCTGTTGTTGTTGCTGTTGTTGTTATTATTGTTGTCGCCATCGCTGCTGTTGTCCTCATCATCGTTGTTGATATCCTCAGCATCCTGGCTATCGTTATCCTGCTGATTGACACGCCGCTTGGCTTCCTCCTCCAAATATTTGGCCTTGGTGATTATCTCATCGCTAAAGCAAAGGCAGGGTTAAACGGGTTGGTTTTGACACCAAAGGCGCCGGCAAACAAGTTTTAATTTAATTAGTTTATTAACTTTCTCAACAGCCACAACAGAAATTACAAAATATGCCTGCGGTTGCTTACCGATTCTTGTGCAGCTCCTTCTTCGACACGCACACAGCACTGAACTCGTCCTCCAGCAGGCAAATTTCGCGCTTCTTACAGTTGAGCGGCCGGCAAAGGTCACCTGTGGGCAATAGAGCGTGACACGGGCGTGCCAGTCATATTTAATTTATGAAATTTTAAAAATGTTGCTATTTGGCATTTAAATGAAATGAAACTTCGGCCTTGGCATTTCTAACGTTCGCCAACGGGTTTACTTACTTGAGGGATCATGTATCCAGCGCTTGCGTTCACCCAGGTTTTTGTTGGCCTGCGTATTTTTGTTTATCTAAGGATGAATGTAAAAAAAAAAACGAATGTTTCATTAATTTACATTGTGAGTAAAATCTTTTATCTTTTAATTTCGTTATTTAAATGCAGAAATGCAAAGCTCCCGTTCCTGTCATATGCCACACTCACATCAAAAAAACACACACACACACACAAGATATGCAAGTCCACTGGCGTAGACTTTATCCCAACACGTGTCGTATACGTAATATATAAATGAGAGAGAATAGCAGCTGCTTTCGCAGCTACCAGAACCACAAGCGAATCCCGTTGGTGGCTACTAATGAAGTGCTTCTGACAGGTTCATTGTTTTAGAGATTTTAGAACAAAGTTATAAAGAAGTATATCTACCCCAGTAAAATATAAAGCTTTAAAAACGCCGAAAAGAACAGTTAAATTAAAATACCCCTATATTGGGCTATATATAATAAGAGTTATCTGATTTTGTCAACTTATTAATAACATGGAAAACCCTTTAACATATACAGAACTAAGATGTTTTTAATAATACATATATAAGAATTCTTGATCTATTCTGCAGTTGATATCTACCATAATGCATTACGAGCAAATGTAGACTTTGTGTATTTAATTTTGATGTTGATGAGACATCCATATAAGCATAGCAGGATTTGGACAACTTCATTGTGAGCTGGGAAGCGGACGCACATTGCTTAGTATATAAACTTGATGGAATTTGTGTGCTCAAAATGTAAAAGAGATTTAATTAAATTTGACTTCATTCAATTTTGTGTTGAGACATGCACACAAGCTGCCGTCGCCAGCATATGCTAGCCAGAATGTTATTAAGTGCAATGGTGCGTATGAGTATTATTTAACTTGACTCTAAAATATGGTGCAACAAACAGTAATAATAATAATAAAGCCCTGTCACGCCCATGGCTAGCTGGTACATTGAACATGACTGCCATCATCAGACCAAAAAAGACTACTTCCACTCGCTGCTCAGACGCCCCTGTGACACTGTGACAGCGCAGCAATGACTTGATAGTTTTGCAAGCCGGCGCCTGAAAGGCTGCAGTGCAAAATTTACGGCGTGACAGCGTACAGCATAAAAAGCCCGCCCATTTGTTGTTGTTGTTGTTTATGGTGGTGCCTGGGCATGGGGAACAAGAACGGGACCAGCAGTTGCAGCGAGCAGCAGCTTTAAGCGTCCAGTTGCTAAATTGGCAACAGAATTGTGTTGCAGCCACCCATAGTTAAACAGGTCAACCGTTGACCCTTTTCATGCTCAATACTCGAGGCCAACTAAGTACTCTGGCACCACGCATTTGGCATCGACAAGTGAAATGTGGCAATCGCACCCCATACAGTTTGCATGCATCCGTGCCCGTCTCAGTTGGCAACTGTAATGCAATAAACTCGTCCTGGACGCGGTCGTGGACTCCGGCAATTTGCATGCGTTAAAATGCAATTTGTGCGTGGGGCCTGGCCGTGGTTTGGCTTGCCGCACCCCTTTGAGAATCGCGCTTCCGTCTGCTCGTCAATGCGTTATATTTAATACCCTCTGCCTGCTGAGTTTTTGAGCATTGTGCATGTGGGATGCGATGGGCGTGCGGTCGGTCGGCTCTGCGGGCGTTCCTGTTGATTGGCTCGGTCAGCAATCTGCAACGCGCTTTTGTGGCGCTCAATTTGTTGGCTTTAATTGCGCCGCGTTTGTGGTTGCCGTCAAGCGATTGGCCTTATAGTGGTTGAAGAATGGCGCAATAGCGTAATCAACTCCAGCGGCTACTTAAATAGGCCACGAATCCCGACATTTTTCGTAGCTACGCCTTTTTAACTGGGTCACAGCATCAGCAGGCGCTCGACCATTACTCCTGCTGCTCCTGCACCAAGCTCTTGCTTATGGCCAAATTGCACTTTCGCGTTATGCAAGCAAATCCAGAGCACAAGCAGCTGTGCACCACCCTATAATGCTGCCTGCAGCAGCCGAAGGCACTCCAACTTCTCGTGTCCGACACCACCCACGGGCCGTGCCCGCCCTGCTGCAGTTTAACCTCTTTGCCAGATTTTTGACTATTTAAGTGGTTGGGCTTATTAAAGGCCATTTAATTGTGCGACTTGGGTGTCGCCGGGCAACTTGACCTTAATTTAGCCGAAGCGCACTCTGGCTTTCCTCGCACTAAAAGCTGGCACGTTTGGTTGGGAGAAAAAAATGCGCGCAAGAAAAATAAAACAATCTTTATACACGTCATTTTGTTGCAGCTGCAGCACAACCACGCCCACAACTGTACGCCCACTAGCCACACTGTGGCAATCTGTCAAGCTTTAAATTGAATTTACGACTTTGTTTTCGTAGCGGGTTTATTTCATCATTTTCATTTTCTTGCGCTTTGCGATGCTCTGCAAATTCTTTATTGTTTCCCTTATTCACCAGCCAAGAATAACAAACAATTCCTTGGAGCCTGTGGGTGGCATTGTGGGCAGCTGGTCCGCACTGAGACTGCAGCGCCATTTGGGCTGTCAGTTTTGGTTGCATTATGTAAATGTAATTTTTTTTTTTTCTTGTTTAGACAGTGGTTGGTGCAACTCTTAGAGTTGTCTCATGGGATTCTTAAATTTTGTAAGCAGCGGGAGAAAGAGAGCAAAAATCTGACATATTATTGAAAATTCCGTTTACCCCCAAAAGATTATATAAAAAATCTTAAGAATTTATTTAAAAAGTATTTAAAACTTTATATAATTGTATAATTCCGTTAAAAATGGGTGAAAATAAGCAGCTTGTGCGAATGTGTGTCATAAGTAGCAGGATCTGAGGCCCCAAAAATAATACATATACATTTCTAGTACGTCTGTATAAGGACTTGGAAACTTTGGTTGTAAATGATTTGAAAATTTAAAAACTTTTTATCGATATCTTTACCCATTTCCCATATCGATAAATATCGATTTGTATCTAGACTTATTGTTATAGCCGGGAGACTTAACAAGTTTCCCTAGAGAAATGCTTCTCGTTTCCGTTTTTGGCGGGTATGTAAATATATTGTAAAAGCAAAGCTGAATTCTTTTTCAAAATGCTTAAAGCACAATGCGCTAGTGCTACATACTCATGTATAATTAATTTTGGCCAAGAGCATTTCTAATGTACGCATGTATGTGTGTGTGCACACATATATATGGTCATAGATTATGTGGAACTAATTCCTGCTGCATATGCGTTTTCAGTGCTACAAACGTTATCCAGTGTTGTGTAATGCATTTGGGCCAACGGAATTCATAATTAATTGCCTGTGTCTGTGCAAATACTGCGTTGCTGCCTCGACACTTTATTTGCTTACAAATTTAACATTTTGTATAGAATTTTAAGTGAAAATTTAAATTTAAAACATTGTAAATTCACAAAATAAACTGCAGATAGATGGTGAACAAATGTATGCACAAATGAATTTGAATTTAATCGATTCTTTTGACTACCAGCTGCTCATTAATTTGTATTTCTAATTATACTGCATCATTATATTTAATAACATTATTGTGATAATCTATTAAAATAACTGATCAATTGATCAATCATTTACTTTCTAGGCTTTAACTTCAAATCCTCTAGGCGTGATTAACTATAGTTGGTAATTATCATTAAACATTTTACTATTTAAGTTGAATATAACTTTAAGTTCAACCATGAATTCCGATTCATTTACTAATTCATTGCTGCCATTTGGTAACTTCCACCAACAGCATTGAGCTCTGCTGAGTTCATTGATTTCAAATAGAAATGTTCTAGTTTTGTTTCGACCATTTCATCAGCTTATGAAATATTGCATTAAATTGCCAGTGAAGCTTCATGCCACGTCCTGCTCTGTTCTGTTCTATTTTAAAACGCTCTACAATGAAGTTTATGGTTCGTATTGAGCTAGGAAAAAAAGGACATAATAAATACGCTTTGCAGCTGAAATTGCTGTAAATTATGCAGCGGCCATTGCGTGAATGCCAATGATATGGCCCGCAGATGCAATATTTTTTCGCTTTGTTGCCAAATCTGCTGTGCAATCAATAAACCCTGCGGCGTCAGGACGACAGACGACCCATTAAGGGCCGCAAATATTCAGGGTCGGATCTATGTATGTGTGCGAAATGTGAAAATATTGCCGCTCTGGCAGGCGAGCGATGCATTAGTTGTGGCAATTAGAGCAGAGTGAATATATTGGGGGGGGGGAGTGGATTGGCAATCCATTGATATTCTACCACGGAAATGACCAACTGACTGACTGATTCAGCTGAAGTTGTGGTCCATAAATTATGCATTACGCCTTTAAAATGCATTAGCCAGGCATGGCAGGATCGCAATTCGGCTACTTTATGTGAACATGTACATATAAAATTGGGTCCAGATGCACTGTGGCTATCATCTATGTGGAGCACAGCAGCTGGCTGGCTTGTGGCCTGTATAATAGCCAAGCTGGGCCACATAAATTGAGCAATTTCGTGCACACAAATGCTAAATCAATTTCTATTGCAGCCAAGCAGACAGCTCTAAGCGGGATGTCCTGGCTTCCACATTTCCTGACAGGATGCTCAGCATGATGCTGGCCCAACGTGCAAATCCATCAATATAAGTAACAGCTAAACTTTTGATGGAACTAAAGCCCAAGTGCCTAGAGAGAGAGAAGGAATATTTGAATTTTTGCAGCGCACTGGCGTCCAGGAAATTGCATTCTTCTGGCGCCGTCTGGCGACGGAGGCGTAATGCCAAATGTCGCCGGATGTCACACAGGCTTGGCCAGTTAGATAGCAACTAAAGCCCCCGTTGGCAAGGCAAATGCCAAATGCCAGGATGGCGCCTTTAAAGCAGACATTCCACCTTCTAATTAACGCAGGGACTCGACGGTCGCCGGAAGCGGTAGCATGCAACTGTGTGTGCTATGACACTTATTAAGAACGGCGTGCGTTGCGTGCATAAATTATGCAATAATCTCAATTTAATTGTTAATTCAATTAGCGCAACGCCCAAATGTCAATTGGACCGGGCACATGCATGCATGCATTTATATAACTTTAACTGATGGAAAGCGTAAGAGAGGGAACGAGAAGAGGAAAGCAAACGTGCTAGAATGAAAAATTGCAGAAAGTACTGGATCAATATTTACTTTTAAAGCCATAAAAACATGACGTGTCCTGCAGCTAAATAAACATGCCACGTGGATAGTGACAGCACGGCAAACAGGCCTACCTACAATGCCAGCAAATATGTCACATGGGGGCGTGTCGCTGGCACGTTATGTTTATGTTTCGTAAATGCATTTTCCGTCAGAGCACATCTAGGATGCAGACGTGCAGTGTGCGCCAGGTGTCAGAGCAATCGCACTGCAGTCATAAAATATTTTGAAGCAACAACCGCAAAACAGAGACAGAGGCAAATTGCAACAAATTGCAGCTGGCAAACAATGGTAGAGGCACAATGAAAACTACAAAGCCACCAAATGTGTTCACCTATGTGCAGAAAATACGATTACTACATTCATTTCCAGCTCAAATTTGTATTTATAAACAGGCAACAACGTGGAAAAACATGAAAAAACCGCAATGTCCAACGCTCTGGAGAGTGTTATTGCTGGGAGCTGTTACCATCTGATTGCGTTGTTTTATGCCGTCGACTGCCATTTGGGAAATGTTCTGACAGTGGATGGCAGAGATTAACTCAAGTTTATGGTATTAAGCTAAACAGACCGTGCTCGAGAGGTCTGAATGTATGCAATAAGCTAAAGAGTGCAAAGTTAAACAAACAGATTTGATTAAAATCACAAAATATTATGTACATAGAATATACAATAAACAGAATGATTGTCAATATGAAGAATATGAAGTTAATTTCATGAACATGATAATTAAAAGAGGCATTTGGATAGTCTAAATTTGAGCAGAGGGCATCCATCCCAGTCGAACAGTCCTGCATATATGCTTAATTACAGTAAACCAAACATTGTCTGTGGTACGCCCACATAATTTAACGACAATGATGTGAATAAACGAGGCGTTCCAAATTTAACAGTTGCTCATTAAGCATATTCAGGTGGCTGTTGCACAAAAGTCAGCAGCAGGAAGGGTCCACCCACAACCACACCCAGGCAAACTGAATGCGTTGCATTCAAAGCTTTTAGTTGCACCCATACATGCA
Organism: Drosophila ezoana; assembly: GCA_035045725.1. NCBI lineage: Eukaryota > Metazoa > Arthropoda > Insecta > Diptera > Drosophilidae > Drosophila > Drosophila ezoana. The sequence goes on from JAWNOU010000036.1 coordinate 8,100,314, forward strand.
ACGGGCTGTGGACAAAGGCAACGTGTTACCGCCCGCCAAACACGCCCCTCAATAGCTCGTTAAACGGTCCCATCCCGAATTAATACCATGTTTGCCACGCCCACGCACGAACCTATTGGCAATGGCGTGCATCTGTGTGTGGATTGAATAGTTCAATCAATTAGTTAATTGCAGAGCTAGCCAAACGTCTTTTCGACCAAACCCTGCAGCTCAAATCGAGGCACTTAGCAGCAATCAGCAATTAGTAGGGCGATACCGGGAATCCATTAAAGGACCTGGTGGTGGCGCTGGCAATCCAAAGAGCTTTAAATTGGGATAGCTGAGTATTTAGTAATTTCGATGGATTTTGCACAGCCAAAAGGGCCACACACATGATATTAAGCTCAGCTATGCTGCCAGCATTATAAGCTCTTTGGTTGCACAGTGGGAACAGCACGGTGCAGACATGCCACAGTCAGCCAGAGTACAGTTGGGGAGCAGGAGAAGGGATACCTCTCAACGGGCAGACAAACAAAAATTTGTCGCGCCAAACACAAACTCAAATGAAGCAGCAGCAAAATGAAGTTTTTCCGAGCTTTTTGAGCACACGCACACAAACTCATATACATATTTATGGGTGTGTGTGTGTGTGTGTGCGAGCGAGCAAAAACTTTGCAAATTGCAGCTCATCGCTCTTATGGCACGCGGCTGGGCGAGGAGAGGGGCGGTGTAATGGAAAATAAAAGCGTAGCAAAAATCATGCTTGTTTTTTATTAGAAGCCATTCAGAGCCTGGCAGCCATTACAGCCAAGCCAAAATGGCGGCAACAACCGGAAGTCGCCTGTTCGCTGTCGCTTGTCAGACACCCCCCTCGTCCGCCCCTTGTGCCTGGCCGAGCGTGTTGTCTGTTGTCGATGCTGGCTGATGAGAAATGACAGGCAATAATGCTGCTAGCTATAGACTCCATCCCATCTGCATTTATCATAACTTTCGTCCTTTTATTTGCATTGATGCCAGCATTGCCACGGGCCGCATTTGTTGTGTTTGTTCTGTTCTCCTCTGTTCTGTTCTGTTGAGTCTGTTGCGAATGCTTCGTTAGCGACCTTTCGTCTTTTGAATAGCGTTGCTTTGGTTTCGCATCTACTATAAATGGCTGTGCGTCACATGCCCAGCCTTCCTGCCCACCTGAGGATTGCAGCTTATCTTGTTACTGTCATTTCTCTTGCCGTGTTGCACAGCTTTTATTTTATTGCCTGACGCCAGCTTCAAAGCTGTGCTGGCTGCTTTGCAATAGTTTTGATATATCCATTTTTATTCTTTCATAAAACTGAATCAAAAGCCAAGTATAGTACTGATATTGCAATTAGATGTCCTAATAAATAATCAACTCAACTAGGTATTTATAAATCAAGTTTTGCAGGAAATGCAATTTCGAAGTATGCATTTAAATATTAATATAGCCAAGATGCATAAGGTTATTAGATAAGTTCAATTGGCGTTTGTTATACGTTCAATATACAAATTTTAAAAATTCTTTTCATAGCTTGTTAAAGCTGCACAAATAGTTTAACTGACTTTGTTGGCCGCCAAATATTTGCCTTAATTGATCCTCATTGTAAATTAATTAATTGGGACTTCGTTAATTATCAACAAATGTATATTTTCATAAAGTTAATGTGACAAATGAAAACCAATTTACATCACTTATCACTTAACACTTAAAACGTGTTATTTTCGTGTGTAAAATAATTGATTACTATTTGAATGAATTTAAATCCTTACATAGCGTATAAGTAAGTTAGAGAGTTTTTAAATATTTTGGGAGAAACTTAAGATATAACAAAAAAAAAACTATTTTGTCTGTCTAGTAACAGAGTTTAGACATTAACAGTTTCTAAATTTTTATACAATCTGAATGAACTTGACTTAGACTACTTAAAATGGCGATTGGATTGACGTTTAGAACATATTCTACCAGGAACTTAGGGACCTAAACTGAAGGCATCAGAGACCAAAGTTCTGTTTTCTTAATTTTTTGGCAATTTTGTTATCTCAGCTTTACTTTAACTTAACATTTCAAGGCCTTTATTTTTAAGTTGTATGTTTTTAAGTTTAAACCATTAAATGTATGTTTTTAAGTTTAAGCCATTAAACTTTTAAATGCAAATTAACATTGACAAATTGAAATATGAATATGCATTTAAAAGTAGACTACGGCAAATATATTCATGGCATTTTTCTTTACTGCTGTAAGTATCTTTGTAAATATGCATATCCATCATGGCGATTTTTAAGGCCAGCTTACAACTCATTTATTCAACACCTTGAAAAATCTCTTGAGTATATTCCATATATATATATATATATATGTATAATTCGCACTGCACGCACAATGGTTGGTTTTTTAAGCGTGTGTTTTAACATTTTAATGTAAATTTAATTCATTTTCATAATGAATTATATAGTACGTGAGGCATAAATGCAAGAATGCAGAAAATTGTAAAACAATTTAAGTTCTTATAACATTTAAACATCTGATGTGCCCAAATTATAGATTTCTTTTAACAGAAATTTTTGCACTTTTAAGGTGCAACCGTTTTTTATTGGCTTATGCAAAAATATATTATTATATTCATCAATAGTGAAGCTGATTTTTATTTTTTTGTAGGATGTGTTCTTCTATTGAAAATTCACGAAATTCAGTTTTAAGTTCGCGCGTGCTCGCATCAGAAAAGGAAAAATGACACGCGCCCAGCTCTAATATGGAAAAGTGCGCCTTAGAGCATGTGCTTGGGCTTTGCTTTATGTGCAGAAGGTATTGTCACATAGATGGTGGGAAATGTGAAAAGAGTAAAGACTGAAATGTCTGCCACAAATGTGGAACAATGCGTAGTAAGTGCTATCGATTATAACAAGAGAGAGAGAGAGAGAGAGAGAAAGAGAGAGAGAGAGAGAAGCGAACGTTAAAGGATAAGTTGCTAGGAAATAATGAAAGCGCAGATGCAAAAATGTAAACGCAAATTTCAATAGCTCTTAATGCCGATGGCAAATACACATATGTATGTATATATTCTGTTGACTGGATAATTGTAAAAAAATACAATGATATAGTTTATTTGCGCGGCGTAAACAAACACACCCACAACAATTACAGACATTTTAATGAAATACACATACTCATGCATCCATATGTACACACATATATACATACATACCTACAATGTCGCGTATGCATGACTATGTATTGTTGGACTTGTTTGACTTATCTTTGTGTGTGTGTGTGTGTTTGTGTCTTATTGTCATTTGAAATGTAGACATGTGTTGCTGACACAGTCGTTGTAGTTGGTGGCGCGGTGTCTGCCATTAAAATCCTTGCAACATTGTTAATGAACTTTTAATGACTTTTTCTGATGGCACAAACATATGTATGTACATGTGTATGTTTATACCCAGAAGATAACATACACACACACAGCTCAACTGTTGTCTGCGAGCTGTACAAATCTCGACATTTCAGTTTTGCTTCGTGCAACTTTTGTGTACAGCAATTTGCGCCCATTGAAATAAGCGTGAAATCTGACGCACACATACATAACCAAACAAACCGAAAACAAACACACACGAATGCACCGACAGTTGGCAGCTGCCACGCCTGGTTGGAAGGGGGGTTGGGGGTTGGCAGTTGCTAAGCACGGCAACAACATCAACAGTATTCGTATCAGCATCTGCATCAGCAGCAGCAGCAGCAACAACAACTACAACTACAACTACTTGTTTACATGCCACACGTTCGGACTAGATGCCCATGTCCGGATATGCATAAGTGTATGTATGTATGTGTGTGTGTGTGTGCGTGTTTGTGTGTGCAACGCCTGCAGATTAGGAATTCAAGTGGAATGTACTCGTACAATATAAATTTAACACTAAGCCAATGCTAGTGCCACCGGCAAATCGAGAAACCAACACAACATGCACATCTACAGTGAACTGCAACGAGTGCGCCAATATTTCCCGTAGGCACTCGTATTTATACGATTTTCAGAGCCAAAAGAGGTCAGTAATACTCTATGCATAGATTAGCAGGCGAATTGTAAACAAACGTTGCTGATAAACCGCGACCCAACTGTAAACAAACAGACAATAAAGTTAATGGCAATATTCCTGAATTTAAAGCTGATAAGCTGCGAAAACCTCAAAAACGAGATAATATCGTCTGGCAATTGGCTTTTGCTGGCGTATTTAAACAGTTGTGCACCCGAACGACCGCAGTCGTCGACGATCTCTGCCAGTGTTGAGAAGGTATTACGAGACTGTGAACAGCTGATCCCGCCACAACAGTCAGCTGTTTGCCAAATATCAAAATTCGCACATTTTTCGATTCACATTCCATTAAAAATATATGCATTAAGTTTCACATTCCAATAAAAATATATACATCGTTAAATATACGCAGAATCTGTTTGAAATGAGCAAGTCCGAGTGGGAAAACAATGAGGAAATTAAAATTTTCCGCGAATACCTGCGTATTCCAACAGTGCATCCAAACGTGGATTACAGTAAGTTTTGTGAGATTGTAAATATCGTAAAAACTACAAAAAGTGCAAAGAGATAAAAAATGTTACTCATGTTATAAAGATTAACTGTCTGCGTTTTACAGCCGCTTGCGTAGAATTCTTGAAACGTCAGGCAGACAGCCTGGGACTGCCGGTGGATGTTCTTTATCCCGTTAACGAATCAAATCCCGTCGTGGTAATGAAATGGCTAGGCAAGGAGCCTGAATTACCTTCTATTATTCTGAACTCGCACACCGATGTAGTGCCTGTTTTCGCTGACAAGTGGACTCACGGACCTTTCAGCGCCGATCTAGATGACGAAGGTCGCATTTATGCGCGTGGCTCGCAGGATATGAAGTGCGTTGGAACTCAATATCTGGGTGCCATTCGTGCCCTCAAAGCCAGTGGCTTCCAGCCAAAGCGTACTGTTTACCTTACCTACGTGCCTGATGAAGAGGTTGGGGGTCATCTCGGCATGCGTGAGTTTGTGAAGGGTGATTACTTCAAGAAACTAAACGTGGGATTCAGCTTTGACGAGGGTATCTCCAGTGAGGATGAAACCTATGCCGTTTACTATGCCGAAAGAACATTATGGCGTAAGTCAGACACAACTTTCCATAAAGCAAATATCACCATGAAAGTTATTTCAGATCTCAAGCTAAAGATCAGTGGAACTGCGGGTCACGGTTCCCTGTTGCTACCGAACACAGCTGGCGAGAAGCTTCATTACATTGTGAATAAAATGATGGAGTTCCGTGAATCACAGGTGAAACGACTTAAGGAAGACTCGAACATTGACATTGGAGATGTAACCACCGTTAACCTGACACAACTACGCGGAGGAGTGCAAAGCAATGTAGTACCACCCTTGCTAGAGGTTGTCTTTGATATTCGAATCGCGATAACAGTCGATATAGTTGCCTTCGAGAAGCAAATTCGCGACTGGTGCGCAGAGGCTGGCGGCGGCATTGAACTGGATTTCGAGATGAAAAACCCATACGTAGAACCGACCAAGATAGACGAATCGAATATATATTGGGTGGCTTTCAAGAAAGCATTAGACGAAGTGTATGTATGATAAGGCTTGACAAATTACAATTTAACGTTTTATTGTGCTCTTACAGAGGTCTAAAAACACGATACTGTGTGTTCCCTGGCGCCACCGATAGTCGATACGTCCGCTATGCAGGCATTCCGGCTTTGGGATTTTCGCCAATCAATAAGACTCCTTTACTGTTGCATGATCACGATGAATTTCTGCGCGCGGATACCTATCTGAATGGCATTGAGGTGTACAAGAAGCTTATATCAGCTGTTGCCAATGTTTAAACGAAATTCGAACTTCCGCGCATTTTCTACTCCAGTTGGCTGCCAATATTATTAAAGTCACAAATATTAAATGAACATTTTTAGATCTACACAAATGTTCACATATGTACTATATGTGTTTTTCTGCCTATCATGCCTATTAAATTAAATTGCCATGAATTTGTATTTTACTCGTATATGTGCATATCAAAAAGGTTAACTCTGTACTGTTATCTTAATTTTTGATATTAATAATTGGTATTTAATTATGGTAAGTACAACAAAGAATGCGTGATAATCTTGGAGTTACTTTACGCCCTGTTCTTACTTACTAACGAACAAGTAACATTTATGCAGGAAAAAATAATATTTATGATTGTAGGAAATATTCTTCGCATTAATATACAAGCTTTATTTTCTCGGTTTCAAATAGGCAACTGGAATAAAAACTTTGTAAAAACAGTAAACAACTTACTTACATATATATACTTACTTGCTATATATTAATTTTCACATGTGAAGAACTCGATTAAATTAATAAAGCAATTTAATATTCATAAATAAATTGACTGGGACAGCGCGGAAATCTATTTATATACAAACGTTGATTATTTTTAAACTATGAATACGAATGGAATTTTTATTTGTTTATATTAAAACAAGAAAAAAATACAATTTTCTGCATTTCGATGATTTTATACCCTCTATGATATTTGATACACCGACAATATACAAGATATCTTTTGACCGATCATTCCGATGGCAACTATATGATATAGTGTTCCGATCTGGCAAGTACTGCTAACAGAAAGATCGATCTATAACGGGCATAAATATATATTCTCGTAGAAGTTGTTTTGCAAGACATAAGAATTTGGAGGATAATACAGTACCAACTGAAGCTAAAGGAAAGAAGCAAACTATCATTAGTTTTGATAAAAAGCCACAACATAACAACAGATAACAAGTTAACCACATTTTTAGGGACTTTGCCGCGATTAGCTTTAGGTATTTAAGGAAGACTGAAAAACAAGTTTTAAGCAAACTAACATCAACCTTGGAGAGCTGCGAAAGTACTATACAACTTTTCCAAAATGAATAAAGCTGAGTGGGAAAACAATGAAGAAATTAAAATATTCCGTGAATACTTACGCATTCCATCGGTACACCCAAATGTAGATTACAGTAAGTTAAAGAGATCGTGGGAATATTCAGAACTTTAATGAAAACCGTATGCTTTTGAGCTATACAGCTGCTTGTGTGGAATTCTTGAAGCGTCAGGCAGCTGATCTGGAGCTACCAGTAGATGTTGTCTATGCCGGATTGAATCCTGTCGTTGTTATAAAGTGGCTAGGCAAACAGCCGGAACTACCTTCCATTGTATTGAATTCGCACATGGACGTTGTTCCGGTGTTCCCGGACAAGTGGACACACGAACCTTTCAATGCCGATCTGGATGATGAAGGCCGCATTTTTGGTCGTGGCTCTCAGGACATGAAGAGTGTTTCAACTCAATATCTGGGGGCTATTCGCTCTCTAAAAGCTAACGGCCACCAGCCAAAGAGAACAGTTATTCTCACCTTTGTGCCTGATGAGGAGGGTGGTGTTACACCGGGAATGGCCAACCTAATTAAGAGTGACTACTTCAGGAAACTAAACGTAGGATTCAGCTTTGACGAGGGCATTTCCAGTGAAGATGAAACCTACGCCGTGTTCTATGCCGAGCGAACTGTATGGCGTAAGTAGCAGGCAGCTTACATTGCGTTATATACGAATAAGGTCCCTTCAGATTTGAGACTTAAGATCAGTGGAACTGCTGGACACGGTTCTCTACTCCTACCCAACACCGCTGGCCAGAAGCTCAACTATATTTTGAATAAAATGATGGAATTCCGTGAGTCACAGGTGAAACGACTCGAAGAAGACTCGAACGTGGACATTGGAGATGTTACTACCGTTAACCTAACCCAACTGCACGGAGGGGTCCAAAGCAATGTGGTACCTCCTTTATTGGAAGCGGTCTTTGATATTCGAGTTGCCATAACCGAGGATTTGGAAGCGCTCGAGAAGCGAATTCGCGCTTGGTGCGCAGAAGCAGGAGATGGCATTGAGTTGGTGTTCGAGTGGAAAGAACCGTATGTAGCTCCAACCAGAATCGATGCATCGAATCCATATTGGTTGGCCTTTAAGAAAGCTATGGACGAACTGTATGTAACAAGACATTAATTTCCTTCAGTCTCTACACTGTAATACCATAAAACCTTTTCAGCGGTGTGACAACTCGTCAACGGGTTTTCCCAGGTGCCACGGATAGCCGATTCCTGCGATTGTTTGGCATTCCCGCCTTGGGCTTTTCGCCTATTAACAATACGCCCATCTTGCTGCACGATCACAATGAATATTTGCGTGCAGATACCTTTCTGCGTGGAATTGAAATCTACAAGAAAGTCATTGCAGCTGTAGCAAATGTATAACAAGTGGGCCCTCATTAGACTTAATTAATTTTGATTTATATACACAAAATTTGATTGATCCCCACTTCAGTAATTAACGTATTTTGAAATAATGTATTGATTAAACGTTTGATAATGGCTTAATTAGCAAGCACATTAAATACACTGATAAGAAGCATATCAATCAAATTTTCGACTTCCTAGACGGGTAGCTCGAAAAGTGATAAAAAAAAAAACACACCGTTACATATATATAATTATATGAACTTTGCTATCGATGTTGGCGTCGGGGCTTACACGAATCCCCCAGACGTAAACATGCGCTGATAATGGGCAGAAGGTGATATTTGTTGAAGCATGCGAAACATTCGATAAAATGACTAAACAAACGTTCTTCAGAACTCAAAATGAGCAATTTTGGTGACCCACAAGTATTTTTATGAATTCGTATATTTTAACTGATTTAAGATTAGCAGGATTGTCGGCTCTTGTACACTGCCGAAGTTCTTTTTTTTTCAAATTGAGTATCTCAAGTGAATATGACAGCAGAGAGACGAGTATTTCTTTCGAATTTGAATAGTTTTCTTTTTCCTTTGCTCAGCTGACATTGGTTTTTGACTTACGACTAACAGGTTATTTGAACACGTGCCTGTTCAGATATTTGCATAAATCTAGATCTAGATCTAGCGTTATATAAACTTTTACTGACCACAGACATTTCAAGCCGCAGCCATAACCATAAACCCGAAAGATAACCGCGCGTATCTACTTTTGATAAAAACAATTCAAAGTGCTCTAGTCCGAATATGAAATACGCTGCCCAGCTGCGAGAAATCACATAAAGACGGACGGACCAACAAAAGGATATGTTGATGGTCATCCTGGATATTCATATACAGTTTATGAGGCCTCCTTCTGCCGGTTAGAAACGTTTGTACATTCCTTGCAATGGGTATAGGGCTTAAAAAATATGATTACCATATAAATAATATCCATAACAAAGACCCGAACTTTAATTAGTTTGGATAAATAACCACAATGAAACTCCAGATAGCAAAGGTAAAACCACAATTTTTGGGCACCAAGCCGACAAGACAAAAACCTATCTTCAGCTATTTAAAGGGAGAGTGAAACGGAATGTATTCACTTACGTAGGCGAAACCTGAACGGCTGCGAACGTACTATATTTAAAGAAAATTTGAAAATGAGTAAATCTCAGTGGGAAAACGATGAAGAAATTAAAATCTTCCGTGAATATTTACGCATTCCTTCGGTACACCCTAATGCGGATTACAGTAAGTTTAAAGACAAAAGAAAGAACAGAACTTTAAAAAAAACAACTTTTGTGAAATTCTGAATATTATATATAAAAGCAATCATTATATATCAGATTTGAAAGCGCGTTGAAATAACTTTTATGCAAAAACACATATTTTTAATTTAAATTGAATTGGCAATTAACACATACATTTTCAAGCTCCTTGGCGAAAATATGTTAATCTATATTGCTTTTCCACTTATGGTGAATTATCAACATCAAAATGTGTGGTAAAGTTAGATTAAACTTATCGTCAAGCCTCGTACTAAATGAGTCTTTATATATTCAAAAAGCTTGTGCTAGTAAACTTATACGTATAGTAGGAATTTTATTTCGATATATGCAGATCTCCATAAAAAATAGAAACTTTAAACTATTTAACAAGCCGTAGACATTTTAAGCCACAGCCATAGCCATAAACCCGAAAGATAACCACGCTTAACTAGCTTTGTTAAAAAGAAAACCTCAACAAACATGCTGATAAGAAGAAAACAATAAATATTTGAGGTCTGATAAAAAAAGAAGCAACTATGTATTCTATATTCGCAAACTCAATTGGAACGCTTTTATTAATAACAAATCTTTCAATTTCTCGATGGGTAAAAAAAAAAACATACATAAAGGAATTTGTTTTATCTTTACATTTCGTTCGTTCACATGTTCAAACGTAGATTTTGAAACTTTAAAAATTTTGTTTGAGCAACAAGCTTACTTCGTATGAGATTTATAACATAAATAACAAATGCCTTGCCTTCAATCCATTGAAAGCTGTACACTATATATGACCTAGTGTTAATGTGTGTGTTATAACAAAGATTGCAAAGAAAAACAAATCTGATAATGGGCTCATTTGCAACCAAATTAATCAAGCAGATAAGAATCATATCAGTCAAATTTATACAAACAAACACCGAGAGTCATAAATCTGATAAAAAAAATAAAAATAAAATCAGCCCATTAGTAACAAATGTACGTGTACAATGTCGATGTCAGGCATCCGGGCAGAATGGTATTGGGAATGGGTGCCCACTCATGCCCAGCTGGCAGTCATAGCCATACGCTATCAGCAATAACAAGGTGCTATCTCCTGAGAGCCCAAAATGGGGAAATCACAATCCTCCCTGAAGATCTACATAGTTCCTCTGTGCACCCAAACATAGACTATAGCAAGCTTGTAAGAGAATAGGGATCCTTGCTTACCTATATAGGGTAGGAAATTTAAAACCAATATTTACAGCGTATACTTTACAGCCGGATGCGTGGAGTTTGTAAAACGACAGGCCGAGAGCATTGGTCTCCCAGTAGATGTTGTTTGTCCTGTCAACGAATCTAATCCCATCGTGATTGTGAAGTGGCTGGGCAGCCAACCAGAGCTCTCTTCCATCATACTGAACTCGCATATGGATGTGGTGCCTGTGTACCCCGAGAAGTGGACACACGCACCCTTCGGCGCCGATCTCGATGACGAAGGTCGTTTTTACGCTCGCGGCGCACAGGACACAAAGTGCATTGGGACTCAATGTGCGGCTACCAGCCAAAGCGAAATATCTATGTGACCTTTGTGCCCGATGAGGAGGTTGGTGGACATCTGGGCATGCGCGAGTTTGTGAATGGAGATTACTTCAAGAACTTGAATGTGGGCTTCAGCTTAGATGAGGGCTCTTCCAGCGTGGACGACTCCTATCACATATACTATGCGGAGCGGACCCCCTGGCGTAAGTTAAGCTAATCTGGTGACCAACAGGTTTATGACCTCCAATATAATTGCAGAGATTAGATTTAAGATAAGCGGCACTGCAGGCCATGGCTCCCTGCTGCTACCCAACACCGCCGGCGAGAAGCTCAACTATATTGTGTGCAAGTTGATGGAGTTCCGGGCTACGCAGGTAAAGAAGCTGCAAGATGATGCGGATCCTTTCATGGGTGATGTGACCGCCGTGAATCTCACCCAATTGAGTGGTGGTGTACAAAGCAATGTGGTTCCTCCTCAGCTGGAAGCGGTCTTCGATATGCGCATTGCTATCGATGAGGATATTATTGCTTTTGAGAAGCAAATTCTCGACTGGTGCGAGGAGGCTGGTGGTGGTATTGAGCTCGACTTCATACGGAAGGATGAATATGTACCGGCCACGAAGGTTGATGCATCAAGTCCCTTCTGGACAGCTTTTCAAAAGTCCTTGAATGAATTGTTAGTGTGCTCATGCTCGGTTTATAAATCGTGTCGCTGATAATTTAATCTAATCCGACAGAAACTTGAAATTCCGACCACGTGGCTGCCCTGGTGCCACAGACAGCCGCTTCTTGCGAACAGTTGGAGTTGAGGCATTAGGATTTTCGCCGATGAAAAACATGCCCATCCTTGTGCACGCTCACGATAAATACATACAAGAAAATCATTCCAGCAATTGCCAGTATATAAGGCAAAATCAATATAATAAAACTCTCTTATAAAGTCTATTCGTATTTTGCATAGTCTTTTTAAATTTAGTTTGAAGGTCATTGAAAATACATAGGTTGCAAGCCGATCCGACAAAAAGTTAAACTTTGTCACAAACAACTTGGGTATTTTTTTCCACTCACAACTTCAATGAATTTTCTACAGAAAAATTTTTCGCCGAAATTATAAGCTAAAAGTCGTTTTTTTGAAAAGTTTTAAAAAAATTGTCAAAGTACGTTAATCGTACGTTATCTAGAATTGATGAATTGAGAAATTTACAATTTTTATTGAAAGCAAGCAAAGCACACAAATTTGATTCATATTTAGTCTACTTGTATTCGTAACCTGAGAAAGGCCATTAAATAACTATATCTGGATGTTTTAAAAATCTATTTCACACAAATCTTTATTCTCAAAGAATGTAGGACCATCAAAAAAAGGAAAACTCTTTGAGTATTGCCTAAATAGCTGAGAGATCCCATTGATTTTTTCCAAATATTTCAAAATATGATAGAGACTTGATGTTTACCGAATTTGTCGACAAGCTTAATTAGCCAAAAGTTTCGGGCAAAGGTCATTCGAAAATTCCACATTAAATTGATAAGAATTGGCGGCTTAGTTATAAATATGATAAAAGTAGACACATTGTTAATGAAAAAGCTTCGATGTGAATGGCGCCATTTCATATTTAAGCGATGGCCCGATAATATTGCCAAATAGTCGTGCGCCACCGTTGAAACAGTTCAGAGCTCTTATTTTTTGCTGCGAGCATCTGTAGGCAGCTGCCACATCGTAAAGTCGAAGTGTTTATAGTAAATACATTTAGGGAAACGTATTTTGTTTATAAATTGCACAAATCCAAACAAAATGAGCAAAGCTGAGTGGGAAAATAATGAAGAAATTAAAATCTTTCGTGAATATCTGCGCATACCGACGGTTCACCCAGATATAGATTACAGTAAGTTAGCGAGATTGGGCGGTGATCGTGATAAGCCGTTTTATGGAAGGAAACGCATCATTAAAGCGTTTTAAGTGTGAGATTAACCTAATATACGCGTCTTACAGCCGCTTGCGTGGAGTTCCTCAAACGTCAGGCAGCCAGCCTGGATCTGCCTGTGGATGTTGTCTATCCCGTCAACGAAGCCAATCCTGTCGTGATAATGAAATGGCTGGGCAAACAGCCTGAATTACCCGGCATCATTCTGAACTCTCACACCGATGTTGTGCCCGTGTTTCCGGACAAGTGGACTCACGATCCATTCGCCGCCGATCTGGATGACGAAGGTCGTATTTATGCGCGTGGCTCGCAGGACATGAAGTGCGTGGGAGCTCAATACCTGGCTGCCATTCGGGCACTCAAGGCTACTGGCTACCAGCCTAAGCGAACTGTCTATTTGACCTTTGTGCCCGATGAGGAGGCCGGCGGCTTTTTTGGAATGCGTGAATTTATAAAGGGAGATTACTTCAAATCCCTTAATGTGGGCTTAAGCCTGGACGAGGGATCTTCCAGCTTAGACGATTCCTATTATGTCTACTATGCAGAGCGTACCGGCTGGCGTAAATATTTACGAAGCAACAGCGCATTGCAAGGTATTGAAAACTTCTTTTTACAGATATTAGATTTAAGATCAGCGGAACTGCTGGTCATGGTTCCCTATTGTTGCCCAACACCGCCGGCGAGAAGCTCGATTATATTGTGCACAAGATGATGGGATTCCGTGCATCCCAGGTGCAGAAGTTAAAAGATAATACGAGGCTTTTCTTTGGTGATGTGACCACTGTGAATCTCACCCAATTGACTGGTGGCGTGCAAAGGAATGTGGTTCCTGCAATGCTCGAGGTGGTCTTCGACTTACGCATTGGCATCGATGTGGATCTAGTTGCCTTCGAGCAGCAGATACGCGACTGGTGCGAGGAGGCTGGCGGTGGCATTGAGATCGTGTTCGAACAGAAAGACGAATATATACCGCCGACGAAGGTCGATGCCTCAAATCCGTACTGGACCGCATTTGAGAAGGCATTGAATGAACTGTAAGTACTCGCATGCTTGTAATGTGAATCCTGCTTGACTTTTCTTCTCGGCAACAGGAACCTTAAATTCCGCACACATGTCTGCCCTGGCAACACCGACAGCCGTTTCCTGCGCTCTGTGGGCATTCCGGCAATAGGCTTCTCGCCCATGAACAATACACCCATTTTGCTGCACGATCACGATGAATACATACGTGCGGACACTTATCTGCATGGCATTAAGGTCTACACCAAGCTCATTGCAGCTGTTGCCGATGTCTGACTTCAATGAATATGCGTTATTTATTATTTATTAAATTTTGATAAATAGCATTAAATTATCAAAAAGCTACCTGAATCAAGCATTTGAAATATATAATTGGCTTCATTTATCGCAAAAACCCAATAATTTCGGCTTAAGGAAATTTTGAGTAATACCCCCAAGAATTGTTCAATAATGCGAACTGACAAATGTTTATGACTCGCTCGACGTTTGGAAAATCAATTTTTATATTTTGATGAGTCATAGGGTAATTATGGTGTGTTCATTTAGAGTCCCATTATCAGTTTATCAATTGATTTATGGGCTCAAAACATGGAGCCTATGTTATACTCGAACAAAGCAAACCAACATCTGGATGGGGCTACTGGCGGTGCCGTTGTGTGTCCCAGAAATTTATTGAGTTACTTGATTTTTTTTTGTTGTGAAAAACATGCACATGACGTATACGCCATGTTGTGCACGGTAAAATGTTGACAACAATTTGACAGCAGATTTTATGAGAAACGCACATAGCAACTGCTTGAACAGAGAATTTTGTCGCTTAGTCAATAGCATAAAAGTTAAAACAGCTCTCAGCCAGCGGGAGACAGAATATGCGAGTGGAAAATTCGCATGCCTGTGACAGCAAATTGTCAGCTGAGCTGGGAAATGTTCGGAATGTCTGGCATTCGGCTATGCGAGGACATAAATTATACTGTAACGCCGAATTGCCCGTAGACTCGTAAGCTCCCAACCCCCGCCCACTCTTCCTCAACACACACACACACACACACACACGCACACACACAGCTTCCATTGTCCGGCGCATGCCTGGCGATTAGACACGTTAATGCATGTGTCAGCCGATGAAATATGCATTGATACTTGGGGCCGAAGGATTGGGCGATGTTGCAAGTACGTGGCACACAATTATGACAATTTATGCGGTAAATGTGACAGTGGGTCAGGGGTCGCAGTTAAATTTAAGGCGCAGGTGTAGCTGGCCATGCAAATGAATTCCACGCAATTAGCATTGACCATTAGCAGAGCAGCGTAAGTTTGGCCTAATGACTGCAGTTCCAGACCTTTAACGTTCTCGTTACTGTTGCGAAACTTAATGCATATCATTTTTACTTTTAATGAGCTGGCAGCAGTTGGTGCCAAACCCGCCGCCGCCCACCTTCCCTTGTGCAACACCTTGCCCTCGTCTGGCCTCGCTGGCAAGTGCACTTAATGCTGCAAGTTTTTTGCGGCCAAGTTTGGTGCATTCGAGCCCACCTGGCGTGGTCCAACTTGAAATTCAGTTTCATTTTTTTTTTTTTTGCGAGCCCCGCTTTGCATTTTAAATTTTCTATAGCCTGCTTGCATCAGCATCGTCGTGTGTGAGTGAAAACTTTGGCAAGTTTTATATTTCAATTTTAATTTCTTTGTGCAGCACTTTTTGGTGCAAACTTCAAGCCGCGAGAGCGCGGTACGCCCCCCCCCTCCCAACCCCCTTTCGCGGCATTACCGAACGATGAACTTTTTAATGGTCTACTCACACTAATTAGTTCGAACAGAAAGTTTTTTTCTCTATAAGAGAAGCCAAAAAATTGTGCTATAGCTTAGTCAGGCTTTTAGCATTTGCCGGCCATGAAAATTTTATTGCTTTTCCGAAATTTATGACGTATTAAAATTAATTCAACAATCAAAATGAAAAGCAAAACATGTTGTAATTACATTCAATTTACTTGCAACTGTTTCGAGCGCGCCTTCAACTCAAAAACGCCTTGTCTAAGGGACGAACGTTACAGCCGTGCAATTAAAATCTAAGATTAAACGAGCATCAGCCCATCTACACAACCGACAACAAAGTGTTTTTATGTGACGCCCAGGCAATTGAAGCGTCCTTGCATGTAATTGAAATCCCCACTTACCTAATGTCTACCCAGGCGCACAGTGGGGCAAGTATAATATAAAATGAACACAATTACTCACTCATGCAAATTTTGGGTGCTTTCTGATCTATTGGTTTTAAAATTATTCATAAGTTAAACATCTTTCAAAACGTGCTTTATAGATATTGAAAGAAGTAGAATTGACTCATTGCCCAACAAATAAGTACATTTTTTTGAGACATTTTCTACAAGGCTGCAAGTTTCAAATATATGGAAATTTATTAATAAACCCATTTTTCTTACGAAGAAACTACTTTATTAAGATTACAAATTAACTTTAAAAATTCAATAATCATACACATTTTTTTAAGCTACAGCGAAAATTAATGGCAAATGGGAAAGTGCTTTTCGAGAAAACATTTTGTACAATTAAAATTCAAATATTCGATTTTTCAGATTTGGTAAAATACATACTCAAACTTTAAAAACTTTTCTACTTAGTCCAATTTTATTCACATAAAACTATTTTCCTATATAACGTTTTTTATCTCTCTCAATTTCTCTCAATTTCTGAATATGATTCCTGTGTTTAAAAGAAAAAAATAATAAATATAATTAGCATGTTTGACTGCATGGCATTTATGCGAAAGTAAGTACATGTGTGTGCATGCTCTTATAATAATAACAATAATTAAATTTTTAACTATTTCTCGTTAAAACTTTACTGCCAGCTCTGTATGCAATTAAATTGAAGTTAGAAACCATTTTGCATGCATAAATATTTTAGATTTTAGATATAAGTAAAAGCTATGTAAGTCTGTTGCGTTAAAAGCAGCTTTAGTTATTTAGCTTTTGCTGAAATTAAAATATTCTTATAAATATAATAAAATATAATACAATTTAACTAATAGCTTTGTATGCAATTTAATTGAAGTTAGAAACTTTTTTGCAAACACACATATTTTAGATTTAAAATAAGTAAAAACTTTGTAAATCTGTTGAGATTAAAAAAGGTTTATTTTTTAGCTTTTGACTGAAATTAAAATATGCTTATATATACTTATTATTTGCTGTTCAAGTACAAAATGATGCCTTTTGAGAAGCTGTAAATAACTGGATTATATGATAATTATATGATTGACATAGAAGCTAACTAAGAATAAGTACGGAATATGCCAGTAAATTTGCAGTATACACAGAAAATTGAAGATTTTGAGTTTATCTACCCAGCCAGTGCCATGGATCATTCAGCCACAAAGGCCCCGCATGCCCCCCATTGTGTAGAGACAACGATTAAAAACCGCAAGAAACTGTGAGCTGATATTAAACATAAGTAATAGCAACATTTAAAAGTGACATTTAAAAGTGAGCGGCAGCCGCACGGCTTTGCTTCTTCTCTCTGGTGGTAAATAAAGCCAAGTACGAGCATGTTTATGTAGTATGTATGTGTGTGCTAAATAATTTATTTTGTCATTAAGATAAACTCTAAGCCACACACACACACAAACACACACACATACACACACACAATTCGTATATAAAGTGCTTTTAACCCATGGCGAGCCACATAAACGTCGCAGCTAGAGCCACCAAAATAGGAAAAAGGCAAACTAATTAACTTGTTTAGCACCAGGGCGCACACTTTCCCTGCTCTCAGCGTTCCCACCGCTAAACTAATGAGCGTTTGTGTGTGTGCACTGGTGCGTACGTGTGACTGTGTGTGCCTGTGTGTGTGTGCGTGTGGGCGGCGTTTAGAGCTGTGAAAGAGCATTGCGCGTCGGCCTTCTGAGCGCTTTTACCCATTCGCAAAGGGTAAAATGGGGTATACCAGATTTGTGTAAATATATGTAACAGTTTGATAGAGGCATCTTCGACACCAAATGTTATATACATTTTTGATAGGCACGAGGAGCATAGTCTGTTTGACTATCTATGTATCTATCTAACTACAAAAGTAAGAGACTAGAAACTTGAAATTTATCTCTCCTATACCATACACAAAATGAATTGATCCGTTTATGTCGATATCCCGTTGAGTTTCCTACATATCGATAAGAATCGAGTTTGAAACTTGTAACTCGAAGAGTATAAAAGCTAGATAAACCATATTTGGTATGTAGGTGTTCTGGACCCAGCGGTACTAGGAATTTGGTAGTCAAGCATACTCGACTAAAGCGTTCTGTACTTGTTTTAAAGCTGCGCACGATTTAGTCTTCTCGGAGATTTGGCGACCCAGGGATTTTGACCCAGCCCGCGCGGGCATGCTTTGCTTTTAAGTTGTTGCCACCGCTGCAGCTCCGTGACAAAGTTTATTGCATACGCCGAGGCGTTGAGTAAGAGCATAGCGGAAATGGAAATGCCGCCATAGTAGCCACACAGGCACAACGAATAAGAGTAAAAGCAAAATGGATGCGTTCAATAGGTAGCTGCGTGTGCCACAGCCAACCCAACAGTTCTGCATGAACGCGTCGCGACTTGGCGTCGTCTGCATGGCCCAGCAATTGCAATTTCATTTCCGTTCGTTGGCATTTTATTTGCCCTTTGCTAACCTATTTATATATATATATGTGTGTATCTGTGCATATATATCGTACAAAATGCTTCTTCGTTCATTTCTTTTTCCTTTTAGAGCAATAAGAATTTTGGGTATTTGCCTGCTTCTCTATATATGTATATATCTATGTAAGTAGGTGTGTGTGTGTCTCGTTTATGTTTTTGTTTGACTATTCGCAGACTTTTGCCATTCTAGCATAAACTTTTGAGGGTGCAGCTGGATACAAAGCCATCTTCTGAACAAGAACCTCAGAGAGAGACAGAGATAGAGAGATACAGAGAGAGAGAGAGAGAGAGAGAAAGAGAGTATCTAATTGTAACTTAGTAGGTAAACTAAGCAGCGACGCAATTGTACAGAAAGAAAAAGGGAAGAAAACAACAAATGAACGTTGCAATTGAATACAAAAGTAAAATCAAAAGAAAGTCAAATCTTACTTTGGTCCACACAAAAATGCAGATATTAGAGTTCACACAAGGACAACATAGCTTAAGTGCTGTCACTCAAAGCATCTTCAACTCCTTTGTGCTCTACGCTTCGAGCAAGCGTTCGGACTAATTGCCACTTGAAAAACTTGGAAATCAATTCGGCCAGTCTCTTGCCATATTCTTCATCAGATTCTTAACCACTCGCTTTTATTTCAACGTTTTCAGTTCTTTGTCTGTATGCGTATATGAAGAAGCAATAATTTCTTGAACATGTCAGCAGTCCTGGCAGACCCTTCGGGAAAACTTTCCGAGCGCAGACAGCTCTACAGTTGAAAAGTTTAGGGCTCACCAAAAAACTTTCGTTGACAATTTGTCAGGGATTTTTGACTATTTCTCAAGTAGACAACGCAGCTGAGCTGGCAGCGACAATTTCACTGGACTTGACAACTGCCAGCGGCGGAAACTTCAGTTTTAGCTTAGCGCTTACTTTGTCAAGCACATAATGTTTGGGCTTGGTCTCAATTTTAGTTGCCTGCGGCCCAACTAATTGCATAATTTGTATGCAGCATTTTGAGGCTAAGTGCAATTCTTTGTGGCCCACACACGCGACACGCCCGCATGAAGGATAAAAACTTGATATGGGCTCGAGTTTTGGGTTTTTGGCTTGGTTTTTAGTTTCTTTCCGTTTTCGTTTCCTAGTGTTCCATTGTGTTTTGCTTTTATGTTGTAAATTATTATCATTCACCGTGTGTGCGGCTTACAGTTACTAGAAACACCATCCGCCCCATTATTCTCTAGCTGTAGCCATCCTTCTCTGGCGCAAGTTTATAGCTTTGCTCCACTCTGCTCCCTGTAGGCATTTGCGCTTACATCAAGCTGGCAACTGTTATTATCTGCCGCCTGTTCCTTGGTCCGTTTACATTGCCTGTATTCTTCTGCTTCATTCTCGCTGGCTGTGTGTGTGTGTGTGTGTGTAAGTTATCGCTCACATGCAATAAACTCGCTGCAAGAGTAGCGAGCGTTATAATTTATTTATGGTAATGCGTACGCCCACAGAGAAGGGAAGGGAGCGAAGGATATACCAATGGCTCGACTGTAAAAAGTTTTATGTGGCGCAGCAACTTCTGGATGTGTGAGCCTCTGATGCTGCCAGCTCTCGCCTGCAACAATGTCCTTTCGCATGGCGTTCGTGCCGAATCCTTATATCCTGCTTTTAATTTTTCGTGACACCTACCCACTGTAGCTGCCCACCTGTCACGCTCTACGTAAAATATTTAATGAACTTTTTACAACTTCTGGCTTATGTGTCAGTGCGGCAGACCAAATATATATATTTGCGCGTGTGTGTGCGTGAGCGTGTGCGTGTGCTTGTGTAAGCCACAGCTTACATTAGTTCGAAACTCTCGAATTTACCTTGATAACTTATTTGAGTTTTGGGCAGTAACAATATTTACTGCTGTTTACATATATTTCATTTTGAGTTATTTTACTTAATTTCTCTTTTGTAACAGCAAATAGCTATCAGGCATTCAATATGTATTGCAAATTGAAATGCCAAAAATGTTATCAACAAATATGCCACGTTGCGTATGCGTAATGTGTGTGCCTGAGATTTTGTATGGAAATTGATGGAAATTTGAAGGAACGTCAATGCAGGCCCGCGGGCATACACAATGCCAAAACAACAAACACACACACACACACACACACACTAACACACATTCGCAAAAACATTTACTATACATACAGGCAATAAGCCATATTACGCATACGCCGTGAAAACCAAGCGAATGACTTTGCCACAGTTTGAAGGGAAACTTTTTGGATGCTTCTCAAGAAAAGCAATTAATATGCATAAACTGTAACGTTTTTTGCGCTTATCAATGCCGTCTCGGAATCAGAGCCAAGCCCTGGCCAAATTGCTGTCAGCAAATGGTCTCAGTGTGGCCCATAAATAACTGCAGCCCAACAGACTCCAAAATGGCCGAGAGACACGTTTGACATGTGCTTAACTGCCATAATGCATAATGCTTGGGACATGTTCTAGGCGGCTGAATAATTAATTGATGGCGCTGGCAACGAATATGTCTTCGATTGAATGAATGATAGACAGGCAGGTTCCTTTAAACGTCCATTATGGCAAGGGACAGCCAACCCGATAGCAGTCATTAATTAAAACTTTACACAGCTGGAACCTTGCACAGCTTGACAACCCGACACGTTACGGTCCGTCTAAGAAAGTTAAATACAGCAGCTGTAGGAGTAAACATCCCTTCTTACATAATCAGTTATGGATATATATGCACACATATATATGTTCCTGAAAAAGCAGTAGGAGCGCTTTTAGGCGGCTGCTCGGTGCCTGCCGCTGCCACACAACAATATGAAAGTGAAAAATGAGTTTGCCCAAGTTTTGCGCTGAGTGGCCAACAAACATATGTACATTAATATATGTATGCGTGTGTGCGTGTGTGCGTGTGTGTGCGTGTGCGTTCGGTGTGTGTGTGTTAGCATGAGTTTAGAGATGTGACGCAGAGTCAGCTCCCAAGATAGAAAAATGTTTTAGTTTTGCCTTTGATGCCATCGAAGTTATGTTGCCGTTGCAAACTAATTTATCTTATTGAGCCAAACAACGTCCCACGACCGAATTTATAAAACGTGCCAAGCAACTGACAGCAGCAAAAAAAGTTCCAGATGAACCCAAAACAAGATATTGTACACATGCATATGCTTAAGCATGTGTACATGGCTCTAATGCATGCATTGGCGAACCAAAATGGGAAATAGTCCAAAGAATGCTCCAATAAAACTGTTCCGTTTCTTTTAAAAGGGGCCAACATGAATCGCAGCTCAACTGTTAATGATGCCACGCAAACAGTCGGGTAAAAGTCGGCATGCAGCAACACATTTTGCATACCCTAGCTGCATGTATTATACATTTTTAATGTGTTATACATTCGATTCAAGACTCAAAATGTCAAAATCTTGCTTCAAACCATTTGGAACAAAAATATTGAGAGAGACTTACCATTAAAGCATAAATATCTTGAGTCCCATTTTTTATATTTACCTAGCAACTTTTGGTAGATGATAATTTCGGTTGGGGATATAATGTATAGAGGAAATTATTATTAATTTATATACAGCAAAAAATGTATTCTTAAAATTTAAATCTCTGCTATATTAGTTTATTAAAAATTTTGAGAGACTGTGTTAAACTCATCGGCATTCATCCTTAATAAGCCGAAAAGTTATTACCTAAGACCGGCATATGTTGCCGTATATCAGAAGAGTATTCAATCTTCGGCATACCAAAGACGAACTTTTTTTTTGTGTTATTGTAGTCGTTGGCTTCTTGTGCACATTCTCGGTGCTTCTTGACTTTTTCATAAACAGTTTTGGCCGCATTTTTTGGCAAAAGGAGCAAGCAATTTGCCAGGCATGGCAGCACACACACACACACACACCCTTACATACACACACACACACACTCTGTAAACACTGGGCAATTTGCTAATGTGGCTGTGTACGTGCAACTTTGGACTCCAGCCACCAAGAAATTAAACAAGCAGGAGAGCGCTAGAGAGAGTTGAGACAGACAGACCTGGGAAACAATCAGCCAACGAAACTATGGGCCCCTGGCCATAAAGAATGTAACATAAAAATGCACAACTGGGCACGTGGGCGTGGCAAAGTATATGAACAGTAAGTAAACTTTGCGACGGGCTTTTAAGTTGCAAAGAAAAGAAATTGTTGTGTCTAGTTGAGTCATATTTCCATCAGAGCTAGGGGCAGGGACTCATGGGAAAATGTTCGTGGGAAAATTGCAAGTTTTGGCGGCATGCAGCTGTGAGTTCCCTGTGAGTTTTATTTTTTTTTGTTTTTTTTGGCAACCACATTCACATTCGCTGCAAATATGCAAATCTAGCCAAGGGATTGGCGCACTGTCATGCAAATGAACTTGCCACCAAAATCCAACTTGATGCCATCGTGCCCCACAACAACCCGACTCATTGTCACAGTCTTTAATCAAACACTCCAAACAGTTAGGTGTTAACGACAAGCATTTGGTCTAGGTCAACTGCGCTTGAGGGGTCATATACTTTTAGAAACCCTCTTAAATTATATATTGTCGCCTAGTTAGTCCTGCTCCAGGTCCTTACAACATGTTCGCAACTTATGCAACAGTGTGGCAGCATAAAATTTTATTGCATAACTTGCACAAAATATGCTTTTTATATGCTCGTAAAAATGAATCTACAACATGACTGGCCGCTCGCACGTGAAGGTGGGCAGTTGGGATGTTTGGGGGCGGATGTAGGAGGCGTGGTCAGCTACAAGTGAACCGTAATTTATACACATTTTGATTTAGTTTTTGCCTTCTTTATGTGTCGTCAGGCGGCTGTGGGTCTGATCTGTTCCACTTTAAGTGGGGCTTAACCAAAATTATGCATATCAACTTTATTGCTCGCACATATCCATATGAACATAAGAATTTACATACGAATAAGTGCATAAGCACGCACACACGCATTTCAAGAAAGTTTTGCATATTTAACGTACTGATTGGATGCTAGAGGACTGTTGTTTCAGCTGTCTCCTGTCTGCCGTCTGCCCTGGCCAATCTACTTGCAATTCCTATGATGCCCTGTTCTAAGCATAACAAGGGTAGATACGTCAGCTCAGAGTACAATTACTTTACTTTGAAATCAAATTGAAGTTAAAAGGTTTACATTCTTTATTTATGCTGCTTGGCTAATGTGTGTAAATTATTGTGTATAGATAGGATATATATTGCGACAACTATCAAAAGTCACATCTTAACAATATCAATTGCATTCAATTTAAAAGTTGCATTAAAGAAATGAAGAGAATTCAATCAAGGTTTTTCTTAGCTCTTACGCTATGTTCTTAGAACTCTTAGCGTAAAAAGGCTACGTAAAAATGTAAGCTGATAAGCCAAAACATTCAAATTAAAACAATTGCATCTCATTAAACAAGCCAGAACCAGAAAATAGAAAAGACGCAGAACCGGCAAAGTAAATAAAACTTTTCATTAATGTGCAGGAGATAAAACAAGTAGAATTGAAGAAATTTACACATTAATCATGTTACAATTAAGAACTTTTGAAACTTAATCTTAACTTGAGAAAAAAATACAAATTTTGCAAGTAGATCAATAGAAACAATTATTATGAAAAAAAGAGTTTCACTTAAAAATATCTGTCAATGAGAGTTGTTCAGTCAAATTAATAACGAAGTTTGTGGATGCCATAATGTGTTCGCCGAAGGCCAAGCTAGTTAATATTAATTATAATTCAAATAAATGCATTTAGCTTGATTCAATTTAAGCCATACAAAATATTTAACAACAATATTATTAAAAATAATAGCTGTAATAAACATAGAAATACGGATAATCATAGTTATTTAGCTCTTAAATATCGAAATACGTTTGACCCATTTTCTGTATTTATTGATTTAATATATTAAAAGCAATTTAAAAATAAT